>CM034352.1:77519755-77764755 GCA_019925275.1 Mytilus edulis | reverse complement strand
GTACCAAGCATTTTTCACTGCTTAAATTTTCTGTATCTATAACCGTTCAATAGTTATAGGGAAATGAAAAACTTTTGAAAATCTAAAATATGACCTTGACCTTTGACCTTGACCTATATTTTCAAGTTTTGTTCCAATGAACTCGAATCTGAAGACCCGCAGTCTTTACGACTTACGGTTCATGAGATTTATATGCATATTGAAAATTAAAATATTCAAGGGGAAATAACTCCTATAATAAGTCACCGGATCGCTTCGGTTAAAATTATTTGAACTTGTATCATTTGGCAAGGAACATTTAAAAAAAAAACATTTGCCACTAAGTCTTATAGTTTATGAGATATAGCGATAACAGTGTTTTTTGTAATTGGGGAGATAACTCCTATAAAGTAAATAGTACACTTCGGTGCCCCTAATACAAGATAGCTTTTATTAACCCGATACTTGATACCAAAGATCATTTTGATATCTTGCGTACTTTTATCACCGATTAACTTTGAAAAACGGCGGAAGAAAAAGAATAATAATTAAAGTTCAATTCTTCTTGAATAATTGATAGGTCTTTCCTTCCATTTTCTTTTAATTATACTGTCATAAATAAAAATATTATATATATTGATTGATTAATTTATTGATTAGTTGGTTGGTTGGTTGATTGGTTTATTAATTAAACACTTGATATAGGGTCTCTTGAAACAAGCGAAAAAAAAAGAGACCTTGGATTCCGTATTAAACACATAAAACGGAAACTTGCATTAATTAATGGAATGGATTGATTGATTGATTGATTGGTTGGTTGGTTGGTTAAACACATTGTTTGGTTAAACACATTGGTTAAACACGTTGTATAGGGTTAATTTAAACAAGCGAAAAAAAAGAGACATTAGATTCCGTATTAAACACATGAAACAGAAACATGCATTGGTTGATTGATTGGTTGGTTGGTTGGTTAAACACCTTGGTTTGGTTAAACATGTTGGTTAAACACGTTGGTTAGTTAAACACATGGATAGGCTCAATTACAACAAGCGAAGAAAAAAAAGAGACCTTGGATCCCGTATGAAACAGATGAAACGGAAACATGCATTGATTGATTGATTGGTTGGTTAAACACGTTGGTTGGTTAAACACTTTGATTAAACATGTTGGTTGGTTAAACACGTTGATTGGTTAAACACCTTGATAGGCTCAATTAAAACAAGCGGAAAAAAACTTGGATCCCGTATGAAACACATGAAACATAAACATGCATTGATTGATTGATTGATTGATTGGTTGGTTGGTTGGTTAAACACGTTATTTGGTTAGTTAATCACGTTTGTTAAACATGTTGGTTCAACACGTTGGTTAAACACGTTGGTTGGATTGGCTTAATTAAAACAAGCGAAAAAAAAACACCTTGGATCCCGTATGAAACACATGAAACGAAAACATGCATTGCTTGATTGGTTAGTTGGTTGGTTGGTTAAACACGTTGGTTGGTTAGTTAAACACGTTGGTTAAACATGTTGGTTTAACACGTTGGTTAAACACGTTGGTTGGATAGGCTCAATAAAAACAAGCAAAAAAAAAACACCTTGGATCCCGTATGAAACACATGAAACGGATACATGCATTGATTGATTGGTTGGTTGGTTAAACACGTTGGTTGGTTAGTTAAACACGTTGGTTAAACATGTTGGTTTAACACGTTGGTTAAACACGTTAGTTAAACACGTTGGTTGGATAGGCTCAATTAAAACAAGCAACAAAAAAACACCTTGGATCCCGTATGAAACACATGAAACGGATACATGCATTGATTGATTGGTTGGTTGGTTAAACACGTTGGTTGGTTAGTTAAACACGTTGGTTAAACATGTTGGTTTAACACGTTGGTTTAACACGTTGGTTAAACACGTTGGATGGATAGGCTCAATTAAAACAAGCGAAAAAAAAAACCTTGGATCCCGTATGAAACACATGAAACGGAAACATGCATTGATTGATTGGTTAGTTAAACACGTTGGTTGGTTAGTTAAACACGTTGGTTAAACATGTTGGTTTAACACGTTGGTTAAACACGTTGGTTAAACACGTTGGTTAAACACGTTGGTTGGATAGGCTCAATTAAAACAAGCGAAAAAAAAACCTTGGATCCCGTATGAAACACATGAAACGGATACATGCATTGATTGATTGGTTAAACACGTTGGTTAAACATGTTGGATAAACACGTTGGTTAAACACGTTGGAAAGTGTCAATTAAAACAAGCGAAAAAAAGAGACCTTGGATCCCGTATGAAACACATGAAACGGAAACATGCATTGATTGATTGGTTAGTTAAACACGTTGGTTAAACATGTTGGTTTAACACGTTGGTGAAACACGTTGGTTAAACACGTTGGTTGGATAGGCTGAATCAAAACAAGCGAAAAAAAACAACATTGGATCCCGTATGAAACACATGAAACGGAAACATGCATTGATTGATTGGTTTGTTGGTTGGTTAAACACGTTGGTTGGTTAGTTAAACACGTTGGTTGGATAGGCTCAATTAAAACAAGCGAAAAAAAAACCTTGGATCCCGTATGAAACACATGAAACGGAAACATGCATTGATTGATTGGTTAGTTAAACACGTTGGTTGGTTAGTTAAAACACGTTGGTTAAACATGTTGGTTTAACACGTTGGTTCAACACGTTGGTAAAACACGTTGGATGGATAGGCTCAATTAAAACAAGCGAAAAAAAAAACCTTGGATCCCGTATGAAACACATGAAACGGAAACATGCATTGATTGATTGGTTAGTTAAACACGTTGGTTGGTTAGTTAAACACGTTGGTTAAACATGTTGGTTTAACACGTTGGTTAAACACGTTGGTTAAACACGTTGGTTAAACACGTTGGTTGGATAGGCTCAATTAAAACAAGCGAAAAAAAAACCTTGGATCCCGTATGAAACACATGAAACGGAAACATGCATTGATTGATTGGTTAAACACGTTGGTTAAACATGTTGGATAAACACGTTGGTTAAACACGTTGGTTAAACACGTTGGAAAGTGTCAATTAAAACAAGCGAAAAAAAGAGACCTTGGATCCCGTATTAAACACATGAAACGGAAACTTGCTTTGATTGATTGATTGATTGATTGATTGATTGATTGATTGATTGACTGATTGATTGATTGATTGATTGATTGATTGATTGATTGATTGGTTGATTGATTGATTGGTTGGTTGGAATTCAAACACACATAAAACTGTTTAAATAGTGCCAAAAAACACATAATTTGATGACCTTGACCTTTGACCTTGTGACCTTCGTCAAGGTCATTGCTCCACAAGGTCATTGCAAAAGACCGTATGGGTCAAGGACCTTTTGTTAAAGAGTTTTGCCTAAAAATGGCTTTTTAAAAACCATCAATGGGAGTTATGTCCCTTACATGATGGTAAAATCAGTATAGTCATAATGTAAAAAAGTTGCCCCTTGAAGTACCAATCATTTTTCAGTGCTTAATTTTTCTGTATCTATAACCGTTCAATAGTTATAGGGAAATGAAAAACTTTTGAAAATCTAAAATATGACCTTGACCTTTGACCTTGACCTATATTTTCAAGTTTTGGTCCAATGAACTCAAATCTGAAGACCCGCAGTCTTTACGACTTACGGTTCATGAGATTTATATGCATATCGAAAATTTAAAAATTCAAGGGGAAATAACTCCTATAAAAGGTCACTGGATCGCTTCGGCTAAAGTTATTTGAAGTTGTAACTTTTGGCAAGGAACATTTAAAAAAAAAACATTTGCCGCTAAGTCTTATAGTTTATGAGATATAGCGATAACAGTGTTTTTTGTAATTGGGGAGATAACTCCTATAAAGTAAATAGTACACTTCGGTGCCCCTTATACAAGATAGCTTTTATTAACCCGATACTAGATACCAAAGATCATTTTGATATCTTGCGTACTTTTATCACCGATTAACTTTGAAAAACGGCAGAAGAAAAAGAATAATAATAATAATTAAAGTTCAATTCTTCTTGAATAATTGATAGGTCTTTCCTTCCATTTTCTTTTAATTATACTGTCATAAATAAATATATCATATATATTGATTGATTAATTTATTGATTAGTTGGTTGGTTGGTTGATTGGTTTATTAATTAAACACTTGATATAGGGTCTCTTGAAACAAGCGAAAAAAAAAGAGACCTTGGATTCCGTATTAAACACATAAAACGGAAACTTGCATTAATTAATGGAATGGATTGATTGATTGATTGATTGATTGGTTGGTTGGTTGGTTAAACACATTGTTTGGTTAAACACATTGGTTAAACACGTTGTATAGGGTTAATTTAAACAAGCGAAAAAAAAGAGACATTAGATTCCGTATTAAACACATGAAACAGAAACATGCATTGGTTGATTGATTGGTTGGTTGGTTGGTTAAACACCTTGGTTTGGTTAAACATGTTGGTTAAACACGTTGGTTAGTTAAACACATGGATAGGCTCAATTACAACAAGCGAAGAAAAAAAAGAGACCTTGGATCCCGTATGAAACAGATGAAACGGAAACATGCATTGATTGATTGATTGGTTGGTTAAACACGTTGGTTGGTTAAACACGTTGATTAAACATGTTGGTTGGTTAAACACGTTGATTGGTTAAACACCTTGATAGGCTCAATTAAAACAAGCGGAAAAAAACTTGGATCCCGTATGAAACACATGAAACATAAACATGCATTGATTGATTGATTGATTGGTTGGTTGGTTGGTTAAACACGTTATTTGGTTAGTTAATCACGTTGGTTAAACATGTTGGTTCAACACGTTGGTTAAACACGTTGGTTGGATAGGCTCAATAAAAACAAGCAAAAAAAAAAACACCTTGGATCCCGTATGAAACACATGAAACGGATACATGCATTGATTGATTGGTTGGTTGGTTAAACACGTTGGTTGGTTAGTTAAACACGTTGGTTAAACATGTTGGTTTAACACGTTGGTTAAACACGTTAGTTAAACACGTTGGTTGGATAGGCTCAATTAAAACAAGCAACAAAAAAACACCTTGGATCCCGTATGAAACACATGAAACGGATACATGCATTGATTGATTGGTTGGTTGGTTAAACACGTTGGTTGGTTAGTTAAACACGTTGGTTAAACATGTTGGTTTAACCACGTTGGTTAAACACGTTGGTTGGATAGGCTCAATTAAAACAAGCGGAAAAAAAACCTTGGATCCCGTATGAAACACATGAAACGGAAACATGCATTGATTGATTGGTTTGTTGGTTGGTTAGTTAAACACGTTGGTTAAACACGTTGGTTAAACACGTTGGTTAAACACGTTGGTTAAACACGTTGGTTGGATAGGCTGAATTAAAACAAGCGGAAAGAAAACCTTGGATCCCGTATGAAACACATGAAACGGAAACATGCATTGATTGATTGGTTTGTTGGTTGGTTAAACACGTTGGTTGGTTAGTTAAACACGTTGTTTAAACACGTTGGTTTAACACGTTGGTTAAACACGTTGGTTGGATAGGCTCAATTAAAACAAGCGAAAAAAAAAACCCTTGGATCCCGTATGAAACACATGAAACGGAAACATGCATTGATTGATTGGTTAGTTAAACACGTTGGTTAAACATGTTGGTTTAACACGTTGGTGAAACACGTTGGTTAAACATGTTGGTTTAACACGTTGGTGAAACACGTTGGTTAAACACGTTGGTTGGATAGGCTGAATCAAAACAAGCGAAAAAAAACAACATTGGATCCCGTATGAAACACATGAAACGGAAACATGCATTGATTGATTGGTTTGTTGGTTGGTTAAACACGTTGGTTGGTTAGTTAAACACGTTGGTTAAACACGTTGGTTGGATAGGCTCAATTAAAACAAGCGAAAAAAAAACCTTGGATCCCGTATGAAACACATGAAACGGAAACATGCATTGATTGATTGGTTAGTTAAACACGTTGGTTGGTTAGTTAAACACGTTGGTTAAACATGTTGGTTTAACACGTTGGTTTAACACGTTGGTTAAACACGTTGGATGGATAGGCTCAATTAAAACAAGCGAAAAAAAAAAACCTTGGATCCCGTATGAAACACATGAAACGGAAACATGCATTGATTGATTGGTTAGTTAAACACGTTGGTTGGTTAGTTAAACACGTTGGTTAAACACGTTGGTTAAACACGTTGGTTAAACACGTTGGTTGGATAGGCTCAATTAAAACAAGCGAAAAAAAAAACCTTGGATCCCGTATGAAACACATGAAACGGAAACATGCATTGATTGATTGGTTAAACACGTTGGTTAAACATGTTGGTTAAACACGTTGGTTAAACACGTTGGTTAAACACGTTGGAAAGTGTCAATTAAAACAAGCGAAAAAAAGAGACCTTGGATCCCGTATTAAACACATGAAACGGAAACTTGCTTTGATTGATTGATTGATTGATTGATTGATTGATTGATTGATTGATTAATTGATTGATTGATTAACTGATTGATTGATTGATTGATTGATTGATTGATTGATTGATTGATTGGTTTGAATTCAAACACACATAAAACTGTTTAAATAGTGCCAAAAAACACATAATTTGATGACCTTGACCTTTGACCTTGTGACCTTCGTCAAGGTCATTGCTCCACAAGGTCATTGCAAAAGACCGTATGGGTCAAGGACCTTTTGTTAAAGAGTTTTGCCTAAAAATGGCTTTTTAAAAACCATCAATGGGAGTTATGTCCCTTACATGATGGTAAAATCAGTATAGTCATAATGTAAAAAAGTTGCCCCTTGAAGTACCAATCATTTTTCACTGCTTAATTTTTCTGTATCTATAACCGTTCAATAGTTATAGGAATATGAAAAACTTTTGAAAATCTAAAATATGACCTTGACCTTTGACCTTGACCTATATTTTCAAGTTTTGGTCCAATGAACTCAAATCTGAAAACCCGCAGTCTTTACGACTTACGGTTCATGAGATTTATATGCATATCGAAAATTTAAAAATTCAAGGGGAAATAACTCCTATAATAGGTCACTGGATCGCTTCGGCTAAAGTTATTTGAAGTTGTAACTTTTGGCAAGGAACATTTTAAAAAAAACCATTTGCCGCTAAGTCTTATAGTTTATGAGATATAGCGATAACAGTGTTTTTTGTAATTGGGGAGATAACTCCTATAAAGTAAATAGTACACTTCGGTGCCCCTTATACAAGATAGCTTTTATTAACCCGATACTAGATACCAAAGATCATTTTGATATCTTGCGTACTTTTATCACCGATTAACTTTGAAAAACGGCAGAAGAAAAAGAATAATAATTAAAAACCAATTGTTCAGAGAACAATTGAAGGTCTTTCCACTAGTAAAGATCTATTTTGATATTGATATAGTAAAAATCAGTTAATAATATTACTTCCTATGGCTTTATGATGTATTTATATGAATTTAAAGAGGAGGTCAAAATCTAGAACGTCCTATTAACCTATGACCTTGACCTCAATTTCAAGGTCACAAACCAAGGACCTCAAATCAAAAGACTATAAGTCTTATTTATAGTTGGTTAATGAGTTATATCACCATACGCGTATTTTTTAATACAAGAGGGGAGAAAACTCCCTTTTACGTTCAACGTACCCTTGCAATCAAAATTTACGTGTAACGACATGTCGCAACAAACAATTTAGGTAAAATAATTTGTCGTTATCTTATACAGTTTAAGGAAATAAGAGAGAATAAGCCAAATTCAAAAATTTGAATATGACCTTGACCTTTGACCTTGACCTAATTTTCATTTTTTTGGACCAAGGACCTCAAATCAAAAGATCCTAGGTCTCTAGCACTTATGGTTTACAAGATAGAAATGCATATCACTTATATCAAATGCATAAGGGGAAATAACTCTCATATGGAGCGTTCATATCACTTCGGTCAAAAAAGGACAAATCATGCGAAGGATATAACGAGCAATTTTGTAAAATAAATTTGTCATAATATTTTACGGTTGCGAAGGAGTTGCGCTAACAAGGAAAACAGTGTTTGGGGAGATAACTCCTACAAAGAAAAGTATTCGTTTACGCAGGGTAAATTTCAAAAGCGCATAAACTGTTCGATATCATATACCAAATATCTAAGCGACATATTGCGAAACAAATGTTTATCGCAAGAACAAAATTAGGCGGAAGAAAAAAAAAAAAAAAAATAATCAGAAGAAAAACAATAGGTCTTTCCACAGAAAAGTGGAAAGACCTAATAATAATAAACAAACGAAATACAGTAAGGTCTTTCCATTTAAGAAAGGAAAGACCTTAATAATAAACAAACGAAATACAGTAAGGTCTTTCCATTTAAGAAAGGAAAGACCTTAATAAACAAACGAAATACAGTAAGGTCTTTCCATTTAAGAAAGGAAAGACCTTAATTACATATATATCTTTGACCGCTTAGAAGTTCCTACATGCAAACTATATACGAATTATACGACGTATACAACCTTCTATTCAACAAATTGGACATAACTGATGTTTTCCAAGTCTTGTTTCCAACCCTTATATGCTACCCTTTATTTACAGCATGTCGTGACGTCCACCATTGCAAGATAACAACGAATACAACCAAACTCCCAGAGTATCACGAATTCGTTCAGGGAGCAGTCAGTAGTTTCCTAGTCAACACACTACAGAACAGGACGGATGCTTTAAAGTATATTACACAGAAACTATTGATTCCATTGAATTTGTTGGAACTAAAAACTGATCTCAACTGTACCAAAAGCTTAAACTAGTTCAAATAGTTTGCTGTATTGTGAAATATATTTAATGTTCAGATTCAATGAAACTTTTCATCAGCATTTACGTTAGGATAATAAAATTTTGATATGTTGAAGAGGCGAATCTGTAATTTATGTACAATGTATTATAACATGAATATTTAACTGAATAATATAATCTGTCATTTATGTATCATGCTTACAGGAATATTAATCTGAATAAAATATCTGTGGATAGTACTGTTATATTTTGTTTTAGTGTAATACATACATAATATATTAAGCGATAAATGTAAAAATCTATGTTGCAATCATAGTTATTTTTTTCAATCTTGCGGGTACTGGAATTTTGCCACTATTACGGTTCCAGTATGCTCTTAATATATTGGGAACAAAATTATGTTAACTTGCAGTTATCTAAGGTCTCAAATATTGAAAGTGTAAGCTGAAATGCATAAAACCAAAAAAATTAAGATATCTACTCATATTACTAATTTATCGTATGACATATAGAACAAGAATGTGTCCCAAGTACACGAATGCCCCATCCGCACTAAAATTTTCATATGTTCAGTGGACCGTGAAATTGAGATAAAATATCTAATTTGGCGTTAAAATTAGAAAGATCATATCATAGGGAACATGTTTACTAAGTTTCAAGTTGATTGAACTTCAACTTCATCAAAAACTAAATCTACCAAAAACTTTAAACTGAAGCGGAACATACGGACGAATGGACGCACACACTAGAAAACATAAATGGGGGATAATAAATGGGGCATAAAAATGGGGAATAAAATCCGTCCGTTCGAAACAAAACTTAAGCAGTTTTATGCATATCAGCCCTGGATCATACCAGTTTCGTCTTTGTGTTCATTCTGTGAACACAGTATATCTGTGTCACCATCTTGGTGCTTGTTTTCTAAACAAAAAATATCAATGTCTTCATCATAGTGTCATCGTCTTAAAAGAAAGTTCGTTTTATTCTTTTAAATTTTAAAATTAAAGTTACCCACGATCTTTTAAATGATATCTTATTGTAAATGGTTTTGCTTGTTTTTGACAGCACGGCGATCATACCAATTGGGAATAAAAAAACTATGAGTCGAATAATTCAAAACACCATTTTGGCCAAATAAAAAAAAGGACTAAAACAGTCCAAAAAGAATTATTGGGTCTGTAATAGCTCATTGTCAATCATATAACATCTCTTTATTTGTGAATTGTACATTGTAAATGACTTCGCAAAATAAAAACAGAAACATTTTTTTTTGTTATTGTTTTATCGATTTCAGATTTAAAAATTTCAAAGTATTAAAAAAGAGTTGTTAATCCATTAAGTTTTTCTCAGCAACAATCTTATAGCGAACAGAATTATGCAATTTATAACTCAATTCAACTTCATATGTTTATTAAATCAATTCGTCAATAGACGTGGATATTTGTCTCTTCTTTTATATACGGCTTCGTCTACTACACAATGAAAACATGGGTGGTTGTGTCTGAAAACATAAATGAAAAGTCTATTTTTTATTCACAGCGTCATTTTTTAACCTATATATATACTATACTCAATAGAAATACCCAATCGAATGTGGTATGAGTGCCAATGAGACAACTCTAAATCCACGCCACAATTAAAAGTAAACAATTATAGGTAAAAAAACAAACAAAAAAACCAAAAAAACAATTATAGGTCAAGGTGGTCTTCGACACGGAACCAGGCTCACACCGAACAACAAGCTATTAAGGGCCCCCAAAATTACTAGTGTAAAACCATTCAGGACTTAGGACAGCAAACAATTACAGCGGGATCAAGTCCGTATATTCCGACATGTACAGCGTTAGAACTAACCCATTCAAATTCAAAAAATAATAAAGATATTTAAAAAAAATAAATATATAACTATAATTTAAGCAATGGTTTTATGATTTGGTTATCAAATACAGATGCAAATCTTCCATTTGTCTTTTATCTTTTTTGTTAATTTTGTTGTTTAGATCATACTCGTTCTTAACCAGTTTCACAGTCTCTCCTGGTAATGGTCCCCGATGTTGTTTAGATACTAGAGTGTGTAGTGCTTAGTGTTTCAAAACTCTGAACGATTTATGAACAACTTAATACGTATAACTCGTTTTACTTTTTTCTACGATTGATTGGTGTAATACGCTTAATACCTTTTCTTATTTTATTTACTTTTGTGCTGAATCAAGAGCCATTATAGTCTCTCAGGTCTTTCGAAAGGATGTTGTGCACATTTAAATTAATATATATTTAAAAAAGAAGATGTGGTATGATTGCTAACGAGACAACTCTCCAAATGACATAGAAATTAAAACAACAATGAGCAAAGCCCATACCGCATAGTAAGCTATAAAAGGCCTCGAAATGACAAATGTGAAACAATTCAAACGAGAAAACTAACGGCCTAATTTATGTAGAAAAAATTGAACGAAAAACAAATATGTAACACATAAACAAACGACAACCACTGAATTACAGGCTCCTCATGACTTGGGACAGGCACATACATACAGATGGCAGGGCTAAACATTTCAGGGGGGTCCCAACCCTTCTCCTAACCTGGATACGAAAGTTTTATTTTGATTCGGTTCACATTTTACAATACAAACATAAGCTCTTAAGCGCGTTTTATCGAATATAAAACAAAAAAGACACAACATTAAAACACACAATATGCAGACAATAGTGTAACAGTGCAACATAAGAACACGTGATGGACGTGGCTCGGTATTTGTGTATCCCAACAACAAAAAGACAATAAGCATGCTCTATGAATATTGATTTTGAATAAATTATAAAAGGAATTCGCAATCAACAGTAATCACTTCGTATTATTTTCTATAACTTCCATGCAATGGCAGGTTCAGAAGTTTTCATAAAAGGGGGCGGGGAGCGGGCACTTCCTGTCATTAGTGGAGCCCCGCTTAGTCATGCGTTAGTGATTCGCTGAATAATCAACCAAATGTTTTCATACAAAAGGCGGCGAGCACCCTTCCCCGCCTTAATTTGCCTCTGGGATAACCACATACCTGCAGCTGTGAACAGTCCATGACCGTTTTGAACCCTACATCTACATCTACATGATACGTCGCAATCTCCGAATTCACAGCCAATACCATCACATAGATTACTACATCTTTCTAAATCATCTGAAGTCTCACAAGTGGCTGGTCTGTGACTGGTCATGCATTCAACTGGCTGAAATACTAAATTAACAAACCATCTTCTTAATTTTGTGTACACATTTACTGAAATAAAAACTACAATTGCATGAAATTAAAACATCTTAATTCCACTTACCTGCCAAAATAAACAAAAGTGAAAAATATACTGGTTTCATATTTACGTATATTATAAGTAATAACAAAAAATCGAAACTTTGTATAGCATATAGGTTTAAAATTACAAATGAATAAAGTATTATGATGATGTAATTTTATTTCGTCTTTCGTGTTAAACAAATCAATCGACAGAAGGTTTATTATAATATACGTATTGAAATATTAATTCTGTTGTTAGTAAAATCATATTAAACTTTGTACGTCTGTACCATATGTGTCGTTATACCTTAATGCATCCCTAAATCTTATGGTTTCTACGATTTATAACCCCATAACTGTTCGGTGTTTCGCGATGAAGTTCCTCCATATGTAGTAGATGATTTATTATTCACCGGCGAATAACCTTTTCTGTTTCTTGATTTGTACATGAGTTATCTCCAATGAAAATGACATCACAGACATAAGTAAATCCCATCGAGTGACGAAGAAACAAGGCTTTGGACATGCATCTAGTGCCAAGGATATCTCTTATTTATAAACGGTCCTTTTCTTGGCCATCAATATTTTACAAAAAGATTCTAGTACCTTTGTTGGTCATACGAGAAATTCTAAGACATAATTTTTTTTCGAACGTTAACTTGTGTTTGTTACTATACAGTAAGCTAAGTGCTTTTTCAATGGTCCAAAAGGCCCTTCGACTGTTAGTTCGGTATTATAAAACAATTTTGGCCATTGAGAATCGATGGATATCCAGAATTGTCAACCCTAAAAAGTGATTTGACTTCGGGCAACCTTCTCGTGTTGACAATTTTGTATATTCACCTTTTCTACGGGCCATAATTGTATAAAGCCCCGGGTTGTTGCTAACCCATATACCCCGACGTTGCTACCCATTACATCGGAGAACTTCACGTGCGTTTTCCTTAGTTCCCTGGTTGTTCCTTGTGAAATATTGAATTCTATAGTTTATCCATGATGTCTGTAATTAGATATTAAATCCACTATCGAGAGGCGTTTTTCAGGTAGTGCTCCATACCAGCCATTATCATGGTTTCGATTTATTGACGATATTGATTTTAAATGGACAGATTCACAAGACCATCTGAATGAATTTCTAGAACACTAACTCTTTCCACCATTCAATTAAATTTACACACGAAACATCTATGGAGAAAATAAACTTCCTTGATACTACGAGTTACATCCAGAACGGAACCATTATAACGGACCTTCATACGAAAAAAACAGACAAACATCAATTTCTTTCTCCTAAAAGTTGCCTTCCTAAACACTGCTCCTGTGATATGCCATTCAGCCAGGCTTTGCGAATCAAGAGAAAATGCTCATCCGAAAATAAGCAAAATGCTAGACTTGGACAACTACGTGAACATCTTGTTGTTCGAGGATACAATAACAACATCATTGATACAGCTTTCGAAAGAGCAAACAGAACAAGTCGCCAAGAACTTCTGGAGTACAAGGATAAGAATAAAGGAGTCAACAGAACAACTCTTGTACTCACTTACCATCCTGATTTTAAAAATGTGTCATCCATTGTTCGAAAGCATTGGAAAATTATAAAAAATGACTCCAATTTAAAAAAAAGTATTTTTCTCACCACCAGTCATGGCCTTCAGAAGACCTAAAAACATCCGTGAAAAATTAGTGACATCTGTATTAACAAAGCAACCTACTCCACCTCCCGGTGGCTATAAACAATGTGGTAGAAGGAATTGCTTATGTTGTAAAGCTGCCAATACAAGCAGTTCTTTCATCAGCTCCTTTACAAAACAAAGTTATACCATCTATAGATACTCAAATTCCAACTGTTAAACGGAGAACTCAATTTATGTATTTACATGTAACACTTGTGGCGTTCAGTATGTGGGAGAAACAATGGAAAATTTAAATATTCGGCTTAATAACCATCGTTCATGGTAATAAACCAACAAAAACTGTCCTCTAACAAGACATCTTCACTCAAAGAAACCTTCTTTTGAAAATGTTACTTTCCAAATCATAGAAGTCAACACCGAGTGGGACACGGGTCACACCACGGCGAGTAGGAGAAGAGAAAACTTTTGGATCTTCCAGCTCCACACTTTAGAACCTGATGGTCTTAATGAAAAAGACGAAAAGATACAGGAAAGATAAAGAATAATTTATTGGATCTTCCAGCTCCACACTTTAGAACCTGATGGTCTTAATGAAAAAGACGAAAAGGTACAGGAAAGATAAAGAATAATTTATTACACAGCATCGTCCTTTTTATCCTGTAATATTGGCTAATGGACGTTGCAAATTTCAATCACCAATTTTGTAAATAATCTTGAACTTCATCCAAATTTTGAATTCTTCACAAGGCAGCTAAATTCATGTACAATGAGCTGCTAAAGTTTCTTATCTACATCCTGAGATGCAAGCTTGATGAAGCTAGTTTGTCTAGCGAAATATTGCTTTTATTTTTTATCGCATTGTAAATATTTTAAACATTCTAATATTTACATACTAAATAGTGTGTTAAAATTACATTGTTAGGCAATTTATATATATAATATATATATCAGCAGTGTTTAAGAACATCCGTTGTTCGACCTGCTAGTCAAATGCGTTTTGTTAAATTATACTTTTTCACTTTTTTGGTCTTTTGGAAAATGTTGTTTGTGCTGTATTTAGACCCCTCTACCAAGAAATTTGTTTTACATGCACACGTATAAGAATTGCGTTTTTTTTTTTTTCTAACTTAATCATATGTTTGAAAGTTGTTTTCAATTTAGACTTGTTAGACGGATTATATAAACCCGAAGGCATATATAATACAAGCCCAAACGAAAAAATATAAACAAGTCTAAATTGAAAACAATGTTCAAACATATGATTGAGTTTGATAAAAAAAAAAAAAAAAAAACGCAATTTTTATGCGTGTGCATGCAAATCAAATTTTTGGTACAGGGGTCTAAATACAGCACAAATCTTTTAATAATTCCATTCTTTCATCCATTTTCTTCATAATAACCGAAAAGAACTCGTATTAGGTTGGCAAAATGTAATTCCACGTTGAGGCTAAAACAAAAACTCCTAGATTCTCGTCTCCCCAAAAAAATAATCTACAGCAAATAAAGGAACCACTGGCATTATACATCTACTCTAAGATCTCAATTTTTTAAAAACTTTTTATGGCCTTCCCCTAAATGGACGAAAGAGATAAAATTGAAGTCATTTAGTTAACCCCTTGAAACACTAATGTATTTGTTTTATTGTACGTGTTTGTCAAAAGTTACTAAATCACTTTACTTTTTTTTTTGGGAAGTTAAGTTTAGGAGTATGTTAATCAGACAGCAAGCAAACAACAAAACCCCAAATAGACATCTAGAAGACATTTTTGGTATTAATACAATATGTCATGCCCTTAAAATTAAGTTTTTCAGCAACAAACAACAACCACTGAATTACGGGCTCCTGACTGGGGACAGGCACACACATACAGAATGTGTCTTTTTGTTTTTAGGGATGAGGGATGGATATGTACCCTGCAACGGCCTGTCTGTATTATTGTTTGATGTTTTTTCTTTGTATTTTTGATGTTTCTCTTTGTATTCATTTGTATCCACTGTCCAAGCGTTCACACACTTGTTTAACCCCGCCACATTCTACACGTGCCTGCCCCAAGTCAAGAGCTTGCAGTTCAATGGTTGAAGTTGGTTCATGCCTGTCATATTTGATTTTCGTAGATTGTTTTGTTATAAATTAGGCCGTTAGTTTCCTCAATTGAATTGTTTCATATTTTTCATGTAGGGGCCTATTGATTTCTATACTTCTATCAGTTTTGATACAGTTCTTTTTTATTCGTTTAAAATTGTATGGCTTTTTAAGTCTTGTTATATCTATATCAAACAGTATCATTTGCTTGATGTTCTATTCAAATACCCTTTTTGGTCTGTCACTTCACATGCGAATCCCATGGCAAATATTCACATTTTAAACAGTCACGGTAAGTGTGACAGAATTAACTACGCCAAACAGACGCTTAATTTATTCATTGCATTTTTGGTATCATTATTGTCTCGCATGCGACGAAAGTCGCAGTGCGCTGGGTGTAGGGATTACAATCCGGCAGCGGCGGCGGCGCTGTGAACTATGTGTATTAATCTTTATAATTCAGAGGGTAGAATATATATAGTGTTCATAGATCTTCATACTTTGTATACAGATGCCTCATATTATGAAATATTTGTCTATCATAAGTCCGTTGTCCTTTACCTCATTTTCATAGTTCAGCGACTACTAGAAAAAGGAATATAGCTCATTTTTGTCATGTAAATTTCTCACTCATTATGAGCAACATGATAACTTAATTTGGTATATGGGTATATTCCCTTCCTTGCAAGGTCTACATGTCTGTAGACGAAAGTCGAAGTATGCGAGACATAGGGATTAAAATCCGGCGACGGCGGTGTGAATTATTTGTATCAAGCTTTATATATCAGAGGGTAGAAGACCTGGAGGCCTCATACTCTGTATACAGATTCCTTATTTTACGAAATTTCCGATTGTCAAAAAATTATAATAGTTTATTTCTTTTCATGTGAATTTCTCTCTCATTATGAGTAATATGATAATTATATTTGGTGTATGGGTTCTTTGCAAGATCTACATGTCCATCTGGTAGGGTTCACTTTATTTCGATCTCATTTCACGGATCAGTGATCAAGGTTAAAGTTACATGATTAAAATGTAGGTCCGTTTCTCGGATACTATAAGCAGGAGGTCAACTATATATATGTGGTGTATGAACTCATTGTAGGGTGTACATGACAGTCTGTCAGGTTTCATCTGACCTTGACCTCCTTTTCAGTGTTCATTTGCCAATGTTAAGTTTTAGTGTTTTGGTCTGTTTTTCTACTACTATAAAACAGGTCAACTATATTTTGAACGATTGTACGATGTACATGACAGTCTGTCAGGTTTCATTTGACCTTGACCTCCTTTTCATGGTTCATTTGCCAATGTTAAGTTTTAGTGTTTTTCTACTACTATAAAACAGGTCAACTATATTTTGAACGATTGTACAATGCACATGTCAGTCTGGCAGATGTCATTTGACCTAGACCTCATTTTCGCAGTTCATTGGTCAATGTCTGTTTTTGTGTTGTGGTCTATTTTTTTTATATTATATGCAATAGCTCAACTATATTTGTTGCATTGAATGCTTGTTAGATTATGTGTTTGTCTTGTCGTTTTCATCTGACCGTGACCTCATTTTTATGATTCATTGGTCAATATTACATTTCATGGTTTGGTCTGTTTCTTGTACTATAAAAAAAGAATAGGTCAACTATATTTCGTGTATGGAATCATTGTAAGGTGTGCGTGTATTGTGTAGAAAAATTGAGACGTTGATATCCGTTTAATTTTATATAAAATATTGTAATAAAATTATATATGATGTTGCTAACCATGTAGATGTAGACCGTTATATAGCCTTGTTGGTTTGTTGTTAAGTTAGCTGTTGTATTGATTCCCGGCAGACTCTCGACTGAAAAATGACACTGTGAGAGTTGGTACTGGGTTTTTACATGTTGGGGGAAACTAGCCGTTACAAAGCCTATGATGAGGTGTGTCATTGCTGCCGATGTAAAAGCAGGCCGGGATCGACTGACACCTAATAGTTTCAAAGTTCAAACTTTTTGATAGAATAAAGATAACAATAAGAATACAAAACAGTTACAAACAATGATAAAGTAAAACAAATATTTTTAATTATTTCCCTAAATAGAAAACTATACATATTTTAATAAAACTTTAGTTGCGAAAACTTTTGATTATCTTTAATTTAAATTAAACTTGTTAAAACATATTTTACTTTAATTTTTTGATAATTTTAATAATTTTAAAACCATGACTTACATGTACCTATAAGTTTCAAAATTCAAAATTTGACATCTCAAAGTAGAAATTTTACTTAAATAGCAAACCATTTAATTATGTTACGTCAACATCACTATCTTTGTCAGAATAACATTAGAAATGACCAAATATGGTAACTGTCCGATATAGGGTCAAAATGTTGCATAAGTTAATGTCCTTTATATAATAGAGGTCACTTTGACAATGATGATAATAATAATCTTTATTTGTCATATAAGTAAAATTATACTTGTGACATAAACAAAAGTAACAACAACAATAAAAATAACTGAGTTGAACACACACATATCTATATATATACAAGTAAAACTAACTAAGAGTCCCCTGTCCTCAGCTCTAAAGACAAATAATCTTTGATTGAACGGAGAAATATTTGAGGCAACCCACGGTATAAATAGCGATAAACTATTTACTTTTCTTAATAGTACAAAAAATAATTCATCATTGTACATCACCTATGTCCAAAATGTATGTCAAATATCTGCCACAAAACATGTCTGTCTGGCTTGGTTAATCTGACCTATACCACATTTCCATAGATCATTACTAATGTTAAGTTCATTTGATCCTTGTAGTAAAACACTATCTTTAAGACTATCAACATAAAATCAATAATAATTAGTTAAGCAGGAGAGACATTTCAGTGTGTGCACCCTTTGTTTATATCTTGTATTAAATTCAAATTTCAAAATATTAGATCAACTTTTATTTTACTAAGTTCTTTAAATTTTGATTTAGCCTAAAGAGTTAAGGTATGATGAAATCCAAACCCTAATACAAAGCATACTGATGAGTTAAAAATTACAAATCTTCACATTTAAAACATAGTAAATGGGATGAAACTCGCAAGGCCAAACCGACGCTAAATTTATTGCAAACTCACAACTTTAGACACTGGTGATTTTCAAAAACCTTTCATGTTGCGTATATCAATAGTATAACCTGAAACATGAGAGCCGCGGTGTAGTGGTTAGCGAATCGGACTACACACACAAAGGTTCCTGGTTTCATCCCCGATCCGGGGAGAAAATTTCAGGGACTGAATTTTCGGCTCTCCCTGGACACCATTTGCAAGTATGGTCTTGAAAACTATGCTAGTCCGTCGGAAGGGGACGATAAATGCACCACGATAAATGGCTGACCCGTGTTAAGAGACACAAATAACTCTTGAACGTTAAAAACACCCAGGTAGATTTCGAAAAAGAGCAGACTAATGCCGCTACAAGGCAGCACTTGCACCAGCAAAGTGGAAAGAGATTAATATAAGTTGTAATAACTTGTTTCCCAATCCACTATAAATAAATATGTTTTAACAAACATCAAACTAAAAAATAAATTACGTTGCAATTAGATCAACGTTTATCATTGGGTAGTTTTATTCTGTCCTGTACGTCTTTATCTTATATTTCGTAACTATGAGCTATCATTGTGTCATAATACATGTATATATTATGATAAAACAGCCGGTTAAATATTTAAACGGGTCAGTTTTAATATCAAATATCAACGATGAAGATCATTATATTTTGCCTACTTCTATGGCAGCATTTGAAAATATATGGTAAGTACCTATACACTTCGCTGACCTGCTTTTGTTCTCATGTATAAAAAAATAGATGATAATTTAGGAAAATGTACATTTTTATTCAATCTTTATAAGTGTACTTGCGAAATTATATAACGGTATATCATAACAATCAAAATTTGCCATTTCAGAATTTTAATATATATTATATGAAAAAACAAGAAAAAATCAGCCATTACAGAGCAAAACAAAATGTAACTATATATACAAGATAAGACACAGAATAGTAAAAATCATTTGATGCCTATTAACAATAATAGTATATATAATTTTCAATCATTGCTTTAGTTTTCTGAAAAAGTGAGAAGTGAGAAAATTATCAAAATCGTGTGTACAGTTTAATTGAATCTGCGTTGAAATAAAATTATTATATGCATATGTGAAAGAATATATGATGTTTAGAACTTTTTCATGACAAAAAAGTATTATAGATAAATAGAAACTTAGAATAACAAAAATGATCAGCCAGGAAAGATATAAAAACAAGTCAAATTTACTGATACAATTAGTAGACTGTCACTCTTTATAAGAGTTATTGCCCTTGAATGAGGATGGTTTTATCCTCTGATGTGTTTTGAGCAAAAACTAGAGAAGCTAAACAGTAAAAAAAGGATCAGCAATACAAGATCAACAAACAAGAGATTTTTGTCATGAATTCTATTCTCGTCTACAATGTTGGAGAGTGTCCTTTGTTGAATATGCACATAGTCCTATGTGAGCTACACAGGCTCTTTAGAGCCTCTAGTTTAACGTAAGCACAGCTCTTCAGGAATTCAGATTTTAATGGTGTTTTTGTTTGGTTTGTTTGGTACATGTGTGTTTATATTCTTTTTTTAAATGATTACAGGTGATGCAATCTATGTAGATAAAGGAAACCCTTATACTGATCATCCGTTAAAGGTTGGGGAATTAACTATTACCAAAACCGCTCAGAAGAGTCCGTTACATACAAAAGGTAATTTAAACTTTAACGATACAAATAATAAACCAACTTTCCAAATTTAGAAGAAGAAAAAAATAGAATTATACTTCCACAGTTATTTGCTTTGCAGAAAATACAAAAATATATATTGCAAAGGATGAAAGAGTGCTATGTGCTGCAACCATTGATAAAGCGAAATTGTGAACAAGACCAAGACAATCTAAAAAAAGACGAAGACCTGTTAATTAAAACATATCAAACAACACAAGCTTATAGCCAAGTTAAATTCGATTCATAATCACTTATAATGGTCGTACTAGTATTAAATGTTATAGAGTCAAAGATGTAGTTTTCAATTACAATTTTTGATTAAAAATAAACAGCGTGTAGGACTCTCACGAAAAAATAATAGGTTTTCTAGAGTAGGGTAAATGTGTACCTTGTTTCTAATGCCCAATCAGCCGTATTACCAAATGCTAAATTTCTGTGAAGTAATTCTTGATAACATACAAAAAAAGTCTATTATAACTGTTCAGATGATCAAGAAAAAGATATTAAATGGTCACTTCTGTCGTTTTTGTTTGTAAAATTGTGTTTACATCAATGCTTTTTACAGCTTACTTTCCTCAAGACGTTGGAACATACCCTGTAGTTTTATTCCTTGGTGGTTGGAATGGATACATTTTGGTCGAATTCTACGAAACAGTATTATACAGAATAGCTTCTCATGGTTTTATTGTTTTTGGAATTGACAACCACTTTCCTGTAGAAAACCTTCAATTTGAGAAGGAAAATAACTTACAACAAGACATTTCGAAAATTTTTAACCAGTATACATGGGTAAGATTTCCAAGTTAATACAGATTCAATAGTGGAAAATGTTCTGGTAATTTCTACATTAATGGAATCCATGCGACAGATTTAGATCAAGTCGGAAGGGACTAACAAAATTTATAGGCAATTTATGCATTTTACCTTTGATCTTACGGCCTAATATTGTTCTAAATCATAGACAGGACCTGATACTCGAAAATATTAGGCAATGACGTCGCGTAATAATGCAGAAACATCACGTGGTTACAAGGAAGTAAATACAGTTCTGTGCGCCACCTGGTTTTTACATAAAGCCCAGAAGTAAATATAATTTTTTTTTTATGAATATGTATGATATTTAAAGAAATGACTTTGGTGGAAGAAAGGTATGTATTTATGCAACATTATGCATGCATTTAAATAATTTTATTGAATCAGCAATAATTTTCTTAACCTATCTGTTGTAGAGGTGAACGTCCCAATTTTTGACACAAAAATTAGGTTCAAGCCAGACGGTAGTTGTTAAGAACCAAAATTTAAAGTAAAAAAAGCTGCGGCACCATATGTTTTTTTGGTACTGAACAACACCCAAAGGTATGATACTCTGTGATTCAAAAGACAAATTCCTCCTTAATGCTAGGGTAAGTGAGTGAGAAGGGGAAATGTTAACATTGTCGGCAATGCAAATAATTACTTCATTTTAACCACGTGTTTTCATGTTCAACCCCAATTTCTTATCAATGAAATGCACGCGACTTCCTATATACAACCGAACAACTATCACATTGTTTTGTACGCGTAAAAAAAGTTTCACTGACAATTTCATTTTATTTCACACTCTTAAGCAAAAAACATATTTTTAAACAATATTGCCGATAAAAAGAATAACATGATGGCATTAAATTTTTGATACTGACGTCATCAGCTCGACCTTGAGGGATCGTTTGATATTCTGGCTGATAAAGTCAGTATCAAAATCAAAAATGCCATTATTCTATATGTATCTAGCCTGCGTCTAAAGTCACAGAATGCGAGGAATAAGGATGATAGCCTGTCCACGAGGATGACGATGACGATATCTAATTGTACAATGCTTAATATTTTAGAATATAGAAGAGCCAGACATTGCATATATGTATAATAGATAGCTTTTAATAAGAATGAAATTGAGAATGGAAATGGGGAATGTGTCAAAGAGACAACAACCCGACCAAATAAAAAACAACAGCAGAGGGTCACCAACAGGTCTTCAATGTAGCGAGAAATTCCCGCACCCGGAGGCGTCCTTCAGCTGGCCCCTAAACAAATATATACTAGTCCAGTGATAATGAACGCCATACTAATTTCCAAATTGTACACAAGAAACTAAAATTAAAATAATACAAGACTAACAAAGGCCAGAGGCTCCTGACTTGGGACAGGCGCAAAAATGCGGCGGGGTTAAACATGTTTGTGAGATCTCAACCCCCCCCCCCCCCCCCCCCCCCCTATACCTCTAACCAATGTAGAAAAGTAAACGCATAACAATACGCACATTAAAATTCAGTTCAAGAGAAGTCCGAGTCTGATGTCAGAAGATGTAACCAAAGAAAATAAACAAAATGACAATAATACATAAATAACAACAGACTACTAGCAGTTAACTGACATGCCAGCTCCAGACTTCAATTAAACTGACTGAAAGATTATGATTTCATCATATGAACATCAGGCACAATCCTTCCCGTTAGGGGTTTAGTATCATACCATCATAACATATATGAGAAGAACATAACCCGTGTCATGCCAACAACTGTTTTTAGAATAAATGTGTTTAGTTCCGATGCAAAGACCTTATCAGTGACTCAATATTAACGCCAAAATATGCAATCTTTAATGACTTGACAACAGTATCGTAATTATATCCCTTCTTAATAAGTCTATTCAAAGGTTTTGTAAGTTTCTGAGGTGAATACTGACACCTTTGTGCTTTATTAAGAATATTTCCATAAAAAATTGGATGTGAAATACCTGAACGTATTAGAAGTCTGCATGTAGAGCTATATTTACGAATGATGTCTTTATACCGATGATAAAATTTAGTAAAATTTAATGTTTTGACTAGTTTGTGATATCGAAAACCCTGGTGTAATAATTTTTCAGTAATACATAAATTTCTCTCGTTAAAATCTAAAACATTGTTACATACACGAGCGAATCGTACAAGTTGAGATATATAAACACCGTAAGATGGTGACAAGGGAACGTCACCATCTAAAAACGGATAATTAACGATAGGAAATGAAAAATCATCCCTTTTATCATAAATTTTAGTATTCAGCTTTCCATAAATGATATAGATATCAAGATCGAGAAAAGGGCAGTGGTCATTGTTAGTATTAGCTTTATTTAAAGTAAGTTCAACAGGATAAATTTCATTAATATACATACTGAAGTCGTCATTATTGAGAGCCAAAATATCATCCAAATATCTAAAAGTATTATTAAATTTGTTTATCAGATGTTGTTTCGATGGGTCTTTGCTTATTTTTGTCATAAATTGTAACTCATAACAATACAAAAACAGGTCCGCAATAAGTGGTGCACAGTTAGTCCCCATTGGAATTCCGATAATCTGACGATATACGGAATCCCCAAAGCGAACAAAAATGTTATCTAGTAAAAATTCAAGGGCATATATAGTATCAAAGCATGTCCAATTAACATAGTTTTTTTGTTTATTGCTACTAAAAAATGACCTAAAAGAGTTTGAACATATATATTCACATTCTGATTTTTTGAATGCCCATTTAATTAGGTGTGTGAATTTTTTCTTAATGAGAATGTGAGGCAATGTGGTATACAGGGTAGAAAAATCAAAACATTGAACAGATTCAAAATCACCAATATAAGCATGCAATTTATCAAGTACTTCCAACGAGTTCTTGACACTCCAAAAGTAATTTATTCCACTATTTTCGAAGGCCTTATTTGAACAATTTATTATCAGGTTTTTAATTGTACCAAGTGTGCTGGTAAGAAGAATAGACAATTTAGTAGTTGAACAATGGCTTGAAGACGAAATAAATCTATAGTTGTAAGGGGTTTTGTGTAGCTTCGGAAGCCAATACATAGTTGGGACTTTCATTGTATTTGGCTCTGCTTGTAAAGCGGTGGCTAAAAGTTTATGTTTGTTACAGATTTCGTTTTCTGAAAATGGAGTAAGTTGGAATGTTGGCGAATTGGTGATTTCCTTTTTCAGAACCTCAATGTAAAATTTACGTCAAACAATAATAATATTATTAGCAGCTTTATCGGCCGGGACAAAAACAAATTCCTTGGCTAATTCTTTTAGTTTATGTTTGATACGAGAAATAGGTTTATTGTGGTTATTGTTTATAGTAAAATGTTCTTTAAAATGTTGAATACGTATATCAACTATCTTCATTACTGAATTAAAAAAATGGTCCAAAGATTTTTTGTCAGCTTTTTCCCGTTTTATCCATTTCATACAGTAAGTATGGAGTGAGTCGTGGATGATATTACGACACTCATTCCAATTAATAATTGACGGGGGACGATATTTAGGTCCTTTACTGAGGAATGATTTTAACTCTCGGTCTTGAACGATGTTAAGATCTCCTGTGGTCTATTTTCCGTGTTTTTTTAAAATTTATATGCACTTCGCCAACTTTTCTTCTTGGTTCAACGACTTACTAAGGCATTTTAAGTCAATGTTTAGTCATTGTCTTGTTTGTACATAGAGTAATTGTCAACTTTTTTTGGTCTATAGAATTTTTAATAAAGCGTCAGTACATGGAGTAATTGTCAACTTTTTTGGTCTATAGAACTTTCAATAAAGCGCGTCAGTTCATGTGACATGAGTCATTTAAGCTTCCTGATTTAGTGGAAAACGCTTAGTTTTCGCCCTTAAGTTTTAAAGATGTGGTATGATTGCTATCAATCAACTATCTACCCGCGACCAAAGAAAAAGGAATTACACAACTAAAGGTTACAGAACGGCATAAAACAATGAGCAAAACTCTGCATACAAAGCTATAAAAGACCCAGGTATTTAATCTACAAAATTTTTATACGGAGACAACCGATCTTGAACTATTTTCATTATTCAGTAAGCATCGGTAAGTTTTCGTGCACAGGTCAGTTTTTCAGGTACTTATTTAGCTCAAAATAGTAATGAATGTAACAGTAAGTAAATGGTATTCCTGGTTATGACTACAATACATTTTATAACTTGGAGCCTTCCTAAAATAGTAATGAATGTAGCAGTAAGTAAATGGTATTCCTGGTTACGACTACAATACATTTTATAACCTTGGAGCTGTCCTAAAATAGTAATGAATGTAGCAGTAAGTAAAGGTATTCCTGGTTAGACTACAATACATTTTATAACTTTGGAGCTGTCCTAAAATAGTAATGAATGTACAGTAAGTAAACGGTATCCTGGTTATGACTACAATACATTTTATAACCTTTGGAGCTTCCTAAATAGTAATGAATGTAGCAGTAAGTAAACGGTATTCTGTTATGACTAAAAACATTTTATAACCTCTGGAGCTGTCCTAAAATAGTAATGAATGTGCAGTAAGTAAATGGTATTCTGGTTATGCTACATACATTTTATAACCTTGGAGCTTCTAAAATAGTATGAATGTACAGTAAGTAAATGGATTCCTGGTTTGACTACAATACATTTTATAAATCTTGGAGCTGTCCTAAAATATAATGAATGTAGCAGTAATAAACGGTATTATGGTTACGACTACAATACATTTTATAACTCTGGAGCTGTCCTAAAATAGTAATGAATGTAGCAGTAAGTAAATGGTATTCCTGGTTACGATACAATACATTTTAAACCTCTGGAGCTGTCTAAAATAGTATGATGTAGCAGTAAGTAAACGGTATCTGGTTACGACTACAATACATTTTTATAACCTTTGGAGCTGTCCTAAAATAGTAATGAATTAGCAGTAAGTAACGGTATTCTGGTTAGACTACAATACATTTTATAACTCTGGAGCTCCTAAAATAGTAATGAATGTAGCAGTAAGTAAATTTATTCCTGTTACGATACAATACATTTTATACCTCTGACTTCTAAATGTAATGAATGTAGCAGTAAGTAACGGTATTCCTGGTTACGACTACAATAATTTATAACCTCTGGAGCTGTCCTAAATAGTAATGAATGTAGCAGTAAGTAAACGGTATTCTGGTTATGATACATACATTTTATAACCTTGGAGCTGTCCTAAAATAGTAATGAATGTTCAGTAAGTAAACGGTATTCTGGTTATGATAAATACATTTTATAACCTCTGGAGCTGTCCTAAATAGTAATGAATGTAGCAGTAAGTAAATGGTATTCTGGTAGACTACAATACATTTTATAACCTCTGGAGCTGTCCTAAATAGAATGAATGTAGCAGTAAGTAAGGTATTCTGTAGACTACAATAATTTTATAACTTGGAGCTGTAAAATAGTAATGATGAGAGTAAGTAAACGGTATTCTGGTTCGACACAATACATTAACCTGGAGCTGTCCTAAAATAGTAATGAATGTAAGTAATAAAATATTCCTGGTTAGATACAATACATTTTTAACTCTGAGCTGTCCTAAATGTAATGTGTAGCATAATAACGGTATTTGTACGACTAATACATTTATAACCTCTGGCGTCCAAAATAGTAAGAATGTACGTAAGTAACGTATTCCTGGTTAGACTCAATACATTTTATACCTTGAGCTTCCTAAATAGTAATATGAGGTAAGTAATTATTCTGGTTACGACTACAAACATTTTATAACTCTGGAGCTTCTAAAATAGTAATGAATGTAGCAGTAAGTAATATTTTCTGGTTACGACTACATACATTTTTAACTCTGGAGCTTCTAAAATAGTATGAATGTAGCAGTAAGAAAGGTATTCTGGTTATGATACAATACATTTTATAACTTGGAGCTCTAATGTAATAATGTGCAGTGTAACGGTATCGGTTACGATACAATAATTTTATAACTCTGGCTTCCTAAAATAGTAGATGTGCAGTAAGTAAATTATTCTGGTTACGACTCAATACATTTTTACTCTGAGTTCTAAATAGTAATGATGTAGCAGTAGTAAACGGTATTCTGTTATACTCATACATTTTATAACTTGGAGGGCCTAAAATAGTAATGAATGTAGCAGTAAGTAAAGGTATCTGGTTACGACTACAATCATTTTAAACTCTGGACTGTCAAAATGTAATGAATGTCATAAGTAAATTTCTGGTTCGACTATACATTTTAACTCTGGAGCTTCCTAAATAGTAATGAATGTAGCATAAGTAACGGTATCTGGTTATGATAATACATTTATAACTCTGGAGTGTCTAAAATAGAATGAATGTACGTAATAAGGTATTCGGTTACGACTACAATACATTTTAACTCTGGAGCTTCCAAAATGTATGAGTCAGTAATTATGGTTTCATGGTTACGACTAAATACTTTTTAACCTCTGGAGCTGTCTAAATAGTATGATGTAGCAGTAAGTAAATTATTCGTTAGATACAATCATTTTATAACCTTGGAGCTCTAAATAGTAAGAATGTACAGTAAGTAACGGTATCTGGTTATGACTACATCATTAAACTTTGGGCTTCCTAAATAGTATGAATTAAGAAGTAAAGGTTTCTGTTACGACCAATACATTTAAATTGAGCTTCAAATAGTATATTAGCAGTAGTAACGGTATTCTGTTAGACTACAATACATTTTATACCTTTGGAGCTGTCCTAAATAGTATGAATTACAGTAAGTAAACGGTATTCCTGGTTATGACTACAATACATTTTATAACCTTGGAGCTGTCCTAAATAGTAATGAATGTAGCAGTAAGTAAACGGTATTCCTGGTTATGACTACAATACATTTTATAACCTTTGGAGCTGTCCTAAAATAGTAATGAATGTAGCAGTAAGTAAACGGTATTCCTGGTTACGACTACAATACATTTTAAACCTCTGGAGCTGTCCTAAAATAGTAATGAATGTAGCAGTAAGTAAATGTTATTCCTGGTTACGACTACAATACATTTTATAACATCTGGAGCCTTCCTAAAATAGTAATGAATGTAGCAGTAAGTAAACGGTATTCCTGGTTACGACTACAATACATTTTATAACCTCTGGAGCTGTCCTAAAATAGTAATGAATGTAGCAGTAAGTAAACGGTATTCCTGGTTACGACTACAATACATTTTATAACCTCTGGAGCTGTCCTAAAATAGTAATGAATGTAGCAGTAAGTAAACGGTATTCCTGGTTACGACTACAATACATTTTATAACCTCTGGAGCCTTCCTAAAATAGTAATGAATGTAGCAGTAAGTAAATGGTATTCCTGGTTACGACTACAATACATTTTATAACATCTGGAGCCTTCCTAAAATAGTAATGAATGTAGCAGTAAGTAAATGGTATTCCTGGTTATGACTACAATACATTTTATAACCTCTGGAGCCTTCCTAAAATAGTAATGAATGTAGCAGTAAGTAAACGGTATTCCTGGTTACGACTACAATACATTTTATAACCTCTGGAGCTGTCCTAAAATAGTAATGAATGTAGCAGTAAGTAAACGGTATTCCTGGTTACGACTACAATACATTTTATAACCTCTGGAGCTGTCCTAAAATAGTAATGAATGTAGCAGTAAGTAAACGGTATTCCTGGTTACGACTACAATACATTTTATAACCTCTGGAGCCTTCCTAAAATAGTAATGAATGTAGCAGTAAGTAAACGGTATTCCTGGTTACGACTACAATACATTTTATAACCTCTGGAGCCTTCCTAAAATAGTAATGAATGTAGCAGTAAGTAAACGGTATTCCTGGTTACGACTACAATACATTTTATAACCTCTGGAGCTGTCCTAAAATAGTAATGAATGTAGCAGTAAGTAAACGGTATTCCTGGTTACGACTACAATACATTTTATAACCTCTGGAGCTGTCCTAAAATAGTAATGAATGTAGCAGTAAGTAAACGGTATTCCTGGTTATGACTACAATTAGACAATATACGTATAGTAAATAGTAATGAATGTGCAGTAAGTAAATTGTATTCCTGGTTAGACTACAATACATTTTATAACCTCTGGAGCTGCCTAAAATAGTAATGAATGTAGCAGTAAGTAAATGTATTCTGGTTACGACTACAATACATTTTATAACCTCTGAGCTGTCCTAAAATAGTATAATGTTAGCAGTAAGTAAAATGGTATTCTGGTTACGACTACAATACATTTTATAACCTCTGGAGCTGTCCTAAAATAGTAATGAATGTAGCAGTAAGTAAATGGTATTCAATGGTTAACGACTACAATACATTTTATAACCTCTGGAGTGTCCTAAAATAGTAATGAATGTAGCAGTAAGTAAATTGTTATTCCTGGTTACGACTACAATACATTTTATAACCTTGGAGCTGTCCTAAAATAGTAATGAATGTAGCAGTAAGTAAATGGTATTCTGGTTACGACTACAATACATTTTATAACCTCTGGAGCTGTCAAAATAGTAATGAGATGTAGCAGTAAGTAAATGTATTCATGGTTACGACTACAATACATTTTATAACCTGGAGCTGTCATAAATAGTATCAATGAATGTGTAGCAGTAAGTAAACGGTATTCCTGGTTACGACTACAATACATTTTATAACCTTTGGAGCTGTCCTAAAATAGTAATGATGTAGCAGTAAGTAAATGGTATTCCTGGTTACGACTACAATACATTTTATAACCTTGGAGTGTCCTAAAATAGTAATGAATGTAGCAGTAAGTAAACGGTATTCCTGGTTAGACTACAATACATTTTATAACCTTTGGAGCTGTCCTAAAAATAGTAATGAATGTAGCAGTAAGTAAATTATCTGGTTACGACTACAATACATTTTATAACTCTGGAGCTGTCTAAAATAGTAATGAATGTAGCAGTAAGTAAAGGTATTCCTGTTACGACTACAATACATTTATAACCTTGGAGCTGTCTAAATAGTAATGAATGTAGCAGTAAGTAAAGGTATCCTGGTTACGACTACATACATTTTATAACCTCTGAGCTGTCCTAAAATAGTAATGTGTAGCAGTAAGTAAAGTATTCCTGGTACGACTACAATACATTTATAACTCTGGAGCTGTCTAAAATAGTAATGAATGTAGCAGTAAGTAAAGGTATTCTGGTTACGACTACAATACATTTATAACTTTGAGCTGCCTAAAATAGTAATGTGTAGCAGTAAGTAAACGTATTCCTGGTTACGACTACATACATTTTATAACCTCTGGAGCTTCCTAAATAGTAATGAATGTAGCAGTAAGTAAAGGTATCTGGTTAGACTACAATACATTTTATAACCTTTGGAGCTTCTAAAATAGTATGAGTGTAGCAGTAAGTAAAGGATTCTGGTTACGACTACAATACATTTATAACTCTGGAGCTGTCCTAAAATAGTAATGAATGTAGCAGTAAGTAAAGGTATTCTGGTTACGACTACAATACATTTTATAACCTTTGGAGCTGTCCTAAATAGTAATGATGTAGCAGTAAGTAAATGGTATTCCTGGTTACGACTACAATACATTTTATAACCTTGAGCTGCCTAAAATAGTAATGAATGTAGCAGTAAGTAAATTATTCCTGGTTAGACTACAATACATTTTATAACCTTGGAGCTGTCCTAAAATAGTAATGAATGTAGCAGTAAGTAAACGGTATTCTGGTTACGACTACAATACATTTTATAACCTCTGAGCTGTCCTAAAATAGTAATGAATGTAGCAGTAAGTAAAGGTATTCCTGTTACGACTACATACATTTTATAACCTCTGGAGCTGTCCTAAAATAGTAATGAATGTAGCAGTAAGTAAATGTATTCTGTTACGACTACAATACATTTTATAACCTCTGGAGCTGTCCTAAAATAGTAATGATGTACAGTAAGTAAAGTATTCTGGTTACGACTACAATACATTTTATAACCTTGGAGCTGTCCTAAAATAGTAATGAATGTAGCAGTAAGTAAAGGTATTCCTGTTACGACTACAATACATTTTATAACCTCTGGAGCTGTCCTAAAATAGTAATGAATGTAGCAGTAAGTAAATTGTTCATGGTTACGACTACATACATTTTATAACCTTGGAGCCTTCCTAAAATAGTAATGAATGTAGCAGTAAGTAAATGGTATTCGGTTACGACTACAATACATTTTATAACCTTTGGAGCTGCCTAAAATAGTAATAATGTAGCAGTAAGTAAATGTATTCTGGTTACGACTACAATACATTTTATAACCTTGGAGCTTCCTAAATAGTAATGAATGTAACAGTAAGTAAAGGTATTCTGGTTACGACTACAATACATTTTATACCTTGGAGCTTCCTAAAATAGTAATGAATGTACAGTAAGTAAATGGTATTCTGGTTACGACTAAATACATTTTATAACCTCTGGAGCTCCTAAAATAGTAATGAATGTAACAGTAAGTAAATGGTATTCTGGTTAGACTACAATACATTTTATAACCTTTGAGCTGTCCTAAATAGTAATGAATGTACAGTAAGTAAAGGTATTCTGGTTACGACTAAATACATTTTATAACCTCTGGAGCTTCCTAAAATAGTAATGAATGTACAGTAAGTAAATGGTATTCCTGGTTAGACACAATACATTTTATACCTTGGAGCTGTCCTAAATGTTAGCCTCTGGAGCTGTCCTAAATAGTAATGAATGTAGCAGTAAGTAAATGGTATTCCTGGTTACGACTACAATACATTTTATAACCTTTGGAGCTGTCCTAAAATAGTAATGAGTGTAGCAGTAAGTAAATGGTATTCCTGGTTACGACTACAATACATTTTATAACCTTGGAGCTGTCCTAAAATAGTAATGAATGTAGCAGTAAGTAAACGGTATTCCTGGTTACGACTACAATACATTTTATAACCTTTGGAGCTGTCCTAAAATAGTAATGAATGTAGCAGTAAGTAAATGGTATTCCTGGTTACGACTACAATACATTTTATAACCTTGGAGCTGTCCTAAAATAGTAATGAATGTAGCAGTAAGTAAACGGTATTCCTGGTTACGACTACAATACATTTTATAACCTTTGGAGCTGTCCTAAAATAGTAATGAATGTAGCAGTAAGTAAAACGGTATTCCTGGTTACGACTACAATACATTTTATAACCTCTGGAGCTGTCCTAAAATAGTAATGAATGTAGCAGTAAGTAAATGGTATTCCTGGTTACGACTACAATACATTTTATAACCTCTGGAGCTGTCCTAAAATAGTAATGAATGTAGCAGTAAGTAAACGGTATTCCTGGTTACGACTACAATACATTTTATAACCTCTGCAGCTGTCCTAAAATAGTAATGTATGTAGCAGTAAGTAAACGGTATTCCTGGTTACGACTACAATACATTTTATAACCTCTGGAGCTGTCCTAAAATAGTAATGAATGTAGCAGTAAGTAAATGGTATTCCTGGTTACGACTACAATACATTTTATAACCTCTGGAGCCCTTCCTAAAATAGTAATGAATGTAGCAGTAAGTAAATGGTATTCCATGGTTACGACTACAATACATTTTATAACCTCTGGAGCCTTCCTAAAATAGTAATGAATGTAGCAGTAAGTAAATGGTATTCCTGGTTACGACTACAATACATTTTATAACCTTTGGAGCTGCCCTAAAATAGTAATGAATGTAGCAGTAAGTAAATGGTATTCATGGTTACGACTACAATACATTTTATAACCTTTGGAGCCTTCCTAAAATAGTAATGAATGTAACAGTAAGTAAACGGTATTCATGGTTACGACTACAATACATTTTATAACCTTTGGAGCTGTCCTAAAATAGTAATGAATGTACAGTAAGTAAATGGTATTCATGGTTACGACTACAATACATTTTATAACCTCTGGAGCTGTCCTAAAATAGTAATGAATGTAACAGTAAGTAAATGGTATTCATGGTTACGACTACAATACATTTTATAACCTCTGGAGCTGTCCTAAAATAGTAATGAATGTAACAGTAAGTAAATGGTATTCCTGGTTACGACTACAATACATTTTATAACCTCTGGAGCTGTCCTAAAATAGTAATGAATGTAGCAGTAAGTAAAGGTATTCCTGGTTAGACTACAATACATTTATAACCTCTGGAGCTTCCTAAAATAGTAATGAATGTAGCAGTAAGTAAATGGTATTCCTGGTTACGACTACAATACATTTTATAACCTCTGGAGCTGTCCTAAAATAGTAATGAATGTAGCAGTAAGTAAACGGTATTCCTGTTATGACTACAATACATTTTATAACCTTGGAGCTTCCTAAAATAGTAATGAATGTAGCAGTAAGTAAACGGTATTCCTGGTTACGACTACAATACATTTTATAACCTCTGGAGCTGTCCTAAAATAGTAATGAATGTAGCAGTAAGTAAACGGTATTCCTGGTTATGACTACAATACATTTTATAACCTCTGGAGCTGTCCTAAAATAGTAATGAATGTAGCAGTAAGTAAACGGTATTCCTGGTTATGACTACAATACATTTTATAACCTTTGGAGCTGTCCTAAAATAGTAATGAATGTAGCAGTAAGTAAACGGTATTCCTGGTTACGACTACAATACATTTTATAACCTCTGGAGCTGTCCTAAAATAGTAATGAATGTAGCAGTAAGTAAATGGTATTCCTGGTTACGACTACAATACATTTTATAACCTCTGGAGCTGTCCTAAAATAGTAATGAATGTAGCAGTAAGTAAACGGTATTCCTGGTTATGACTACAATACATTTTATAACCTCTGGAGCTGTCCTAAAATAGTAATGAATGTAGCAGTAAGTAAATGGTATTCCTGGTTATGACTACAATACATTTTATAACCTCTGGAGCCTTCCTAAAATAGTAATGAATGTAGCAGTAAGTAAACGGTATTCCTGGTTATGACTACAATACATTTTATAACCTCTGGAGCTGTCCTAAAATAGTAATGAATGTAGCAGTAAGTAAATGGTATTCCTGGTTATGACTACAATACATTTTATAACCTCTGGAGCTGTCCTAAAATAGTAATGAATGTAGCAGTAAGTAAATGGTATTCCTGGTTACGACTACAATACATTTTATAACCTTTGGAGCTGTCCTAAAATAGTAATGAATGTAGCAGTAAGTAAATTGTATTCCTGGTTACGACTACAATACATTTTATAACCTTTGGAGCTGTCCTAAAATAGTAATGAATGTAGCAGTAAGTAAATGGTATTCCTGGTTACGACTACAATACATTTTATAACCTCTGGAGCTGTCCTAAAATAGTAATGAATGTAGCAGTAAGTAAACGGTATTCCTGGTTATGACTACAATACATTTTATAACCTCTGGAGCTGTCCTAAAATAGTAATGAATGTAGCAGTAAGTAAATTGTATTTCCTGGTTATGACTACAATACATTTTATAACCTCTGGAGCCTTCCTAAAATAGTAATGAATGTAGCAGTAAGTAAACGGTATTCCTGGTTACGACTACAATACATTTTATAACCTCTGGAGCTGTCCTAAAATAGTAATGAATGTAGCAGTAAGTAAACGGTATTCCTGGTTACGACTACAATACATTTTATAACCTCTGGAGCCTTCCTAAAATAGTAATGAATGTAGCAGTAAGTAAACGGTATTCCTGGTTACGACTACAATACATTTTATAACCTTTGGAGCTGTCCTAAAATAGTAATGAATGTAGCAGTAAGTAAACGGTATTCCTGGTTATGACTACAATACATTTTATAACCTCTGGAGCCTTCCTAAAATAGTAATGAATGTAGCAGTAAGTAAATGGTATTCCTGGTTACGACTACAATACATTTTATAACCTCTGGAGCTGTCCTAAAATAGTAATGAATGTAGCAGTAAGTAAACGGTATTCCTGGTTACGACTACAATACATTTTATAACCTCTGGAGCCTTCCTAAAATAGTAATGAATGTAGCAGTAAGTAAATATTATTCCTGGTTACGACTACAATACATTTTATAACCTCTGGAGCTGTCCTAAAATAGTAATGAGTGTAGCAGTAAGTAAACGGTATTCCTGGTTATGACTACAATACATTTTATAACCTCTGGAGCTGTCCTAAAATAGTAATGAATGTAGCAGTAAGTAAATATTATTCCTGGTTATGACTACAATACATTTTATAACATCTGGAGCTGTCCTAAAATAGTAATGAATGTAGCAGTAAGTAAATTGTATTCCTGGTTATGACTACAATACATTTTATAACCTCTGGAGCTGTCCTAAAATAGTAATGAATGTAGCAGTAAGTAAATATTATTCCTGGTTATGACTACAATACATTTTATAACCTCTGGAGCTGTCCTAAAATAGTAATGAATGTAGCAGTAAGTAAATGTTATTCCTGGTTACGACTACAATACATTTTATAACCTCTGAGCTGTCCTAAAATAGTAATGAATGTAGCAGTAAGTAAACGGTACTCCTGGTTATGACTACAATACATTTTATAACCTCTGGAGCTGTCCTAAAATAGTAATGAATGTAGCAGTAAGTAAATTTATTCCTGGTTACGACTACAATACATTTTATAACCTCTGGAGCTGTCCTAAAATAGTAATGAATGTAGCAGTAAGTAAATGTTATTCCTGGTTACGACTACAATACATTTTATAACCTCTGGAGCTGTCCTAAAATAGTAATGAATGTAGCAGTAAGTAAATTGTATTCCTGGTTATGACTACAATACATTTTTAACCTCTGGAGCTGTCCTAAAATAGTAATGAATGTAGCAGTAAGTAAATTATTCCTGGTTATGACTACAATACATTTTATAACCTTGGAGCTGTCCTAAAATAGTAATGAATGTAGCAGTAAGTAAACGGTATTCCTGGTTATGACTACAATACATTTTATAACTCTGGAGCTTCCTAAAATAGTAATGAATGTAGCAGTAAGTAAATGTTATTCCTGGTTATGACTACAATACATTTTATAACCTCTGGAGCTGTCCTAAAATAGTAATGAATGTAACAGTAAGTAAATGGTATTCCTGGTTATGACTACAATACATTTTATAACCTCTGGAGCCTTCCTAAAATAGTAATGAATGTAGCAGTAAGTAAATGTATTCCTGGTTACGACTACAATACATTTTATAACCTCTGGAGCTGTCCTAAAATAGTAATGATGTAGCAGTAAGTAAACGGTATTCCTGGTTATGACTACAATACATTTTATAACCTCTGGAGCTGTCCTAAAATAGTAATGAATGTAGCAGTAAGTAAATGTATTCCTGGTTACGACTACAATACATTTTATAACCTCTGGAGCTGTCCTAAAATAGTAATGAGTGTAGCAGTAAGTAACGGTATTCCTGGTTATGACTACAATACATTTTATAACCTCTGGAGCTGTCCTAAAATAGTAATGAATGTAGCAGTAAGTAAATGGTATTCCTGGTTACGACTACAATACATTTTATAACCTCTGGAGCTGTCCTAAAATAGTAATGAATGTAGCAGTAAGTAAACGGTATTCCTGGTTATGACTACAATACATTTTATAACCTTTGGAGCTGTCCTAAAATAGTAATGAATGTAACAGTAAGTAAATGGTATTCCTGGTTATGACTACAATACATTTTATAACCTTGGAGCTGTCCTATAATAGTAATGAATGTAGCAGTAAGTAAATTGTATTCATGGTTACGACTACAATACATTTTATAACCTCTGGAGCTGTCCTAAAATAGTAATGAATGTAGCAGTAAGTAAACGGTATTCCTGGTTACGACTACAATACATTTTATAACCTTGGAGCTGTCCTAAAATAGTAATGAATGTAGCAGTAAGTAAACGTATTCCTGGTTACGACTACAATACATTTTATAACCTCTGGAGCTGTCCTAAAATAGTAATGAATGTAACAGTAAGTAAATGGTATTCCTGGTTATGACTACAATACATTTTATAACCTTTGGAGCTGTCCTATAATAGTAATGAATGTAGCAGTAAGTAAATTGTATTCATGGTTACGACTACAATACATTTTATAACCTTTGGAGCTTCCTAAAATAGTAATGAATGTAGCAGTAAGTAAATGGTATTCCTGGTTATGACTACAATACATTTTATAACCTCTGGAGCTGTCCTAAAATAGTAATGACTGTAGCAGTAAGTAAATTTATTCATGGTTACGACTACAATACATTTTATAACCTCTGGAGCTGTCCTAAAATAGTAATGAATGTAGCAGTAAGTAAATTGTATTCCTGGTTACGACTACAATACATTTTATAACCTCTGGAGCTGTCCTAAAATAGTAATGAATGTAGCAGTAAGTAAATGGTATTCCAGGTTACGACTACAATACATTTTATAACCTCTGGAGCTGTCCTAAAATAGTAATGAATGTAGCAGTAAGTAAATTGTATTCCTGGTTACGACTACAATACATTTTATAACCTCTGGAGCTGTCCTAAAATAGTAATGAATGTAGCAGTAAGTAAATGGTATTCCTGGTTACGACTACAATACATTTTATAACCTCTGGAGCTGTCCTAAAATAGTAATGAATGTAGCAGTAAGTAAATTGTATTCCTGGTTATGACTACAATACATTTTATAACCTCTGGAGCTGTCCTAAAATAGTAATGAATGTAGCAGTAAGTAAAGGTATTCCTGGTTATGACTACAATACATTTTATAACCTCTGGAGCTGTCCTAAAATAGTAATGAATGTAGCAGTAAGTAAACGGTATTCCTGGTTATGACTACAATACATTTTATAACCTCTGGAGCCTTCCTAAAATAGTAATGAATGTAGCAGTAAGTAAATCGTATTCTGGTTATGACTACAATACATTTTATAACCTCTGGAGCTGTCCTAAAATAGTAATGAATGTAGCAGTAAGTAAATGGTATTCCTGGTTACGACTACAATACATTTTATAACCTCTGGAGCTTCCTAAAATAGTAATGAATGTAGCAGTAAGTAAACGGTATTCCTGGTTACGACTACAATACATTTTATAACCTCTGGAGCTGTCCTAAAATAGTAATGAATGTAGCAGTAAGTAAACGGTATTCCTGGTTATGACTACAATACATTTTATAACCTCTGGAGCTGTCCTAAAATAGTAATGAATGTAGCAGTAAGTAAATGGTATTCCTGGTTACGACTACAATACATTTTATAACCTTTGGAGCCTTCCTAAAATAGTAATGAATGTAGCAGTAAGTAAATGGTATTCCTGGTTATGACTACAATACATTTTATAACCTCTGGAGCTGTCCTAAAATAGTAATGTCTGTAGCAGTAAGTAAATTGTATTCATGGTTACGACTACAATACATTTATAACCTCTGGAGCTGTCCTAAAATAGTAATGAATGTAGCAGTAAGTAATTGTATTCATGGTTACGACTACAATACATTTATAACCTCTGGAGCTGTCCTAAAATAGTAATGAATGTAGCAGTAAGTAAATGGTATTCCAGGTTACGACTACAATACATTTTATAACCTCTGGAGCTGTCCTAAAATAGTAATGAATGTAGCAGTAAGTAAATTGTATTCATGGTTACGACTACAATACATTTTATAACCTCTGGAGCTGTCCTAAAATAGTAATGAATGTAGCAGTAAGTAAATGGTATTCCAGGTTACGACTACAATACATTTTATAACCTCTGGAGCTGTCCTAAAATAGTAATGAATGTAGCAGTAAGTAAATTGTATTCATGGTTACGACTACAATACATTTTATAACCTTTGGAGCCTTCCCAAAATAGTAATGAATGTAGCAGTAAGTAAACGGTATTCCTGGTTATGACTACAATACATTTTATAACCTCTGGAGCTGTCCTAAAATAGTAATGAATGTAGCAGTAAGTAAACGGTATCCTGGTTATGACTACAATACATTTTATAACTCTGGAGCTGTCCTAAAATAGTAATGAATGTAGCAGTAAGTAAACGGTATTCCTGGTTATGACTACAATACATTTTATAACCTCTGGAGCTGTCCTAAAATAGTAATGAATGTAGCAGTAAGTAAACGGTATTCCTGGTTATGACTACAATACATTTTATAACCTCTGGAGCTGTCCTAAAATAGTAATGAATGTAGCAGTAAGTAAACGGTATTCCTGGTTACGACTACAATACATTTTATAACCTCTGGAGCTGTCTAAAATAGTAATGGTGTAGCAGTAAGTAAATGGTATTCCTGGTTATGACTACAATACATTTTATAACCTCTGGAGCCTTCCTAAAATAGTAATGAATGTAGCAGTAAGTAAATGGTATTCCTGGTTATGATACAATACATTTTATAACCTCTGGAGCTGTCCTAAAATAGTAATGAATGTAGCAGTAAGTAAATGTTATTCCTGGTTATGACTACAATACATTTTATAACCTCTGGAGCTGTCCTAAAATAGTAATGATGTAGCAGTAAAGTAAATTGTAATTCCTGTTAGATAAATATATTTTTATAACCTCTGAGCTTCCTAAAATAAGCTAATGAATGTAGCAGTAATAAATGGTATTACCTGGTTACGATAAATACATTTATAACCTCTGAGCTGTCCTAAAATATAATGAATTAGCCGTAGTATCGGATATTCCTGGTTAATGATACAATAACATTTTATAACCTTGGGTGTCCTAAAATAGATATTGAATTGCGAGTATAAATATAATTCTGGTTAGACTAAATACATTTTATAACCTCTGGAGCTGTCCTAAATAGTAATGTAATGTAGCAGTAAGTACGGTATTACATGGTTATGACTACAATACATTTTATAACCTTGGAGCTGTCTAAAATATATTGAATTAAGCATAAGTCTAAATTATTCTGATTACGATACAATAATTTTATACCTGGCGAGCTGTCCTAAAATAGTAATGAATGTAGCAGTAAGTAAATGGTATTCCTGGTTATGACTACAATACATTTTATAACCTTTGGAGCTGTCCTAAAATAGTAATGAATGTAGCAGTAAGTAAACGGTATTCCTGGTTATGACTACAATACATTTTATAACCTCTGGAGCTGTCCTAAAATAGTAATGAATGTAGCAGTAAGTAAACGGTATTCCTGGTTATGACTACAATACATTTTATAACCTCTGGAGCTGTCCTAAAATAGTAATGAATGTAGCAGTTAGTAAATATTATTCCTGGTTACGACTACAATACATTTTATAACCTCTGGAGCTGTCCTAAAATAGTAATGAATGTAGCAGTAAGTAAACGGTATTCCTGGTTATGACTACAATACATTTTATAACCTCTGGAGCTGTCCTAAAATAGTAATGAATGTAGCAGTAAGTAAATATTATTCCTGGTTACGACTACAATACATTTTATAACCTCTGGAGCTGTCCTAAAATAGTAATGAATGTAGCAGTAAGTAAATGGTATTCCTGGTTATGACTACAATACATTTTTATAACCTTTGGAGCTGTCCTAAAATAGTAATGAATGTAGCAGTAAGTAAACGGTATTCCTGGTTACGACTACAATACATTTTATAACCTCTGGAGCTGTCCTAAAATAGTAATGAATGTAGCAGTAAGTAAATGGTATTCCTGGTTACGACTACAATACATTTTATAACCTCTGGAGCTGTCCTAAAATAGTAATGAATGTAGCAGTAAGTAAACGGTATTCCTGGTTATGACTACAATACATTTTATAACCTTGGAGCTGTCCTAAAATAGTAATGAATGTAGCAGTAAGTAAACGGTATTCCTGGTTACGACTACAATACATTTTATAACCTCTGGAGCTGTCCTAAAATAGTAATGAATGTAACAGTAAGTAAATGGTATTCCTGGTTACGACTACAATACATTTTATAACCTCTGGAGCTGTCCTAAAATAGTAATGAATGTAGCAGTAAGTAAATGGTATTCCTGGTTACGACTACAATACATTTTATAACCTCTGGAGCTGTCCTAAAATAGTAATGAGTGTAGCAGCAAGTAAACGGTATTCCTGGTTACGACTACAATACATTTTATAACCTCTGGAGCTGTCCTAAAATAGTAATGAGTGTAGCAGTAAGTAAACGGTATTCCTGGTTATGACTACAATACATTTTATAACCTCTGGAGCTGTCCTAAAATAGTAATGAATGTAGCAGTAAGTAAATGTATTCCTGGTTATGACTACAATACATTTTATAACCTCTGGAGCTGTCCTAAAATAGTAATGATGTAGCAGTAAGTAAACGGTATTCCTGGTTACGACTACAAATACATTTTATAACCTCTGGAGCTGTCCTAAAATAGTAATGAATGTAGCAGTAAGTAAATGGTATTCCTGGTTATGACTACAATACATTTTATAACCTCTGGAGCTGTCCTAAAATAGTAATGAATGTAGCAGTAAGTAAATGGTATTCCTGGTTACGACTACAATACATTTTATAACCTCTGGAGCTGTCCTAAAATAGTAATGAATGTAGCAGTAAGTAAACGGTATTCCTGGTTATGACTACAATACATTTTATAACCTCTGGAGCTGTCCTAAAATAGTAATGAATGTAGCAGTAAGTTAATGTTATTCCTGGTTATGACTACAATACATTTTATAACCTCTGGAGCTGTCCTAAAATAGTAATGTCTGTAGCAGTAAGTAAACGGTATTCCTGGTTACGACTACAATACATTTTATAACCTCTGGAGCTGTCCTAAAATAGTAATGAATGTAGCAGTAAGTTAATGTTATTCCTGGTTATGACTACAATACATTTTTATAACCTCTGGAGCTGTCCTAAAATAGTAATGAATGTAGCAGTAAGTTAATGTTATTCCTGGTTATGACTACAATACATTTTATAACCTCTGGAGCTGTCCTAAAATAGTAATGTCTGTAGCAGTAAGTAAACGGTATTCCTGGTTACGACTACAATACATTTTATACCTCTGGAGCTGTCCTAAAATAGTTATTCCTGGTTATGACTACAATACATTTTATAACCTCTGGAGCTGTCCTAAAATAGTAATGTCTGTAGCAGTAAGTAAATGTTATTCCTGGTTATGACTACAATACATTTTATAACCTCTGGAGCTGTCCTAAAATAGTAATGTCTGTAGCAGTAAGTAAACGGTATTCCTGGTTATGACTACAATACATTTTATAACTCTGGAGCTGCCCTAAAATAGTAATGAATGTAGCAGTAAGTAAACGGTATTCCTGGTTATGACTACAATACATTTTATAACCTCTGGAGCTGTCCTAAAATAGTAATGAATGTAGCAGTAAGTAAATGGTATTCCTGGTTACGACTACAATACATTTTATAACCTTTGGAGCTGCCCTAAAATAGTAATGAATGTAGCAGTAAGTAAATGGTATTCATGGTTATGACTACAATACATTTTATAACCTCTGGAGCTGTCCTAAAATAGTAATGAATGTAGCAGTAAGTAAACGGTATTCCTGGTTACGACTACAATACATTTTATAACCTCTGGAGCTGTCCTAAAATAGTAATGTCTGTAGCAGTAAGTAAATGGTATTCCTGGTTATGACTACAATACATTTTATAACCTCTGGAGCTGTCCTAAAATAGTAATGTCTGTAGCAGTAAGTAAACGGTATTCCTGGTTATGACTACAATACATTTTATAACCTCTGGAGCTGTCCTAAAATAGTAATGTCTGTAGCAGTAAGTAAATGTTATTCCTGGTTATGACTACAATACATTTTATAACCTCTGGAGCTGTCCTAAAATAGTAATGTCTGTAGCAGTAAGTAAACGGTATTCCTGTTTATGACTACAATACATTTTATAACCTCTGCAGCTGTCCTAAAATAGTAATGAATGTAGCAGTAAGTAAACGGTATTCCTGGTTATGACTACAATACATTTTATAACCTCTGGAGCTGTCCTAAAATAGTAATGTCTGTAGCAGTAAGTAAACGGTATTCCTGGTTATGACCACAATACATTTTATAACCTCTGGAGCTGTCCTAAATAGTAATGAATGTAGCAGTAAGTAAATGTTATTCCTGGTTATGACTACAATACATTTTATAACCTCTGGAGCTGTCCTAAAATAGTAATGAATGTAACAGTAAGTAAACGGTATTCCTGGTTATGACTACAATACATTTTATAACATCTGGAGCTGTCCTAAAATAGTAATGTCTGTAGCAGTAAGTAAATGTTATTCCTGGTTATGACTACAATACATTTTATAACATCTGGAGCTGTCCTAAAATAGTAATGAATGAAGCAGTAAGTAAATGGTATTCCTGGTTATGACTACAATACATTTTATAACCTCTGGAGCTGTCCTAAAATAGTAATGAATGTAGCAGTAAGTAAATGGTATTCCTGGTTATGACTACAATACATTTTATAACCTCTGGAGCTGTCCTTAAATAGTAATGTCTGTAGCAGTAAGTAATCGGTATTCCTGGTTATGACTACAATACATTTTATAACCTCTGGAGCTGCCCTAAAATAGTAATGAATGTAACAGTAAGTAAATGTGATATGTGTTATCGTCAATGTATTACAAACCACAAAAGGCCACTTTTCTGGTGAGTATATCCAAATTATAGTAATTCAAACGTTAACTGAATGATTATTCTTGTATTATTAATAATAAGATAGGTTTGCTGTATTTTGGTAATCATATGCATTCAAGATTCATAACTAAAGAATAAAACCTAGAAACTAATGGTTTATCTAAATAGATGGTGACATAAAGCGGTTGGACCGAGCTCTTGTTAATTTATAACACACTTGAACCGTTTTCAAAAAGTCTTTAAATCTTCAACTCAAAATGATTTTAAACCGAAGTATTCCAAACCAATTCGTACTGCGTGAACGTATAACGTCTAAGGTGATGATACTAGTTGATGACATTTTTTCGTGTTGCTCAGTCTTTAGTGTTCTATATGGTGTGTTTTGTGTACGCCTTACGTAGAAAACAAAATCACAATCTAGTATTAAAATCATCACATCTTAAAGTGTCGTGTACAACCATCTTTTGATATTATGTCGTGTTTGAAGAAGATTTTTTTTTTGTTCAGTAAAGTCTCCTTTCTTAGTCATTCGGATGGATGAAATGCAGCTTCAAGTTTTTTTGAATTTTTTTAACCCGAGGGTACCCTACGATATAAATTGGCTCGAACTTCTCGGTCTGAGGTGTAATTTCCACCGCAAGAAATGTCCATTCAGCTCAGCGCGATCCATAAATACACAGCCATGGCACATCATGTTATATGGGAAAGATTAGTCCGATTTATTGTTTGTTTTCGTTTAAATATTTGTGAAAAGGTTACCACTTATATAAGTCCAACCAACAATCAATCAACGAAATGCTTTCCTGATATAAATTAAATAACTTACATTTTCATAAATGTTTAAACATTAGAGGTGACAAAGAAAGTCGGGATATAAAGTTTTAGTCCAGCAGATAGGTGCAATATATGAAGGAATTGTGCACTTCGTGTTAAAAGTACCAAATTTTGCTCAAATATACTTTTATCTATACTCTTTAATTTAAGATATGGAGGCAAGCTGGAAATATAGTTAACTTCCGGTAAAATCCAAAATGGCGGATGCATGTTAAAATTTCAACTTTTCTTAATTCTCTCTCAATTTTTTTTAGTTTAAACTACAAGACCTGATGTTTTAATTGATCTGAATCACATTAATTGGTTTTCAGTATTGTTCAAGCAGCAATTAGGTGACGTTTGGTCAACTTCCGGTCAAAATTTCATGTTAAAATTCAAGAAAAATGTCGACTTTTACTTTGCAAAAAGTGAGAAGAAGGATGTTATAGAATCATGTATTTATTTATTTATTTGGAGACCATTAAAATTCAATTCTAATGGTGAACAATATTGTTTAATTATCATATTTGAATGCAGATAGACATACACGTTATAAATCAAGAGTCTAAATAACAATTCAAAGATGAGCTCTCAAAGATTTAAACTTATTGAGACATCAGATCAAAGGCCAGGTAGTTCTTCCTCAAATGTTGTAGACGTTAGCTGGACTTTATTTTAAGTTCATTTATATGTTTTGGAGTTTAGTGGGACATCCATTTTCACTAAACTAGTGCACAATTTTGTATAGGGATCTTCCTTGTACCATGCAAAAAAAAACCAATGCCAAATGGCATAAGGCCTGCCATCTTAACACAGAACTAAAATTAGACATCAAAAGGATACAGATGATATGTAAAAACAACAGGCAATCGCAGCTGCAAACCAGCTTATCATGAAAATTAGCAATGAAAGAATGTGTATGTTACTTTTGTTGTTCGTATAAATCAGATGAAAACCTCCACGAAGAAACAACAAGTAATGTTGATATCCCTTTTCGTCGATTTGTACTAAAGGTTCAGTACACATCTTAATTAGAGAATATCAGTGCTTGGGACCTTATTGTACAAGAAACGAAATATCATGTCCAATGACTTGCTAATCTTTATCGGCAGGAATCAAAAGTCTCTAGTGAAGATGAGACTGAATAAGGAAGAGACACACGAATAAGCCATGGAATCGCATTAGCTGAATTCATCAGCTACATTGAAGATTCCATAACCGAAGAAGATTTAGCACCATTATTCAAGATGCCTTGGCGAATAAGGAATCAAGGTGTTGACATTGAAGACAGAGTTCATAGTACATTTATGGGTTGTTTACCTGTAAGAGAGCTTTCACATGCTTTCAAAGATGATATAGAACCCTCGTTTCAGAAAGGAGGTGACGATGACTTTGACTCAAACTAAATGCAGATTTATAAAGCAGTAACAATTATTCGCAGCGACATGTTTATTGTTACATTTAGGTTTGACGGTAGTTTTCCAGTGCACTGTGAGGAGAATTCTGTTCCAAGATCTCTCGTAACTCTTGTTAGTTTGTTGTTGTATGACAAGCTATAACAACCGTGTACTTATTAGCAGGAAACACTAACGATTGCTTAGATGTTAATATTCAACAGCTACAAACGAATCCTTAACGCATACTCTCCAAAGATCTGTCATCATGCATCTAAAGAAACCTCTTTCATATGCACCTAGTAATAATGATTGACTATCAGACAAACAACACGAAATAAACCTGTTGTTAATTAAGTCAGATTGAGGCACTTTTAACAGAAAACCCATAAGCCCTGCGAAGATGGATGATAGCTTGACAAGAAATTGCAATACTTGCTAAAGTTTGAGAAGAGGGGCAAAAGATACCAGATGGACAGTCATATATCGATTTCTTGATGAAGAGGACACATGTGACCATGAACAGAAACTAAGTGCTCAAGACTGTTTATCCATAATGTATCTTCTGTGATAGAAGAGTTAGGAAATCAATTTCTTGAAGACAGCAACGAACTGCTTGTTCTGTATACCAATTAAATATATAGCTCCCTCAGCAGTTGTTGATACTATTCGTCGTTCGTTGAATAAAAATAGATGGACCAGTATGAAAAGTTTATCTAAAAGAAAACTTAGACGAGTCCTTTAAACAAGACAATCACACCCATCCACCAGCATTTAGTCTCATTTAGTTTAATACAAAGTCGTTTGGAACATTGACAAGATGTAACTATTGTAGACAATATAAAGATTGACGATACAAAAAGACGTTATCAAAGGCAAACATGCTAACCACGAAACTAATAGAGTTTCTCAGGTGTAGATAAAAACAAAACAGAGTTTATTCTATTTCTGTCAAATCATAAACTGATGGATGAACACATTTTCGGGAGGAGAATTATTGCTACAGTTGATACCGATTTAGTAGTACTTGTTGTGTCCTGCTTTCATGTCACAAATGCAGCTGATATTTATGGGTTTAAGGACTGGAAAACACTCGGATGCATTTCATTTCATGACCTTGCTAACTTTTTAGGACAAGAAAACGCATATACATACCTGCCAACTGTCACTATTTGCGGGGGATTTCCCCCATGGAGGCTCCCAAATTGAAATTTTGAAAGAGCAATTTTGTCCACAATTTAAACAAAATAATTAGTTTTACAGTGACTATCGGCTTATAAAAGTATGAAGAAGCCTAAAAACAATATTAAAATGTACTTGCAGGCCCCCTTGAAGGTTTTTTATAACTATGACAGCCATCTTTTACGTAAAACCCCCATGGACATTTTGAAAAGTTGGCAGGTATGCATATATGCATTGCCTCTTTTCCATGCCTTCACTGAATTCGACACTGTGGCATCGATCGCTGGTTAAGGAAAAAACAGCATGGGATACATGGATATCATTTAATGGTATCACAAGAGCATTCATCGTTATAAGAGACCAGGATTGCGTTCAATATCGTAGCAGCTAGCCTACGTTGTGCTACGTACATGTTTGTCTACAGGAATAGTAGTGTGCTAGCTGCTATCAATATCTATGTAGCAGCTAGGATAGCTTCACGTTCAATAGTCATAATCTACGTAGCCCTATGCAGCCGCTACGATATTAATCGCAGCCCTGGCGAGTACTCTGAATGTCGAAACCACTATTACACAATTAATTGAACGATTCGTTATTCTGATGTATGATCGAACAAATATATCAGAGAAGGTCAATGATATTAAACCTTTTTTTTTTGACAACATTGCTTATTTTTATTAATAAATAAAATAAAATTGAGAATGGAAATGGGGAATGTGTCAAAGAGACAAAAACCTGACCATAGAACAGACAACAGCAGAAGGTCACAAACAGGTCTTATCAAACATATGTATTTCGTCTCTAAATTACGTTTTCGTGTGATATGTTTTACCGGAAGTGACAAAATTCTGAATAAAACACCCTGAGGGTTTCAAAGAAATGATACATTATTTCAAACCATGGATACACAATAATATTATAGTCTACACAGCAAACTTTGACTACCAGTTGTGAGAATTAAATAACCATTAATCAGTTATCAAATGCATGTCCGCCATTTTGATGATAAAACTGGAAGTGGATAAAATCAAGCTTGTCTCCATATCTAATTTTGTTTAGAACGGTTCAAACTATGTTTCTACCAAATTTTATGCTTTTAACACAAAGTGCACAATTATTCACCTATCTGCTGGACTATTTACGTTAAATTGAGTATCAAGATTATACTTCTCCGATGTTTTGCCCTTTACGAATTTAGTTATGTTATGAAATATCGCATACATCTTAACCTTTCCCAAGGCCAACAATGGGTCTTCAACACAGCGAGAAAATCCCGCACCCAGAGGTGGTGCTTAGCTGGCCCCTAAATAAAAATGTGTACTAAGTCAGAGAAAATGATCGTCATGCTAAATTCCAAAACATTTGAATGAACTAGAATTTAAAAAAAACATACCAGACTACATATTGTTTTTTTTAAATGACCTTCTTGGCTTGAAATAGGATGTTCATTGTTTTTTTATTTTTAGGACTTTGGTCACTGTGATATATTGGACCCTGAGCCTTGGGCTGGTAGGTATAATGGTATTGTAATGATAATGAAAGCTTTAACTTTCAATAAAATTATGCATTTAAAAAAAAAAAGGATACTACTTACCAATATATCGATATATCTTTGACCGCTTAGAAGTTCCTTCGTGTAACTCACATACATTAGTGCGAATTAAACTGACCCAATGAATACTAGTATGCAGCATTATAAAACTGCTCATTAATCGGCAAGTACCAGCTGAAGGACAACGTTTTAATCCGTAAACTAGTTAAAAACTGCCATGATAAACATTTCATTTATACAATTGACTGCAAAATTTTACATGTTACACTGGTGAGACATTTCTCTGTGTCAACTGTATACAAATATACGTCTAAGAGTTTCTATTTGACAAATTGGACATAAGTTATGTATGTTTTTCAAGTCTAACTCAATATGACTACTCTTTATTTTACAGCATGCCGAGACGTTCACCATTGTAAGATAACAAAGAATACGACAAAACTTCCAGAGTATCACGAATTCGTCCAAGGAGCAGTCAGTAGTTTCCTAGTAAATACACTACAGAATAGGACGGATTCTTTAAAGTACATTACACAGAAACCATTGATTCCATTGAATTTGTTGGAACTTAAAACTGATCTTAACTGTACCAAAAGCTTTAACTAGTTCAAATAGTTCACTGTATTATGAATATATGTAATGTTCAGATAAAACGATTTTTTTCATTTGTATTTACGTGAGGATAATAAAATTCTGAAACATTGAAGAAGAATCTGTAATTTATTTGATATGTTATAAGTACATGAATACTAAACTGAATAATATTTCTATCATGAGTGATAAATGTGAAATCTATGTAGAACTAACAAAAATACCAAAGTTGATTTTTCCAGCTTAGCGAGTATTGGAATTTTACCGCTCATACGGTTCGAGTATGCTCTTTAAATAGTGAACAAAATTGTGTTAGCTTTTTCTTATCCTAGATTTCAAAAAGTGAAAGTGTGAAGATGTGGGGTGATATGCATAAAGTATCGTATCGTAGTACTAGTGTATCGTATGACATGTAGAAAAGTCCGCCGTTCGGAACAAATATTAACTTAAACTGAGTAGTTTTATGCATATCAACCCTTGAACATGTTGAATGTACGAGTTTCATTTGTGTGCTTATTCTGTGAGGATAAAGGATACCAGTGCCATTCTCTTGGTGCTTTTTATCTGAACAAAGAGTATCAGTTTCTTCAACGTTGTGGCTGTTTTGTGAACATGAAATATACAGTTTCATCATTTTGGTGCTTGTTCTTTGAAAACGTCTGATGTATCTTCGGCTTAATCACTTTTCCCAGGGAAAGGTATGCCTGAACGCTTAGAAACATTTTCATACAAGCTGCACACTTATAGTGTCTTTAACCTTAGTCAGAAGGTCATTTTCATATGGTTTTCAGTACTGAAAGAGTATTTAATTTTTCTTATCATGTCATCGTCTTAAAAGGAAGTTCCTGTTATTTTTTAAAATTTCAAAATTTAAGTTACACGCGATATTTTGTAGCTAGCCTTATTTCAAAGGGTTTTGCTCGTTTTTGGCAGAACGACGATACTAAAGTGGACGCACAAAACTATGAGTCGAAGATTTATTAAAACCACTTTGACCAACTAAAATATAAGACTAACAATAGTCTACAAAACTGTCACAAATTTATTTATCATGCAATAGTTCATTGTCTATCATACCACATCACGTTATTAGTATATTGTAAAAAGACTTCACAAAACAGAGACAGAAATGTAACTGTTTATAAGTGATGGTTAATGTGTTTAATCGGTTTCAGATAAAAATAAATCACAAAGTATAAAGAAAGAGTTGTTGATCCATTAGTTCATAAATTAAGTTTTCTCAACAAGTCTTCATGTTTTATTAAATCAATTTGTCACTTTGACGTGGACGTCTACTATACAATGAAAACATGGGTGGTTGTGTCTGAAAACAAAAAATGAAAAATCTAATTCACAGCGCCATTCGAAACCCTATATATACTTTGCTCAAGTGTGTTTATTCCGACATTTACAGCGTTAGAACTAACCAATTAATATTCAAAAAATAGTAATGACTCATTGAAAATAAATATGCTACAATAAGTGCATCAATGGTTTTATAGTTTTGGTTACCAAATCCAGAGGCAAATTTTCCATTTGTCCTTTATTTTTTTGGTTAATTTCGTTGTTTGGATCCTAATACTTGCTCTTTGAAATATTTGAATAAATTAAGAAAACAATTCGCAAACATTAATTCCTTCGTATCATTTTTTATACCTTATTTATAACTTTTGTGGTCCGAATATGCGCATTATATAGTGAAAAATGGATGCATAGTTGTAGTTACGCAAAGAAGTACTGTTAATTTTCGTATTGTATATTAAAATAATAACCAAATAAAAACTTCATATAACACATGTTTAATATTCGAAATAAATAAAGTATTATCAGAGTTCAGTATTTTTGTGTTTTTTTCTTTAAAAACGTCATAGACGAATTACAAGTTTCTGACTCGGAACAAATAGACCATCTGATTAAGTGACTAGGGCCAGAGTCTGGTAAACATGCCATGAGCATTAGGGCATCAAATGCCAACAACCCTACTAGAGGCCTACAGAGGTTATGGCAAAGACTGGATGAGCAATATGGTGCTCCAGAAATGTTGGAAGCCTCTATCACGAGTAAACTCGTCAATTTTCCTACCTTGACGAACAAAGATAACGCACGTCTTTATAACTTGTCTGATATTCTATCAGAAATCGAATATCACAAGGAAAATCCCAAGCTAGGATGTTTGCTTGCTTATGTCGATTCTTCGTCCGGTATAAATCCTATTGTGGAAAAACTACCATACGGACTCCAAGAAAAGTGGATAACAAGGGCTTCAAGATATAAAGTCCAAATATAAAGTTGCCTTTCCGCCATTCACAGAATTCTCTGCCGTCATCAGGGAAATGAGCAAAATTAAGAACGATCCTGGGTTCATCTTTGGATCAAAAGTAACACCAAATACAAAAGACTCTACGCCAAGGTTCACACCTCAGACGTACTCTAAAGTCAACGTCCATAAGACGGCTGTTGAACAGCAAACTGAAGACAGCAGTCAACAACAAAAACTGTGTATCCTACACAAGGCAAAGCATACCTTGAATGAATGCTGAGCATTCCGAGCCAAACCAATCGAGGAACGCAAGGAACTGTTAAGACAAAACAATGTGTGCTACAAGTGTTGTGAGTCAACCACACACAGAAGTCGGGACTGCAACGCAAGTATCAGTTGTAACGAGTGTGGAAGTGAACGACATACCACAGCACTTCACATCACTAGACCACAACAATCTGAAAGTTCCCAGTTTAGCTCACCCAGACAAGCCTACGGCGGGGAGCTAACACAAGTCTACGGCGGGGAGCAGACAGAGTCAGCTGAAACAAAGTTAACCTCTGTAAGTTCGATCTGCACAGAGATCTACAAAGATCATAAGAGCGAGAAATCTTATGCCAAGATATTACCTGTGGACGTGTACCACAAGGACAAGGCAGACAAAATTATCAGGATGTACGCCATTATTGACGACCAAAGCAACCGGTCTCTTGCCTCGCCTGAATTCTTCAGTCTGTTCAACGTTCTAGAGAAACCTGAAAACTACTCTCTTACAACATGCTCCGACAGAGTAGCTACTTCCGGGATAAAAGGAAAAGATTTCGTCATAAAATCTGTACATAGTGACGTACAATTTGATCTGCCTACATTAATTGAATGTAATATTCCCAATAATCGAGACGAAATTCCTACTCCTGAAGTTGCAATGCATCATCCTCATCTGACAGAACTCAGAGGAAGTATTAAACCACTAGAGGAACGTTGTCAAATTCTACTCCTAATTGGAAGGGACCTTATAGAGGCACACCACGTCCTTGAACAACGCCTAGGACCATCCCGAACTCTATTTGCCCAAAAGTTGAGACTTGGTTGGGTCATAATTGGAAATACATACATTGGCAAGCAAACTGTTCCTATTGAAGTCAACACAAAGATAACTAACGTTTCAATCACGGAATCAAAACAACGTCTTGCCTCAAGACCGGAAATAGCCGTTAAGGACAATAATCCAATTGTTGTTCAGTCTAACGACAAAAACTTTCATTCGAATGCCAAGGTCGCTAAATCGCATTCAATACAATCCCTTGAATGTACAGGACCTAGTACCAAGCCTGGTAAACGCACAAATTCATCTAAAGGGACATCACTCGCGTCACTAAAAGCAAAATCTGTGACTTCTATAGAAAAATCTATAGATAAAGAAAGTTTCAATCCGAAATCAACAGAACCTAAAGTTCATGGAGAGGAAATCAATAGCATTCACAAACCTATTCCGAAAGAAGGACCTATTGCCAATCTCAATCTTCCATTGCATGAGCAACGTCTACTACGAGGAGGAAGCAGTATTGCCAAATCTGACTTGAATATAAGTGAAAAGGAACCAGTAGTCTTATCTGGACATCGTCACAGAGTAACACCTTTTCTTGGACATTACTACGACAAAATCAAACATAGAGGACGCCACTCTACAGATAGAACGACTAGATCTGCAGGATTGAACGTTATGACGAAACGCCTAATTTCGTCTGATACTCACAAAGATATGTCATATCGCCAAATCGGAAGACAACCAACTACTAACTCTTGTTATACTTCGATCTATCTTCGATCGTCATCGCCATCTAACTACGTTGGAGAAAACAGTTCCCATTATCGATACAGCAGTAATAGAACATTCTACAGAACACAACAATGTCGTCCGAGACACCCTTCTTCTAAAGGACAAGAAACTGTGCCTACCCAGTTTCACGTGGAACGTACTTATTAGGAACCTTTATAGTGAAAAATCGTTGAGATCTGATATTTCTCAAACGAAATAGTAGACATTTCACCTGTATATATTCAATTTATATTGGGATTAATTCATTTGTGTAAATGTTGTATTCATATTCGAAACATTTATGGAAAGTGAAATCAGATAGACATCAGACGGGGAGTATTCTGTTACACCGTTCCGTAATTTATATAGTTCGTTTGATTATATTCTTAATCTATTTATGTGTTCCAGTCTAGGAGGATTATTCATCTTTAACGTTAAAACATCTTACCGTCGCTACCTTTCCCTCTCTCATACATATACGTTACAGGAAAATTGCAAGGTCATTACGATCACGAGGAACATTTCATTGAGACGTCATCTTAGACACAATTCGTGGCTAACCACAGAGTGAGTTAATTATATAACATTGTATTTAAAGCCTTCAAATTAAACCTTTTCTCCGTGAAATACTGGAAATGTAACCGTTCTTGAAAGTACAACATTTTCTCGGATTCAACGGACTGTGCTATCAATTATTTTGGACATTTCATACACTAGAAACATTAATTCAACACATTGTAAAATGGTATTTTATTTGTTTTTCAGCTTTTTACCATTTGTTAGATTGGTTTAAGAATAAATTGTCAGCACCTGATATTCTTATTGCTCGAGCCCAATCGTGGTTATACTTAATGGTCAGGCCATTACAGATCCATTCATATAGTAATGCATACATTTTCAGCCAATTTTTTTTTTTTTTTGGGGGGGGGGGATTGACAAAACTGCTAGAAGTGCTAGACAGATTCTTTTTTTTTACCAAATCAGGGTCAGGATATATTTTTTTTGGTAAAATATCCCAGTCAGTTTTCACTCTATATGTCACCAATTAAAGGTATTTATAAACACATATTAGTTTGATCAGTGCAATGCATCCATGGTATAACACTGCCACATTCTATGATTAGATGACAAACATGACACCCACCAATAGCTTCTGTCGGGAAGACTATTCTTTTGTGCGTCATATTGAGTGGTTGTATTTCGTCTGTGACACGCTTCAAAAAAAAAAAAAACAAAAAAAAAAAAAAACAACAACAACAGCAGAAGGTCACCAACAGGTCTTCAATGTAGCGAGAAATTCCCGCACCCGGAGGCGTCCTTCAGCTGGCCCCTTATATATATATAACAAATATATACTAGTTCAGTGATAATGAACGCCATACTTATTTCCAAATTGTACACAAGAAACTAAAATTAAAATAATACAAGACTAACAAAGGCCAGAGGCTCCTGACTTGGGACAGGCGCAAAAATGCGGCGGGGTTAAACATGTTTGTGAGATCTCAACCCTCCCCCTATACCTCTAGCCAATGTAGAAAAGTAAACGCATAACAATACGCACATTAAAATTCAGTCCAAGAGAAGTCCGAGTCTGATGTCAGAAGATGTAACCAAAGAAAATAAACAAAATGACAATAATACATAAATAACAACAGACTACTAGCATATTTCGCGGGTATTTTCTAGTACTTTTTATTTAAATTCGATTGGACATTATCAAATAATTAAATTTACCTAGATACAGTTTATTTTATCATCACTAAGAAAACAAGTACAGTTATCCAATTGTTTTGACATTTTTTCTGAAAGCATTTTACTAGAGTTATCATACGTCATTCTAAAATCATCTATTACCGTTTAGTTTTCCTTCTTGTCACGTAAAGATACTTTTTTTTGACTTGTCATCAGAATATATATTTATGTCAATTTTGTGCATTTTATATGTTGGAAACTTTTAATGTTTTTGATATTAATTTTGGAACAGTATGAAGAAATCTGTCAAATTTTGATACCGTCATACTACTTATATACTCAACCCCACTCCCCATTTATTTTCCTTTCATTTGGTCGGAAATGTGAAGATTTGAACGAGTTGACACCCAACAACGATATCGAATTTGCAACACAAAAATGGGAACAATGCCTTTCTGTTTGATACAGGATCAAATGTTAAAGTATTAAGTTCTGTACACATATGTCAAACTAATAGTCATTAATAACGAATAACCTTTTAATGATATTTGTTCCATATGAAACTGTCTTTTATGCTGAAAACTAAAATATATTGATAAAAATTATTTTGGTTCAAGCGAACAATTAAAATTTTATTTGTAATATCAGATGGCGACAGATCAATGTATGATTTAATGTTTCTAATTGTTATACCGGTAGTACGGCCGGGTGCCAACAGGAAAATGTATGTGTTGATTTTAAATTCAAGTGTTAAAAGCTGCAGATATTAAAATCGATGCCACTTAAGGCTATAGAACTCATGCGCCGTATGTGACAACAAATATTGAAATATGGTCCATTTTCCTTATGCCAACGGGTTATGAGTTCGAGAGATAAGGATTATATACAGTTTTGGTGATAGGATGGATTTATCAATGGAAAAATGAGAAATAAAGAAAACATGTTCAATTTAATATTATTTCTATTCTCTGGAATACTTTGGAAAATAGGAGGTATGTATTTAAATCTCAAACTGAATATTATTTAAATTGAGAAAAAAAATGAAATGCATAGTTATATTTGATCGTAACTGAATATCCTAAATACTGATGAAGTAAGTATTATTCTTTATTTTTTATCCTGTTGTTTATTATTATGAAGTCTGACTTTTAACTTGTCTTCACAACTCAATATAGAATTCAACAAGATAAAGAGTAATAATAAAGAAAAAAAAATACAATTACAAATGTAATTCTACTATTCCTGGGAAAATTAAACGTAGGCCGGTTTTCTGTACAATTGCGAATTCCTCAGAAAGAACTGCAATCACATATTTTTCTCTCCAAATTTTTCAAATATTCTTTTTTAATTCTATTTTTAAAGGGGCACTACATGTAGCTGTCAAATTCATGTTCACCGATTTGACTCAAATTCTCATATTTGATTTATAACCATGCATAACATTTATCTATATAAAGACTAAAATAAACAATTTACAGGGCATTGGCTCGATAATATGTGCAAATATAGCTTCAGTTCGTGTTTTTTTTTTTACTTCTTTTCAAAGTAGATATTGCAACTATCTCTTTACAAAAAAGCGGAAAAATAGTAAATTAAATTCACGATATTTCAAGCACCGGCAAAATGAACATTGCTATAGAACTAGAATGAAATTCAAAACAGTGTGGCTGTGGCCATTGATTGACACATTAAATTCATCCATTGACTGGGACAATTATGTAACGACCATTGCTCACTTAAACTATGGGGTCACCAAAGGTTCTCAACACCTTAATAAAGTAATTCGAAAAAATTAATCGGAAATAACACGATGTTTTGATTTATATCAATTATATAAATCAAAACATAAAGGTTATTTCTGATTAATTTTTCGAATTATTATAATTAAAGGCGTTAAGAAACCTTGGTGACCCCACAGTTTAAATGTCTATCGTAGGTACGTCGTGAACAGTGATCGTTACAGACAAACGTTCACGTAAATGATCCCAGTCAATGCATGGATGAATTTAATGTGTCAATCAATGGCCACAGCAACACTGTTTTGAATTTCATTCTATGTCTTTTTTTAATTACCGGTATGATATTCTAATCAGAGCTGGCAATAAAGCTTATTTTTTCTATTTTGCCGTCGCCGGTTTTTTATTTTAAATATTAAAACTCCATCTTAAAAAAATCAAATCCACGCATGATAAGGCCGGCACAATCGAAGTAGACATTGCTTTATAAGTATGCTTTTTTTGTCAAAAGGTATTTTGATCACAGCCAGCAAAATAACATATTTTCTAGTTTGCCGGCATATTTTGGTTTGATGCTTTTATGTTTGCCATTTGTTACCCAGTGTAAGATGCTAGTAACTTACATTTGAAGATATTTGTTTTCAGTTTTTTTTCTTACTTCAGTTTTTCTTGTTTTCTTGTTTACCTCTACTCGACTGAACCTGCCCTCGATGTAGGTAGAACTCGACTCGGGTCAAAATTTTAAATTTAAGACGTTTTATAGAAACCCTACCTGTTCGATTTAAACTCTACTTACACGAGTAAACCGAGTAAATAGAATCGAAGTCGACCCTAAATAACTATCAAGTTGACCTCCGAATATCTCCGATAGTAATATAAGCGATAAAAACATATATATATATATATAAAAAAAAAAAAAAAAAAAAAAAAAAAAAAAAAAAGGAAATGTGGTATCATTGATCAAGGATCAAAGATGTTAACAAAATATTAATTCGATAAACGATTTTAAAGTTAAAAGGATTGTTAAAGTGTTGAGAGAAATATAGTTAAATTATTAATGCAAAGAATGTAAGCAACAACAGGAGAACTGAAGTTTCAGGATCGATCTTTGGTTATAATAGTTACTATAAATAACTTTGCGCCTGAGCATTCATTAGTGTTCTCTTCCGTTAATGCAAATGCATTCATTGTTTTATGGTAGCGTGGACGCCTCACGTATGGTAATAATAATAATAATAATAATATCTTTATTTAGAGAGAGTAACTCATTTGGATTACACCAATTTTCAATAAGGCTCTCTTAATACAATAATATAATTACATTACAAATAAACAATGCATCAATAATAATGGTAAATAAAGATTATGTACAATTTAAAATACAATAAACAATTATGATATGGCATCACAGTAAAAATATGATGGTAATGTTAAAAGTACATAGATTTGTATTTATGTTTAAATTCGGATACTGTATTTGATTTTTTTATTGAATTAGGAAGAGCATTCCACACTTTTGGTCCATTGTACGAGAAACTAGACTTATACAACTCTGTATTTGGTTTTGGAATAATAAAATTATCTGAGGATGAAAATCTCGTATTATATTTTTGGTTTACAGAAGCTGATACAATAAGACTGGACATATATTCTGGAGCTAAGCCATGTTTTGCCTTATACATTAGTAATGATTTGTGATAAAGTATTCTTTGTGTGATTGGCACAATGTTACATTCGTGAAATAATTATCTTGAAGGTTTGGTGTAATCATGTTCGTCTAAAATTATTCTTGCTGCCCTTTTTTGCAGTTTTAGTAAACTAACTGGTCGTGTATTTGATCCAAGAATTTATCAAATCAAAGAATTGAAAATAGCAATGCTGCTTCTCCGCTAAGCATGTGACATTCGAAGTAGTCGGCTTCCTGTGGAGTTTTACCTTGTTAACTAGAAAGTTAACTACCCGACCAAGCTTATCGGTCGGATATAAAGTCGAGTACATTTTCATATCGCAACATGTTCCCATCTTTATATACATGTAATTTTTTTTTACACTGGACGTTTCACCGACAATTAATTGTAATCATATAACGTTAACATTTAGCATCATTTTGATTTTCTCTTTTCTCTTCTGTGATGCTTATTATGTATGTATACTTTTCCCTCTAATTTTCATGGTATTTTCATATTTCTTGATCGGTGTGAGAAAAATATTTCTCATCTCTAGAGAAAAGTTTGTTCTCGCCAAATGATTGGTCGAAATTTAACAATGATGTCGTTTTCTAGAGAAACAGATTCAGTGTTACAATATTTTTCCAATCTCAACAGTTTAATTCAGCCTCGAGTTTTGAATTTTGATATTAAACTGTCTTGAGTTGAGGAATATCGCAACACACTTGATGCAGTGGTGAAAGCTTTATGTTCAATTCAAAAACAAATATCACTTTATATTTGATTTCATACTCGAGTAAATTCTTTTATTACGACTAATTCCATTACGAAATTTTGAATTCAGCTATATACAAGAACTATTGACAGACCTTTTCATCTGTTATATAAACAGAATATTGTATTTGACATTCTAATTTGAAAAATGCACTACAAAACAACCAATGGGACATTTCAAAACTAGGTGTTCGATTGCTTCTAAATAATTAATCAAAATGATACATTGAATCTTTTAATAATTTAAATCGAATAATAGTATACGGTATTACCTCATGTAAAGTTGTATTCTGTCAGTTATCAGGTTTTTTTTTGGTTAAAGCTGGGACTAATATAAGTATTTTAATTAGATTTCTAGTAACTATTGACATTTCTGTTGAAATCTATCTCATACCTAACACATCAAGTACAAGTTTTATTATCTTCTTGTGTTGCTGCACTGACATATGAAAAGATGAAGAGAAAATAAATTTAATAATTGCATAAATCTTGAAAATAATAAAAATAAAAAACGTTAAACATTCTAAATTAGTTTTATACAGACCATAAAACAAGGAACTCATACACATTATTTTACTTTAAAAAGAACATGTTATCAATTTGTTATGTCATACAAAAAATATTTTCATCATGCAGAAATATTTGCACCATGATAAAATCCATTTTAGTACCATGTTATCAAAGGTTTTTAAAACATTATTAATCTATTTACAGATATGAATTTAACCTTTGAATTCATTTTGTTCGGTGCATTAAGGTAACAAATGAAATCGGTTACTTTAGGCATTACACTAGCCGATGTTATCGAGTATGCCAGACCTTTACACTAACCATGGAAGTATTATATTGACTAGTTTTATAAATTGACCATAAACCCACTTATTCATGGTATGGTATCAATATTTCTGACCTGACACTACGTACTTTTTATTGCTTAATTCATTAGAATTTAATATGCAATGTTTCGGGTTCTTTCGGGAATAATCCCAGGTAAACCCTCATCAGAGGTCGACCTTTATATATTTATTTCGTATCTAGTATCATAGATAGATGTGTGTCTGTTTCATAACAGTTTTTTTTTTCAAATTTACTACACGTGCATATAGGTCTACGTTGTAGCTAGTCTTTTTACAGACTAAAGAATCTGATCAAGCAGATCAGCACCTTTGGTTAATTATTCATATATATAATGAAAAGACTTATTGTCTTTAGTCACGTGATCTAATCTATCATAAATATACACTAGATCTAATAAAGATAGTAGTTATCAGTGCTATACTGTGGAATTCAACAGCAGACTGTCGTTGTCGTGTATGTTTTAACACTATAAAACTAAAACTATTTAAAACTAAAACTATTTAAAACTAAAACTATAAAACTATAAAACTATAAAACTATTTAAAACTTCATGTGGCGATTCACAAATAACCACGGGAGTTTCCGTGTTTATTTACATTGGCAGGTAGAAAAGACAATCGATATCAAATCACGTGATAAGACCAGCTTCAGTTAAGGGCATACGATACAGTTACAGGGGAGGTAATGACGTTGCTAACGTAAAATGTTATTTTCGCGACGTCAAACTGTGACATATCGGGAAAAGATGCATTTTTTTACTGATTTTTATCATTCAAACTGATTTAATTTGAAAACGAGTGCATGGACCCCTTTTTATTAAATCGACATTTTGTTTCATTTTCCAGGGAGATTAAGTGGACCAAATTTTATAAAACTGTAAATAGTGCAATTTTTTTAATTTTGATAAATATACAGCAAAAAACGACGTTTTTTTTTCTCAATTCATGACCATTTGATAAATATGAGTTATCTCTGAATAAAAATTGCATAAATTTTTAGCATACTTATAAAATACAGAAATTACAAATTATTTAACAAACAAAAAATTTGTGTTTATCTTTTAAAACAAAAAAGTTATGTCTTTCTTAAAAATACGGTCACAAATCCGAATTTTGAGCAAATATACAAAATTTCGACCTCATTTAACTCAAAAAGTAGCACATGGAGGTATATTTTTTATTACATATTTGATTTATTCAGGCAAAAAATAGCCTATATGGAAATTTTCGCCAAACTGTAAATACAGGATCAAAACTGTATCGTATGCCCTTAAGAGAACAGGCGAAGGCGGCATCACAGATACCCCACAAAGGAGTTATCACGTACTTGACAAATTGAGTCGGAACCTTTTATTTTCTTAAAGAAATCAGTGAGATGGTAATGTGCTAATTTTTCGTTGGAGTTCCTGTCAATATAATACTTCCATGCACTAACCAATGTAATAGATTATGCCAGACTCTTCACTAACCGATGTTATCAATTTTGCAAGGCTTTACACTAACCGATGTAATCGAGTATTCCAGGTTATCACTAACTGGTGTAAGTAACCTAAGTAATCCAGGAATTACACGAGCCGGTACAATTAAATATGCAAGGTTCTATGCTATATAGTTATTGTAATCAGTAATGCAAATGGTCTACACTAACTGATGTAAAAACAAGTTGCTTTCTTTAAAAAAAGAAAAGCAATACATGAACCTAAGACCGCTGACTGTCGGGTCATCAAAAGATTGTTGCTGAATTTGTGTTTGCTTTTGAATTGAAATAATTGACTGTGAAAAGAAGAAGCCAGTTGAAAGTATATATTTACAGCTTCTATTTGGATAGCTATTTTAAAGCTCGACTATTATATTTATCACTTGGGAATGCACATATATTTTTTTTCTCGATTATAACCCTTTGGCAATCCTACTAACCAGATGACTTATGCAAATTGCACAAACCTATCGCAATATTTTATGCACTCAGTTTGCTTTATAATCTGTAGTTCAGGATGCATTTATTTTATCTATCATATCCGACTCGTATTTGAAGCTGTCTTTACTCATGTTAGATGTTGTATGCGGTGAAACCTGTGGCATGCAATTGATTGGGACCTCTTATGAAGAGACTTATTTTGGTCTCATAAAACATTTCAAACTTTAAAGACAAGACAAGACAAGACAATTTTATTCTTTAAAACCACTGTATACACATTGGTACAAAGAATGAAATAATAATACATAGTATACAAAATAAATTGTGCACATGACAAGATAGGAATGTTACAATTACTATTTATATAAATATATATATATATAAACAAGAAGTTATTATAATAGAAAAACAAATAGACAAAGGCTAACCAGGAAGACCTGCTACTGAATTTATAACCTTTATAAATTTGCATATATTTTTTAACTTATTTCTATGTGTTGTTTGGAATAATTTACAAAATTTAATTATATTTACTCTGTTACAATAACAGTTATCCAAAAACAGTTTTCTTGAGTCGTCTAAGGATCTACAATTCAAAAGAAAGTGAAATTCATCACCTAATTCTTGACATTGACATACATTACAATATCTCATTTCTCTATCTAAACCTATCCATCTTCCAGTTTCAATTGGTAATCTATGATTACCAGTTCTAAATCTACAAAATGTGACCCTATCTCTATCTGGTAATATATCTAAATATTTTTCGAATTCAAACTTATCCTTATATAATCGATATGATAAACCTTTTGACGAATTACATATATCTGAACGCCAGTTCTGTTGAAATTGATCAAATAGTTTCTGTTTTAAACTATTACTTAGCCATTTTGTGCTAAAGCCAGTTTGTGCTAACCAGATATTACTATAACCACATGTATCGAGAATATTTTTTTAAACATAACCCATTCAGACTTACAATTATTCTGTGAATATTTTAAAAACATAAAGTTATACAAAATGTGTGACAACTTATTTTCTTTGCCGTGGACAATTCTACACCAATAATTTACCATACGTAGTTTAACATAGACTACCATGGGATACACACCAAGTTCACCATATACCATAAAGTTTGGAGTTGACTTTTTCAAGTTTAGTAGTATCTTGCAAAATTTCAAATGTACTCTCTCTATAATATCCATATTACTGAACCCCCAAATTTCACACCCATAAAGTAAGATCGGCTTCACTATCTTATCGAACAAATCATACTGACATCTCACCGAAAGGTTATGAACTCTTCCCTTCTTAAGTACATCGTACATGGCACGGTATGCCTTAGTAACTAATATCTTTTTAGTATTTGCAAAGCTACCTGTCCTTGAAAAAGTCAATCCCAAATATGGTATTTCTTTGACAACATCTAATTCAATATTATCAAAATAAAAAAGAGGATTGTGAGATAAACGTCCACCAGAAAAAATAATAATTTTCGTTTTACCAGGATTTACACTAAGTTTCCAAAGTTTACAATATTCACTAAATGTATTAAGTTGAGATTGAAGAGATTCAGCTGATTCAGCAAATAGAACTGTATCATCTGCATATAATAAAGCAAACAGTTTAATATAAATATTCATCTCATTCTCAATTTCTTCAGATATACTACTAAGTCCCATAACATCATGTATTTGTAAAAAAGATTCCAAATCATTCAAATATAAGGAGAATAAAAAAGGCGAGAGATTTTTGTCTTACACCAATATTACAAGGGAAATAATCTGATGATTGTCCATTTAAGAATACCGTTAGTAACTAATGATCGTGCTTGAAAGTCATATGTAAAGCTCTTTCTGCCGTGTCCTGAATTTAGATAACAAAAACGAAATAAGCTTTCACGAGTGAATTTAATAGTATTGCATGCAAATAGTATTTTAGCGCACGAAATAGTAAATAGAAAGCTCAGGAAAAGAATACACATTTGCGTCATCACATATCTTAATCTAATAGTTGAATTCGAATGTCAAACGGCCTACACTAAATGTTTTGACTCAGGATTCATTGACATTTTATCCGGAATTTGTGAGAACGCAAACCGATAGTGTGCTTTTGAAATGTGATCTATAATGTAAATGAATCAAGACGTGTAGGATAGTTGGTCAACACAATGAAAACAATTTTCAAAACCGTACCATAGTACAAATATGAAGATTCTATAAGGTTAAACTATTAAAACAAACAAACAAAAATTGAATTAAAATTTATAATAAACTAACGTTCCGGTCAGTAATTTTTTTTTCAAATTCTTTTGAATATTTATAATATCAATAAACACGAACGTCAAGTATTTACGGATGGACATTTTATTTATCGAATGAATCTACTTTTAAATTCTAACATTCCACTATGTGAATATATTACTATACAAAATATAAGCAAAGACTTCTAAATCCATACTAAAACAGTATAAAATAATCAACATTATGGTTGTAATTAAATTTTATTGTGATTATTGTAAATTATTTTTGCGGTTGTTGTGAGCTGCAAGGATTTAAAATCATGCTTTATGAATTGAAAACACACAAGTATTTTTGTTCACGACCGTTTAAAATTTAAATATTTTATAAATTTATTTTACTTTCCGTTTTATGAATATATTATAATACAAAAAAATAAATAATAATTACTCATAAAACCCGGCTAAATACTAAAATGGTATGAAATAATTAACGTAGAAATATAATGATTATTGTTTATAAACATTTTTTGTAGGATGCAAGAATTTATTTGGATTTAATTTTTATGTTTCCTTTACAAATGAATATTTAAAAATATCAAAGCAGAGTATCTTGTCATATAAAATACTTCTTTCTTAATTGAAACTCTGAAAATATTTTGATTTCAATCATTGTTAGTTTCTTCAGAAACATAAATAAAGTATTATATATTTTTTATATATTTCTTTGATTCCGATTGAATTAAATTCTTTTGATAAGAATATTATCTTTCTGTTTTCCGATCTAAAATTAACATTCTACACAGAATGTTCTATCCCGTAAGTCTATGATGAAATACACAGTATCCCGTGGTTAAATCTTCAAACATAATTTGTTTACATGTTATCGAGACAATAGACAATACCACGTTATAATTGACCCAGATACACACAGTGCACAGTGTTCGTTTTAAAACAAATATAATTGCGTCGTCAAGGGTCATCATGGGACCATATCAAAGACGTAGATAACAACCTGTTAAGACCTGTATAAATGACCGAAAACTTTAGAGATGTTCCGAGAATTTTATTCTGACTTCCGGCTGAGAGATATCGAGTGGCCCATAGACACATCCAAAACTCGCCAATATATAAGCATGCCAGTCTCTAGGATAGCCTATTTAATTAAGATAATACATTAGCCAGTCCAATCGAATATGCCAGGTACTATGCTAACAAATGTAATCTGTAATGCACATGGTCATGGTATACACTAACCGATGAAAAAGTATTCCAGGTGTATACCAGACTGTTCACTATTTTTAAAATTTCTGGTCTGATTTGAGGAGATGAATTCAGGCGCGAAGCTAAGTTTACGTCAAAACGCCCGGGCGTACACTTGAATTTTGGTAAAAAAAAATAATCTAAATAAATTTAAAAAAAAATGGTTCTTGTAAATCTTTCTTCAGACAGTTACTGAATCAAATGGTACCGTGTAATATTTTTGTTCTTTTTCTGTCAAAGTCTGAATCTACTGTGTACTTATTTTCCCTTGGTTTAAAGCAGTTCATAATATCTGCTGAGGTTCGATATGTGGTTTGCATTTTTATCGAGCCTGCAACATTATTTTGCGAAAGCGAGACATAGCGATCGTAGATTTCGTTGGCGTCGTCACCATATAGGTTTAAGGTGGTATGGGTGTCTTCCTCCATCTTGGATCGTAAAAAACAGAGAACCAAAGGTCTAGATTTTCCATCAAGTTAGCAAAATTTGATGCAGGAATGCAGATATTTAATGTGAATTTTCATTTATAAGAACTAATTTATAAGAATATAACTTATAAATATTAATATTTTTGCAAATGTTAACCCTTTTTGGTTGTTTTTAGTTTTTTTTTTAATTGGCATTTTAAGGGGAGGTGACTCTAAAACAGTGCATTTTCTGAAGGATTCTACATGGAATTTTCCTATTTTGTATTTTAGCCGGAAAAAACGTACGGTGACCCTATCTTTTCTTTTGATATTCGCAAAGCAGTGTCTGAAAGCTATCTTTTCCTGTAGTATTTAACAATTTTATCATTTTGTTTAGTTTTTAATCACAAAATGGTGTTTTTTCCTTTATAATCCATACAAAATGTGTCATTTTGTCCCGTCCTGTAGCTTGAGAAAATGCGCGGTGACCTATTATTTTTATTATATTTTTCAACATATATCAATAGATACTACGTTTTGGCAAAGTATGAACAAATTCTATCATTTTTATTTTAGACTCCCATACCACCTTAAGTATGTGTTTCAAGATGTTTTTTTTAAATATCGTTGACTTTGTCAAACCTTCATCATGAAATTTTCAAAAGTTGGACAGGAGCTTTTTGTGATCAAAAGACATAGAATATCCAGAGCATAATGATGAAATACAATTTTTTATTTTCCCGTATTTTACTGATAAAAAGGAATTTCTTTTGAAGTTAACAAGTAGATACAGTCTATGGAAAAAGTTTATCAATTACTTTGTCAAACCTTCATAGAATTTTATGTATATTTGAAAGAAGCTTTTTTATGTTTGAAGTAAAATTTTGAAAGTGTTTTTTTTTTTTCATTTTTCAGTTGACAGACGGACTTATCTTTTCGCAATTAACAGATGGTCTGGGAATATTATTTTTTACATGATAAAAATTTGAAAACCTTCAGAGATTTTCATAAAACATGGATAGAAGTCAATATTCCAGGTCAGGAAAAAATATCTTAAGAAAATGTTTGATTTTTTTAAAACCTGATTTCTGTAATCCTTTTATACACATTTTAAAGTAACTGGTTTGGACATTTTCTTTTAACCCAATGACCATTAGATTCCAAATCAGCACACTATGAATAAATTACACTTAAGAGATAAATAAATTAGACTCTAAATTATGTGGCTATTGATGAGGTTTTAATTACAGAAATGGTTTTTCTTTCTCCATAACTCGTTTGCTTCAGGGGGCTTCGCCCCCTCGAACCCGCTACCAGTGGATGCTTTAACCTGGACCCGATTGGGGACTTAAACCCCTCGCTGAGGTTTTGGGCGTACACTTGAAAATAGCCTAGCTACGCCACTGTGAATTATGTTGCCTTAAACCAGACAAAGAACGCCACATTAAAATTAGTAACAGTTACTATCCATTTTATTCACCCAAAACAGCAACAATGCCATATTATATACTAGTAATCAAATAAAACCACAAATATGTGTGTATGGAAACTGAGTCTAGTTTAAACATATCTTATGAACAAAAGTAGCAAAAGGGATTTGACACAAGTTACAAAAACAACGGAAACTTCATAATCATAGATCTAATTGTCAGAAGAAAAAAAAATTGAACCGAAAACTCATTTTGCGATAGTAAAATCAACGATTAACTTAGTTTATTTTCAAGTAAATTGTGAAAGATGAAAGATAAAAATAACTTGCAACCTGTACTCCATTCACCACCAAAAGGTTACCCAGAACTGAATACGAAATACATGTTTTTTTTCAAACAGCGGGGAACAATGAACTCATCAATTAAATCGAATATTATCCAAAACAAATTTCATATTCATGACTTTGAACGGACACACTTTTCCATTAAAATTAGTAGCTTACAGCAAACCTGCAAATCGAAGCGAATGATTGAATACAGGATGGACTAATCAAATATATGCTAAAATAGGATGCTTAGAACACTCATTTAATTCATCCTTTTGAATTAATTTTGTTTGAATTCCAATTTTACTGAGAATTTAGTGAATTGCTATCTAATTCATATTACAAACAATACGGAAAATCAATTTTCAAATCCTCTCTTCATCTCTATAAATTTCTTTTGAAGAGCATGCTATCAAATATTTTCACCTGCATTTGCATAATTCGTTTAGATTGCATTTGATTTGTAAATGTACTTTGCGAATTTTTCTGAAATGTCAAAACATGTCAGTTGTATAACAAATGTTTAGACAAATACAGAAGCTTAATCAACTATAACGTGAATCCTGATCATCTGTAACGTGAATCCTGATCATCTGTAACGTGAATCGGGATCAACTATAACGTCAATCCTGATCATTCAAATTTTGTAACGTGAATCGTGATCAACTATAACGTCAATCCTGATCATTTATAACGTGAATCGTGATCGAGGATATATTAACGTGAAACATGATCATCTATAACTTGAATCATGATCTTTTATAACGTGAATCATGATCATCTTATTATGCGAATACTAATCATCCATTGGTGATCTCAAATCAAAGAAATCAATCTTTTTTTTTAAACGGCAACCAAACACAAATTGTATTACATGATCGAAAAGTTGAAACTTGTTGATTACAAAATCATTGGTCCGCAAGACCCTGCTGTCAAATTGTCAACATATATTAATACCGCCTTAAAGAAGGTCGTCTAAACTTTTTTTTAACAAGGCCATATGACCTATTCCTATGGAAACACATACATTCTTTACCCTTCATCCCATAAGGAACAAATACTGTAATATTTGAAAAAAAACCAACATTACAGAACAATCTATTCAATTTGGAACTAATGTTATTAAGTAGCTTCTATTTCATGACAAAATAAATTTAGTTGAAATCGACATTACTTGTTTCGAAATTGTAAACATTAGCTCGACATGTGAAAACGAAGACCAAAAGACTGAAAGGTGCAATGCATGCTAAAGGAGAATAAATTGTATAAAAAAAAACCGTAGTATTTGGTTATACAAACTCCCGAATATAAGAAAGAAATTCCAAAGCTCTTACTATTTTTCTTGATTTAAATTACGAATCATTAAAAATCCGTATTATTTGGTTCCAAAAAGTAAAGTCGTTTAAAATCTAAATGTTCAGAATGCACCATTGCTAAAAAGATTTCACCTGGTTAAAATGTCAAATGTAGTACATAATTTCATAGGACAAGAAAAATTAAAACAAAGGGACAGAGACAAAATTGTCAATTGACACAATGTCACTGTGACAAAAACGTCAATGGACACAAAGTCAATGCGACAAACAGGCCATTGACACAAAGTCACTGTGACAAATCCAGTTTAGAGATAATTTTGTTTTATAATGATCTATAATGAATTAAATAATTTTTGAACCCAATTTCTGCATTTTTAATTAAAGAAATAAATTTGTAAACGAAATTCAAAGTATAAACTTGATTATACATTATCCTGCAATAGATTGCATAGAAATACTATTTACTATTTTGGCAATACGACTGTTCAAATAATGGCTCTGATCGATAAACCACCACTGTCATAATAAATAAATTTATTGAAAATAAAAACATTTTTGTCTGCAAGTTCAGCTAATCATTCAGAATTAAGTAATATCTACTGTGTAATAATTTTATCTGGGGATTAGCCATCTGGGGTCTAGGGCAGTATTGTACATTATGACGGCGTTTTGCGCCTATTTTTTCTTTCATTTGCGCCGATTTTTGTTTTCATTTGCGCCGATTTTATTACAGGTAAATTACAGGTGAATAGATATAAGAAGATGTGAGTGTCAATGAGAGAACTCTCCATCCAAGTCATGTTATTTTTCATTTATCATTATAGACCTCTTCCATTTGCCACTTGTACAAATGTAATGAATTGTCAATCACAACATGTATATAACTGTTATCTCCTGCTCACCACTGGGAGGTGGAAGAAGGCCTACAAGATACATCTCCAGACTTTTTTCCTTGTTGACCGTATCCGTAGTTCTTTAGCATCTGTCTTTCGGACATTTACCACATGGTTATGCTCGATCTGTGTTTTGACAATAGAATCCGTGGTAACTCTGACTTTACACGATTTTATGGTACATTAGTAAGATATGTAGTTATGTTTGAGAACATTGACCTTCCGATATGTATGGCCCTCGATGATTAAGGAATTTACTTCTCGGTCCGTTTCAAAGTGCAATATGACCATCAAGTTACAACGAAGTTCCAGAACAATATGAATCAAAATTAACTTAAACATGGATGAAAAACAATTATAACCAGATTTTACCAATGGTATAGCACAGTACATGTACAAGTTTTAACTTACCTGTAAATCTAATTAGGAGCAAATATAAAATCGGCGCAAATGAAAAAATGAAATAGGCGCAAATGAAAGAATGAAATTTTTCAAAATCGGCGCAAATGTCATACGCCCCATTATGAGTGTAGAAACTTTATCTCCCGCCTGAGGCCAATGTGTGCTATGGTCAAATAAGGAAATGGATTAGCCAGTTTTGGGAGGGACAATTAAGATCAGATTATTGCATGAACTTTGACATGCAGTCATTCAGCTAATTTCTCTGAAAGAAGAAACATCATTTAAGTATTTGAAACTTGGAAATTATTTTGTAACTTTTGCAAAAACCCACCCATCTTCCACCCAATCTTAATGACAGTTTTGATCATTATTTTTTACTGTTATTATTTTATCATCTTAAGATACAGGATGTGTGATGCTTCACGAGATTGTTTTTATTGTGTTTATAGTGTAGTATTTTACTATTTGTTACTGTAATGTATGATATACTGGTTGGGGCATTTTCTTAACCCCACCTTTGCTTTTTAATGTCATTGTCATTTATTTGCTACTATTGATATTGTTAATATGTCATTCTCAATTAATTATAAAATTTGAATAAATGACATTTTACTCATCTTGAGTTTTATATTAACAGCAAACTTAGCTCGGCCTCCCTATAGGTTTGTTGAACATCATCTTTAGGAACCTTGGCTGTCAAAAAGTACAATTTTTTTTTTTTTGTTGTGTGTTATTTTGATAGTATTGACATATTTTATGTTTTTAATATGCCAGACTGTGTTATCAGTTGGGAGGTGACCCACCATAAGGACAACTCCAATAGGTACACTTGGGAGGAAGCAGATACAATATGTAAAGAAAACGGGAAAGTGTTAGCTGTTGTTGATTCACAGGAAAAATGGGAAAAGCTTAAATATGTTATAACAGGTGGAAACAGGTAAAATATTAATATATAAAAGTGTATAGTATGTTTGCCTAGAGAAAAAAAACCTGACTGCAAACGTAAAAACCGGAATTGTAAATAAATGGCTTGAAAGTAAGATGAAATAAATGAAAACTAAATACCTCTGCTAGAAATTGTCTTGTACTATACTACAATCTGTGTTGAAGGTAGCGAACAGTAAGCCAGCGAAGAATTACAAGGCAATTTATCTATATTCTAACATGACGAGTTATGTCCAGAAACAGTGGCAAAAACAATCAAAAACGAAAACAAAAGTAAACAAAAACAAATCAAATCAAAACAAAACTATACAAACAAAACAATTATAATAAAATAAACATCACGTAGATTTTTTTGAAATGTCATATTGTAGATACACCGCACCTGCCGATGTATACATTGGTTTACAATTTACCGAAAGCATAAACAACTTTACATGGAGCAATGGAGTTCAAGCTTCATGGACAAAATGGTATGACAACGAACCATACTTTACTGATACAAGGCATTGCGTTAGGTTAGATGTTTATACAGATTATTCCTTTAGAACAAGTGACTGTTCATACAGGCATCATTTTGCTTGTTCTTATGAAGGTACGTACTATGTCTAATTATGGTCATGTGTTAAATCATCGAGTAGTGCTTGAAATTACATGGTAATATAAAAATCGTAATGCTTGTCGACAATGCAACGCATGCATATTTTATCGGCCTACTGGCTTGCAAACACGGATATTCAATTTGCGTTATTGAAATGTTATGTTACCAAATTTTGAAAATCATTTAAGATTTAGGAATATATATATCTCCCTCATGCAAAATGTCTGATTCCTTTCCCGGTTTTGACACCAGATTGACCTCTCAAGGTCATCAGCTGTAAAAAAAAAAAAAAAAAACAACAACAAAAAAAACAAAAAACAATTACTTAGTATATGGTCAATGAACGGTCTCCAACGCGGAGCCTTTGCTCCCACCGAACAGCATGAATATTGTGAGCATTTAATTGGTTGATTTTTATAATACGTTTAGATATATAGCAAACAATGGCAAAGTAGTAAGATTCGAAAAAACAACCAATCAGCGAAACCCCTGTTGATTGATCAAGTACACCTTACCATTCTAATGTTTTCATGTATATAACAATCAAGTAGGAGCTATGGTGTAAAAAGGCCTGAATATGAATAATAACAACTATACTTGAACTAAAAATTAATTCTTTAAACTGAACTACAAAGAAAATAATTCATTTTGCTTATACTCATAAAACCACATTTTTGTCATGCCGTTTGCTACAATGTTAGTAGTTTCACTTTCCAACTTAAGTTGTCATTTTCTTTTATGACATTACACCACCTATTGCTCCGGAAAAAGAACATAATTTTATCCAATAAATTCCATTGTAATGTAATATAATTGACGTAACAGGCCTCCGGTTGACACATTGCTGTAGTACTGTGCTTGGATACACCAAACCGTATCAGGAACACTTATTGATTCTGACAATAAAATCAGTGCAAGATTTTTCTCTCAACGGGAAATGGAACTTCAATAAACACAAAATCTTCATCTAGTATCGGATCAAATTTAAGAGTAACAATAAATGTTGACATAGTAATAATATTTTAAACCCCAACATGTCAATCGACAAATTTAGAATTTATGGCATTTTTCATAAAATTTCCAGTTTTAAATCTAATATCTAACTATATTGCAATGTTTTTAGAAAGGTAATCATTGTTATAATTGTTACACGGCTTATACAACTAATGACCCATCTCTGTTAGATTAGAGAATTCAATTTAATGTTTGTCAATTTTCTGTCTCATAGATTAATTTGGACGCAAATACTTCGCTAATAGTTCAAAACATATTGATTATAAAAAAATGTCACATTTAAAAAGAACAAAAAATATCACACTACAAAAGATACCATCGATTGAAGACAATTTCTTGAAGTTCGTTGTATATCAAGTTATAATGGGAGTGGATTGAATTATATTTTAATCGATATGCAATAATTGATATAATACCATGTCATAGAGCGGTAATGTGTACAATATCTGTAATATAAACATCATAAAACATTATAATTACTGACAGAAGCCTAACTTTAGTCAGACTAAAGTCCTGAAACTCTTTTGCAAATATTGTGAGGTATAATGGGCATACCAAAGTCTGGTTCTTGCATCAATAGACTGATGAATATGTCTCAAATCTTGTCGTACAAGGTATCAAGCCAGGGGACAGAACTCGTAAGTCTATTGCGTCAATTGTCCCAAAATGCAACATAATCATGATCATAGCAGGGTTTTCTTCTGTACAACTTTATGCACACTATACATCAACTTTTTGACAATGATCAAGATTTTTCCTGCTTTAAAAACCCTTCAAATAAACAATAAAAATTTGACCGCTCTGTTGCAATTCCAATGGAAAAAATCAACGTTCGTCGTCATTTTACCAATATATTTGGCTAATTTAACGTTTTTTATTCGAGCGGCAGTGATGAATCCTTAGATGAAACGCGCGTCTGGCATACAGAATTATAATCGTGGTATATATGATGAGTTTATAGAAAAAATCCGATTGTATTTTTCTTTTATATTTTTTATTGTCTGACCATAAGTTCCATAAGGTTTTAAGTTTTTAATGCTGTGTAAACGTTTTGAATTTTCTTTTTTTTTTCTCAATCAATTTTCCGATGAAACACCGTGAATCCAACAATTAGCCGTCGTACTAATTAGCTGTCCGAATAATGGGCTGTCAGAATAAGGACGAAGGGGCGGATCAAGCCATTTTAAAAGGGGGTACCCAACGCAGGTTAAAAAGGGGGTTCCAACCTCATGTCCCTATTCAAATACATTGATCGTCCTAAAAAAGGGGGGGTCCAACACCAGCAACCCCATTTTGGATCCGCCACTGATGACGTGTAACCAATTTTCCATGTAATCGTCTATAAGTTTTCCAACGTTCTTGATTCGAATGTTCCTTATATGAAATCAAGAAATGTGCTTCACATTTTTGAACTCGGCCTCACTGACAATATTACATTACTTGCTGAGCTCACCGGTACTATAAACTATAAGAAAAGACTCGCAAAAGACACCAGGCTTTCAGTTTTGTACAAAAAATATTACGCGTTTTGCCTACAAAAAACTAACAAGTGATGCTCAAATAAAAAAAAAACATTGAGAACCAAACATTCCGAAAATTGAGCGTTTCGTTTTTGATTTTTTCTGGATACTTGCATGGTATTACCATATAGGTCACCTTACGGCCTTCAGCAATGAACAAAAACCATATAGGTTCTTAAATTTTACAAGAGTTAATAAGATGTTTAGTAAGCTTATAAACGTATTATAGAACTGGTATTAAAAATATGTGATTTAACAGATATTATAAATATTTGTTTCTATGTGTACAGTATATATACCAGATCCTGTAGTGCAAGGTATCAACAGTTTTACTAAATATATAATTAAATAAAATCCATAACCTGAATCCTTATTCCAACCAATAGTTTAGTAACAGTATAATCCCAAGTATAATCCTGATCGCATACTACACCATAAAGTATTTGGATATTTTTTTAAGAAAATGTATGGAGTTTCTTTAAGTGCCATGTTCATATAAGATTTTCGTTCATCTGGTGCGCACTTGTTTGAAAAATCGTACGCTGGACTTTCAAACTAGTGTGCACGACTTTAAAACTGATGCACATGACTTTGAAAATGGTGCACACGACTTTTAAACTGCTGTGAACGACTTTTTAACTGTTGCGCACTACTTTCAAATACTCTTGCGTACGACTTTGAAACTCATGCGCATGTTCTTAAAGACTTTTGTCTAAATTTTGTCAAAAAGACTAGCGCACGAATTTTAAAGTCGAATTTTAAAGTCGTGCGCATCATTTTTAAAGTCATGCGTACCATTTTTAAAATCGTGCACTCCAGTTTTTGTACGTCGTGCGCAGTTACATAATGTCTGTTCACGTGTTTGAAAGTCGTGCGCACCAGTTTAAAAGTCGTGCGCACCAGTTTTAAAGTGATGCGCACAAGATTAAATCTCCGCCAATCAGTCATATTTATATGTACATGGCATTTAATGGACTTGTAGAAAAAGGCAATTCTCAGTTCAAAGATTCTGACAACATCAGTGGAAAAAATTGCAAATTGTTTAAAGATCCATACAAGCGCACATTTTTCTTACTACGATCAGTATTAGACTTAATATGTTTTGTATATGGCTGAAATATACAGCTTTTACCATCATGAAAAGAGCATGCGTAGTCTAGACAAATAAATTGTTACCTTACCATTGCTTACATGTAATTTTAATACATGGTAGTCGGTTCAATTTTGTTTGTATGTATGTATGAATGTGTGTTTGCTTGTTTGTTTATTTATCAATTGTTTACGTTTCTTTTTTCTATATTATTATTCAAAACTTGAAGGAATAAAACTTTAATTATTTGATATTTAATAAATATGTTAATGGTTATGTTACTTATAAAGATAAATCCGATATATTGAAACACCTTAGACAAAAATTATATTTTTCTTATATACAAATAAAAAAAAAATCAAGATTATATCACTATTAGCAAAGGCGGGAGGGAGTGTGCTGAGAAGGAGAAAGCCTATTTCACACCTTGTGGACTAGCGTAAATTGATCACAGACTTAGACAAATAGCGAAAGGCCTTTAATAAAACGTAAACTTATATAATTTACATTACACCTCTGAAGTTTACTACACTTGTGCTAACTTAAATTTGTTTTCTTATAATTGAATAATTAAATTTAACTATTTATAACGTTAGGTTAGGTTATAGATTTGCTGTATTACAATATTGGAGGGGCCTGGGTTTTTTTTTTTTGGGGGGGGGGTCTCATCACGATTTGTTGATTTTTTTGTCAATCACGATTCAAAGAAAATAAATGTCCATGATCACGGATCACGAAAATATATTAAAAAAAAATCTGTAGAAAAACGGATCACGATAGCGAAAATGCGCCGATCACGAAGAACGAAAATGACTCATAAGGCCCCTCATATTGCTCTTCTCTGGATATTTCATATTTTAATTCGCTGTTTTTCATTGAGATTTCAAGTATTAAATATATAGTTTATATTGTTTTTTTTTTTCAGATCTTGTTACATCCACACCAGCAGTATACACGGTGAGTTCTAAATACCGTATATCGCACTATTTTCGAGTAGGGTTTTGTTCGCAGTTTTGGACCTTGATTGGTTTTTAAATCTTTACCGCATGATATTCGCGTTTTTTCAATCAATTAGGAGATAACTGTATTGTATTTTAAGCACCGGCAGCATCAATTGGTGATTTGATGATCGCAAATTAAGTTAACTGGCTAGTATGTTTTACCCTTAAATGAACTGATAATAAAGCATGAATGATAATAACAGTGTTCCACATTTCCTTATTTTAGAGCTCATCTGGTATCAACTCGGACATGATTGTCGGGATGTCAGTTGGATTCGGAATATTTTTAGGTATTGGAATAATTATTTGCATACTTTGTCGATGTTGCTGTAATTTCCAACAGGAGAAAAAGTATGCTGAAAATTCCAAGTCAAGCAAACAAATCATACCAACCAGATTACAAGCACAAAAGCAGTTTGAAATTTGCATGAGTCAGATGGAAGGCGTTGATTATTCCCGCGCAAAATCTAGTGCAGCAGCCTCGGTTTCATACAGCAGAAATCAGAACCATGATAACGTGTTCGATGTCGACGATCACCCGTCAAATGTTATTGATATTGCACCCTACAGTGACATGTCACAATATGACCGTGATGATAGCATGAGTTTGAATGATTCGTCCTCACCGTCAAATAAATCTACCGATTATATGCATTTTATGTAAAACAATTCTGGACAAAACTAAGTACTAGGAAGCCTGATTTGAACACTTATCTTATTAAATTACTAGGAATGATGTACATTACATTTTCGTGAGCCAGGGTTCTTGTGAACATTTTCGAATCTAGTCTAAGAATATTAATATTTTACTGAACCCGCTCACTTTATGCATAGTTTTATTGAACAGTTGCTAATGAATTTGACTAAGCATGTCACGTTACAAATAAGGTAAACCGTTTTTAAAATAGTATTAATGCTCTTTTCAACTCAAAAGCATATTTTCAAAATTACCACGCAAGGCTATGCATACTAATTGTTCATTACTGTGGTATAGTCGGCAACGTCAGTTTGTTTCAACCGGAAACATCGGCTCTGTTCCTATTAATAGCATGACGCATGGAGTTCATTTCTTCGAACTCATGTTACATTTGAGTTCATGCATTATAGGATTTTGTTTTTATAATTTGTTTAAGCTAAATTTAAATGTCACACCAAATTTCACGGGCACTTGTTTCTGTCAATGTGGGGTGTACTATCCATACCAGTACAAAAAAAACACAAGGTAGCTAACGGAAATTTTCAATGTGTTCGCTTCAACCAATATTTTTTTTAATTTCCCTTGATTTTTTCACAAATAAAAGTACACCAGTCTGTCGGTAATTGATTTATCTTTACAATGAAACAACTTTCACGTACCTTGAGAATACCCCTCAAACAGAATAACACACTTGAGATGAGAATTATTGACCTTTTTCCAGACCATTGAATTTGTAAGGACTTAACTTCCGGTTAACTTAGGAAGTTAATATAACTGTACAGGTAACCAGATGAATTAAACCAATGGGATTGCACAGTTTTATTAACTTCCTAAGTTTACCGGAAGTTAAGTCCTTACACATTCAAAATTTCCGTTATTTATTAACTGTAAAACGCGGGGTTGGGAGGGAAAATATACATTATAACAAAAAAGTTATGACCGTTTTATCTATGTACCCCCGTTCACTTTCGTTGATAATCAATCGGCCATTAATGATATACAACTTAAGTGTAAAAGTCACGTGATGACGGAGATAGTTGGATATGGCTACCTTGTGTTTTTTTTTGTACTGGTATGGATAGTACACCCCACATTGACAGAAACAAGTGCCTGTGCCAAATTTGTAGAATGAAATTTAATTCGCTTACCTATGGCATTTTTAGTCAATATAGATGATCGCCCATATTGTATATTTTGATCCGTAAATGAAACTAGTAGCAGATAATGCTACTATATACATTTTGTATTTAAATTGAGAATGGAAATAGCGAATGTGCCAAAGAGACACCAACCCGACAAAAGGGCAGAAATCAGACCAATGGGACTTCAACACAGCTAAAAAAAAAAAAATCCCGCACCTGGATACGGACTTCCGCTGGCCCTTACAAACGTGTACTAATTCAATGGAAATGGACGTCACACTAGACTCCAAAACATTTAGCTTTAAAATTTGTAATTTTAAATTTGATTTCTAATGGAGGGTCAGAAAACAATTAATTGCGATCCAAAGGATGTCATGCATTTGTCTTTTGAAAAATATTGTAAATTGTCGAATATAATCCATTTTTGTAATAAAAAAGTCTGTATTTATCAGCTTGTCACTTTTCTTGAAAACGCTTTTGTCAGCAACATTAAAATGACTAGTGCATAACGGTTACAAATATGATTTATTTATTAACTATTTTAAGAATATTTTTGAGATATTGATTACTGGACGTTCAACAACCAACATTCTCTCAACAATCATGTAATAATTCAGACATCCTAGATGCTTAAATCTTTATTTTGTATCTGTTGTAAAAAATATAGTCATGGGCAATTGTCTTACCTTTCATGTAATAGGAGGGTTTTTTATGGTTTGCATTGCATATGCTAATGTCACGATTAGATCCACTTGTAAGACACAATACAACAGAACACTGATAAAAGAAGAAAAGTTAAGAATACAAAATATGTACCCATGGTTAAACAGAAGCCAAAATTATCAAAATAGCAAAACAAAAACATTGAGAATTATATCAAAACATATTAATATGAAGATCCTCTGTCTGCATTGTTTATTTTCATTGTTTATATGTATCATGTATAATGTTTTAAACCCTTCACTTTGGCCCATATGGACGTAACGTGCTTTTCAATAGTAACGTGCTTTTCAATAAAGAAATATAAACATCATAATTATGACCACCGATCACTTTCCTTACTTGGGACAGGCACATGCGTTTGTCGTAGGGTCAAATGAGCTTTTAATACCACACTCCTCTCCCTTTTTTATCCATCATTTGACTATCATTTGGTGCACTAGTGACCGATTTATTTAACGCTGACTATGTGGTATTAACAGTCTCCGGGACAAGTTTGCAATTCCGCTGAGTGCAAAAGTTGTCACCTTAATTTTTGGAGTTAAGTCAAAACAAAGTTGATAACTTGGTTGGTATTGGTTCCCTGATATTTGTCCTAAAATTTTTTGGATCTAGCACCACTGTTGAAAAAGTTATGCCCCTTTTTTCAACAATTTCCTCAGAGGAAAAGTACTTTTCCTCAAGGGAAATCAAATTTCCCTGAAGGAAAAAGATTTTTCCTCAAGGGAAATTGTTTTTTCCTCAAGGGAAAAAGATTTCCCTTAGGGAATTTGCTGCATAATTATTTCCTTTGAGGAAATTCTATTTCCTTTGAGGAAATTCTATTTCCTTAGAGGAAATTCTTTTTCCTTTGAGGAAATTTACAGCTTCAAATTTTCCTTGGAGGAAATACTTTTTCCTGTGAGGAAATTTGTAGCTTCAAATTTTCCTTGGAGGAAATACTTTTTCCTGTGAGGAAATTTTTGACAAACACTTTTCCTTGGAGGAAAATTCAAGACAACAAATTTCCTCTAAGGAAATCATTGATCTTCAAATTTCCTCTAGGGAAATTTCTGAACATCAAATTTCCCTTAAGGAAATGTTTTTCCTCTATGGAAATTTCATAACAGTACAAACAGTATTAATATATTTTCTCCTAGACTGAATTATTGATACAAAAGATAATTAAAACTTTAATACTGTAATACAAATTTTCATGGTGAGTATTAAACATACAAAAACAAAAGGCTGACTGTTTAGCATTTTTAAGACAATACAATAATAAGCAAAATGCTATGAATATCATACCATTTGTGATGTTATTAATATTGTGCTCATATTTGCATATTAAATAAAATAAACACTTTTCATGTCAAATTAACTTGTCTTCTGTTTCAGCTGCTGTGTATTCGACCCCCTACATAACAGTTCAGTGCATAAATAATTCAATCCACAAGACATCTTCCTTCAATTGGTTGAATAAATTTTGGCAACGTATGTTCTTCAAACATCTTCTTTGTATATTTGATATGATGGAGCCATGTACATGAATTGATAAAGCAGTTGTTTATTTCGACAACACATGACAAAGATACTATTTTTTTTCTTAATTTCTCCATAATCCATCAGTTAATATGAATGTAGGTTGTTACATTTTACACAATTGTGTTCTTTGATAGTACTCCATTTTGTTTATAGCAATTTTGTAGGATTTTTTCTATTTCTTTTTCCAGAAAAACACACAGTTTAGTTCATTTCACATTAATAATCCAATTAGCACATTATGTAGAAAAGTATTAACAATTAAGTTTCCTCTTCAGTATAGACCTGCAGGACCTGTTGATGATCATAAAAACCAAGATATCTGACCTATAAATACACAAAATAAAAAAAAAATGTTATAAATGGAGAAAAAAACAGCAATATAAATAAGCTTATTTTATCATGTTTTAATGAACATTTTGAGAAACTTTCATTTGATATTCTTACTTGTCATGATTGTGAGTTCTCTTATTTCAGTGCTTTGTGTCCAAGATTTAATATTCGTTGTTTAGTGCCTTTCAGTGATATTTAAAGTTGAGCCACTTGCAATAGTTGTTATAGAATGTTCATATGTTGTGTTAATATTTGAACCACTGTCCTATATTATGGTCAGGTTGAGTGCTCACAGACATGAGGCCTAAATTAATATATTGTTTGTTTCCCTAATCCCTATTCTGACAAGCCAGGTGTGGGTAGGTAGGTAGGTAAATAATTTTATTTTTCCCAAAAGCCTGAATATTATCGGATGATCCGGCAAGCCCGAAAATCAGAAATGAATAAAATAATATTTGGCTTAGTTTTGACAATAAAATTTTATGAGTAGGGCCATTTTTGCAGGGTCAGTCAGGATTGGAGAAACAAACAATATTTTATATTAGGCATGATTTTTTTTTATTAATTGTTATTGACTTTGAACATGTTGAACTAAATTGGATTGTTTAAATCTTTATATGTTGAGATCTTTAATGGATGACCTATAAAGGAAGTGTTTTCTCATTATTGAAGGCAGGCCCATGATTGGCCTTTAATTTCTTGCATCCGCTTCATTGAACTCTGGTGGATAAGTCACTCATTTACCATACCACATTTTCTTATTTTTATATGAGTCATCATTCAAAGGCAATTTCTTTTATTACTGTAATTCAGAAATTATCGAAACTTTTTAGTAATGCGAATAATGTGACTGGGTGAGTATCGCAAAAATAAGAAATAATATTTTGATAACAGAAACATATATATATATATATATATCATGTAACTATATAGATCTTTATGCAGATTTTTTTTGTAATCACAATAAGTTGTCCCTTCCCTGAAAAATCTGAATTTACAGTATATAGAAGTGGTCTTACCATTTAGGCCTTGTTGTATTCTGTTTATCTTGTTTTGCGCTCATTTCTATTGTAACTGTTTATATTTTTCATCATTTTTCTATATTTCTTGTCCTATAAAACATAAAAAGGGTAAAAACTATTATAAAACATCAGTTTGTGTTTTTCTTTATATTCAGTTATATTTAAAAAGAATGGAATATTTGTGCTATTTCATTTCACAAACTTTTTGCCAGTCATGACTTTCAAAGACTTTCACCCTGGTCAATAGTTTAAAAAACAAACTATCCCATACTTTTTCTTTGTGTTCGTACTAATTTTTCATTTGACAACAAAGACATGATTCAACTATTCTTCTAAAATTTGTTTCGCTTGACTACGTTAAACTCTGAAATATTGTTAACAGTATAATCTGTATGTGTCTCACTTGTCAAAATTTCAAATTAATATATAAATCAGATAAAAATGCTATGCATGGCTCAGCTTGATACAAACGTACAGGTTGAACCCAGAACAGTTGGGGCAAGTATGGACACAACATTCAAGCTCAATACAACTCTGAATTTTAAATTTGGATTGTGATTCAATAGTTGATGCAGCATAGGTTTCTGACACAGAATGAATGCCGTCCAAGTACTTAAAAATTTTAAATTGACAATTAACCTCTAAAATGGTCCAATATTCAAAATCTCAATACATGGTTAGATGCAGCATATCAACATGATCAAAGAACCCCAATAATTCATTTTTTGGTGAAATCAAATAAAGTTAAATTTTGGACCTTTTAGAACTCAATGTGGACCAATTTGATAATGGGTCAAAATATCAAAAATCTTAATGAATGGTTAGATTCAGCATATCAAAGAGCCCCATATAATCAATTTTTGTTGAAATCAAACAAAGTAAAATTTTGGACCCCGATTTGGATCAACTTGAATTTGGGCCCATAATAAAAAAATCTAAGTAAATATTCAGATTCAGCATATTAATCTGAACACCAAGGATTTAAATATTGTTAAAATCAAAATAAGTTTAATTTTGGACCCTTTGGACCTTAAGGTAGACCAATTTAAACAGGACCAAAAAACTAGGAATCTAAATACACAGTTAGATTTGGCATATCAAAGAACTCCAATAATTCAATTTTCTATAAAATCAAACAAAGTTTAATATTGGCCCCTATTGGCCCCTAATTCATGTAATTTCTAAACTCTGAACAAAACTCTGGTCACAAACCTTGTGTTTGAATTTCATAGATTTCTATTACTTGTACTAAAGTTATTAAGCGAAAACTAAATGTCCTGGGACAAAGACGACTACATGATAAAATTGAGAATGGAAAAAGGGAATGTGTCAAAGAGACAACAACCTGACCATAGATTTGAGGGTTGGAATCCTTTTCTTTTACCGAGCAATGCATTTGAATGGGAGATATAGTTGGAACCCCTCTTTGCTCTTGGTTGGGACCCCCCTTTTAAAATGGCTGGATCCGCCCCCTGAGAAGCATTATAGAAAAATCTATAAGCTTTAACTCAAAATAAGGATAATTTTATTTTTAAAGGGCAGGCACAGATCCAGAGGGGGTTCAAGGGATTGGAACCCCCCTTTTTTTGGATAATCAATGCATTTGAATAGGGACATGTAATTGGACCCCCCCCCTTTCCCCTTTTGTCCTGGGTTAGAATCCCACCCCCACCCCTTTTTAAAATGACTGGATCCGCCCCTTAAGGGTCTATAATTAAGTTTGACAACATCAGACGACATACTACTTTATCCAAAAAAAAATGCCACATTTCATCCAATTTAATTTCATCCCTTACTTGCTACATGTATTTCATCCATAATATTTAAATAAATAAATTTGGGAGGAGTATGATTTTAATTCATTTGTAATTTGCAAGTTATTAACTATCCAAACTAGAGACCTAATAGAGTAGATATACTTGACTAATTTAAATCAAACTTGGGGTGACTGGGAACAAAGATTTAAGGGAATAGATGACAGTTTACCTACAATGACCTAGTTTCATAGCAATAGCATACATTAATAAAGACTACATGGTCATTCTTATGTTTAAACGTGGTTTAAACTTTGGGTGTTCATTTTTTAATGTTTAACATGTTTAAAGCTAACAATTTCAACTACATACATGTATCAAGATTTGATCCTACATTATTTAAATATTGAAAAAAATAGCTTTTTAAATTTGGATCTATATATAATTGTGAATGTCACATGGATGTATTTTAATGTAAAGCATCTGAAAAATCATTAGCCGTCTCATATTTATTTCAGTTCTTCAAAAGGCAAATTTATATGAGCTTATGCTGAAAATAGAGATTTCTTATTAAGGAGAAATCCCTGCCCCCCTTTTTGTGTGAAAAATTTTGTTGATTATATAGGGAATCACAGAAACATGACTGAGGCAAGCATCCCCCATCTGAACCCCCCCCCCCCCCCCATGAATATGTTTTTTTAGCTTGTGTAGGTGTAAGTCAGTAAGGAGGCAACCATTTGATTTGTAGCCAATGTAGGCCGGGTGAAAAATGTGATTAATCTTGCTTTGTAAACTTGTGCTATAAATAAAAATTACCAATCCATTAAAAAATCCGTGAGCCCAATCTCATCCAGTGAAATAGATTATAGTCTGTTTTCGAAGTTACATGGAAGTAAGTTAGTAGTCCAGATAATTATGACGCATTGCAAGGCATTTTTTCTAAGGAGAAGTGTAGAATGGGGGAATGGAACCAATAAATTGATCGGATCCGAAATGTTCTTCCCAGTAAAGGAGCACCTATTATTTTGTAGGTAATTATTATTAGTGTCGGTGGTCTCACAAGTAAGATCAAGTAAATCAGAGTGAATATTGCATGCACATTAAAATTAGCAGAGAAGAGACAATTATCAACTTGTGTATTATTCATTTTCTCGCAGTTATTTCACCCCGTATAACCCCGATACAAATGAAACCGGACGTTGACGCGTTCGAAGCGATAATCAGGACAATATTTAGGATGACAACAATTTGGAATGCCTCTCTAGAACTTATTTGAGTATATATAAATATGTCAATGTGCATGATAGTTTATTTATTCAATTATACAATTGTTGTTAGTTTTAGATATTGCATAGAACGATTGATAAAACTGCTAGATGCAAAACGCACAGACATGGTGCAATTTCATACGTTTTATGAGATAAACAATGCTGAATATCTTTTCGTGCATACACCTTTGCGTATTAATACCTTAAGCAATAACAAATAACTATACTTTGAATTACTACGTGCCTTCAAATGTTCCCTAGAACTAAGAATAAACGCAATATCACAGTAAATAAGTTTTCTCTTACTGTATTGTTCGTTCCACTAAATGTGTCGCGTTCGTTGTGCCTTTTAAAAAAATCACTGTACAGTTCGTTGACAAAAACCGTCACAAATCACTTTTTTGTCAAGGTATTCGAGATGATGTCGGCGACCCTTTTTCTATATTTTATTGTAAATGTTTATCCGTTAAATTAGTCAAAATAGTTGAACTTGAATCACCAGTCACCCAAAGCCAAAACTGCAGTGTTTAACCAGCGTACATCTGATAGAATGTTTCTATTGAAAATTGGGACTTTCAACGTTATTCCAGATGAAATGAACAGTTAATAAATATATTCCAGAGGAAATAAAGTTTCAAAAAGTATAGAACAGTCATTAAAACAATAATGACTTCCTTTTCACAATTTGAGGCTCTTCAAAATGCTGATGTTGGTCCAAATTCGCATAGACGAAAGCAGACATAGAAGCTCGTTGAACTTAGTTTGCCGAATGCCTTAGATTGCATTCCAACTGCTTTATCTATGGGTGGGTTTTTTTTACTTTTTTTTTTTTTTTACACATATATAGCTTTTTAGATGTGGTCTGATGGCCAGTGATACAACTTTCCACCAAAGTTTAAATGAAGTGGGTGAATAAAGCAATTATTATAGTCCAATGTACAACATTTAACAGTGAGGAAACCCTATACCATATAGTCGGCTATAAAAGACACCAATATAAAAAAAATGTGAAAAAATAAAAACGAGAAAACTAACGGTTATTTATTTATAACTTATGGATTAATTATCAAAGAAAAAAAATATGACAGATCTATATAACCCTCTTTTTAACCTGGGACACTGGTGTAACAGCACAACTTATAAAAAAAAACATAAAAAAACCTGTACAGTTGCAATTGGCTCAACTCAAAATGTCGGTACAAGGCACAAAAACCATATACATAAAATATCGACAAAGGAGTAATTGAAGTAACTGATAGTTATTTCAAAGCGAATTAAAACTAAGAGGTAAATCATGTGTATCTAAAGTATTAGTCAGTGATTATGTTCCAGAGCGTATGAGTATTTGGACCGTACGTGTACGGTCTGGGCCGTATGCGTACTTTTTCAAAATACTCATACGGTCGGACCGTACGCGTACGGTCTGACTTATATTAAGAAGTATACATAAAATATCGACAAAGGACGAATGGGAATATACGATCCAATGTCTCGTGTACTTTACGAACCCTTGAAAAACTTTTTGAGAGGTCCATAAATGGCCTGTTGAAAGGCAACATTTGTGTCCTTATTCAATATACCTCATTTTATCCAGTAGCAGTAATTCCGGAGGGCCTCCTTCCAGGACCTACATGTAGTATGTGTTGCTACTTTGTGCTTATCTTGAACGTTAAGCAGCCAACAATCAGCTATTACGTACGCGTGTCATTAACAAATAAAGGGGTCCAGAAATTGTTAAGTATCAACTGTGAAACGTTTCAATTTTTTATTGATATCTATTAAGACATGATAAAAGAAATAAAGCAAATGTCTATGGTTAGGTTGATGGTTGATGATTGATGCTTTGCTCAATTGCATAATTTACCGATGACGCCAAAGGTAACTAAGGAATATAAATATGGTCCCTTTGGTCTTCTCCGAAATAAGTCAAAATTTGAATGAAATGCATATGTGTGGGTATAGACTTCAAGGTGCTTAAAATACCAGAATTACCAATCATGTAGATTTTGGCATCACAGTAGAAAGACTGTAATGTTCGAGGAAACTAAACATAATCTTTATACCTTAAAAATTAAACAAACAAAAAAAAAAACATATTCGAAGAAAGCAATTCAGTTAATATTAAGAAGTATCTCTTCATCTTCATATCTTTACATTAAAGAAACTGTATTACTATTGACGGTTATAAAGTTACATGTTCATTGTATACACATATTCTCTAGCCTTAATGTAACTCTGTTGTACTCTATGGATTAGGAACCTTGGACCCGCCTCTGAGATTCAGGCCAAAAGCCTATAATCCATTAATTGTTTTTGATTGCCGTCTACATCAAAAAGAAGATGTGGTATTGAAACAACTCTTCGCAAGAGACCAGACGACACAAAAATGAACAACTATAGGTCCCCGTACGGCCTTCAACAATGAACAAAGCCCATACCGCATAGTCAGCTAAAAAATCACACAGAAATGACAAATGTAAAACAATTCATAAGAGAAAACTAACAGCCTATTTTTTGCAAAAATAGTGAACACAAAAATATATATAACCACTGATTACAAGCTCCTGGCTTTAGACAGGCACATACAAAATATGGCGGGATTAAACATGTTAGCGGCACCTAACCCACCCCTAACCGTACAATGACTGTCGTATGGTAAACATTTTCTAAAATGCTATCAAATTAGATATTCGGACGTGTGTATCTGTATGCTTAGTCATATTTGCATCTGTCGAATTAATGTATTTCTACCAATTCAACTTTCATAAGGATTTTTTTTACATGTACAAAATACCTCCAAGAGTGTTTCGACAATATAACGGATATTATGGGTTGCTGTCTCCATGTTATGTGGGTAAATTATTTATTTTTTAAACACTCTGAATAATGAGCTTCAAGGCGAAAACAAGGCATGTGAAATACTAATAACATACACTTCTTTTTTTATACGTTGTATGGACAAACCCATAAATCCCTCAACAAAAATTGCTTGATTCATGTCATATCAAATAAATTACAGCGCGGAAAGGTAACTTTAATTTAATATCAAAACTAAATTTTTGTTATATTTTTCAATAAATTTATAAATCTTAATTAGGCATGCGTTGCGTGAGTTCCATTTCATGAGACCTACACAGATTTCTATAAAACAAATCAAAAATTATAAATACAGTTTTTCAATTCTTTCCGGCATAGATAAAAAAAAATATGTATATAATCTATATACGATTTGGTTGAATTATTTCACTTCATTTTAATGATAAATCCTTTAGTTCTTAAATTTTTAATTAAAATGAATTTATCATTTTGATATCTAACGATAAACTTTTTAAATTGAAGTGACATGGTCAGTAACCTAATTAGTTGCATGGCTGATTACCATCTTACAGGTGACCCAGTAATTTTCCATATGACAGTAGCGTGTACCCTCGGGGTTATATCGGGGTGTGTATAACTTTTTTTCTGGGGAACATCCTGTCCACGTGTAGTACTTAGCATATATTGCAACAGATGACATGAAACAAATTTTCTTTGTAGCATCGGAGGCAATTTCATGTTCGACCACACAAAATATTTCACAAAAAAGATATGATAAAATCAAAAGAAAAAGATAAAGAAATATTAACAAATAAAGGTGGAATTGAGTAAACGGGGATTCGTGTTTTTATGAGCTTATTTTCAGTGGACAACAACAAATGGAAGTTTTTAACGACCTTGTGTGACCTATAGTTGTTAATGTTTGTGTCATTTTGGTCTTTTGTGGATAGTTGTCTCATTGGCAATCATACCACATCTTTTTGACTGGCTATATACATGATATAATATATATAGCACTTACACGGTCGGTCCAGTGGACATATTTCATACTAGATAACTTATACAGTAATTCTTTTTATATATATGAAAATTATTGTCCGATCTGATACACGTACCTATAATGTACAGAATTTTGAACAGCTTCAAATATATGGGGTCCGTAGAAACACCGCAAAGGACCTCCTTAGTGCACTAAGAACAAAAATGTGCACTAAGGACCTACTCCTTTCATAATTTTAAATTATATTTTTTCTAATGTTTTCTCGACACGTGCCTCAAAAAGTCGATTGTCACCTTTAGTATAATCGATAGCAATTCATGTTCGCTCAACCTTGGCCCGTGAATAATCTACTAGTATACTGATTAAACATGTATATGGTATTTCAAATTGTTCTCTATTTTTTTTTTCATTTGTTTGTTTTTGCCGTATTTATTCTGTCTGCTATATTTTTTACTTCTTGATTTATTTGCCACAAAGTCCTCTTTTTCTATTAAATGTAATGGAACAGTGAAAAATAATGCTTTGCATCAAGTTTCCCCTTGGAATATGTACAAAATGGCCTATCTCTATTATTCATAATATCTGTAGTTTTGATACAATTGAAGTTTGAAAAGTTCGTACAAAAATGGCTACAGAAGGGTACATAAACCTTAAAAAGACAAATAATTGTGAACACTTCACGGAAAAGTGAGGATTGATATTTGGTTGCTTAACGTCCAGTTGCCAATACTTCATTCATTTTTCTAATGTTAAGAACTATGCCATTTATCAATATTTCGATTTGAGCGTTACTGATGAGTCTTGTGTAGACGAAACGCGCATCTGGCGTACTAAATTATAATCCTGGTACTTTTGATAACTATCACAGCAATGTTTTTAAACATTTTTAGGAAAGGAACATATTTCTGATTCGATGTTTATATACAAATGCATTACAAGTATAAATATGTATAGGTTGATGTTTAGTCCCTTTGATGTTTTAGACTGTAAATAAATTATGACCAATTTATTTCTGACATCTTCTTCATTTTTAACTTTTGTGGATAGGTGTTTCATTGACAGCCGTACCACATCTCCTTTCGCTTATTTTTGTTGTATATATTTTTTAATTCACTTTCCTTGTCTTTTAAAATATAAAGTAAGTAAGTAAATTGTTTATTATAGTGACATGTGTAAATCAGCATAAATTTGTACAAAATATAATTACATATGTAATACACCCGGCCCAATGGACCAATAAGTCACCTTTTACTGTTAGTTCAATATAAATGTTCTAATATCACGTGTCAATTGCCAATTTAAATTTAAATACAGATAATTATAGATTAAGAATTAACGATTGTAAAAGTTCATATATTATTCAACTAATGTTTGTGAAAAAGTTTAAGAATGTTAACTAGAGTAAACTGTTTGTTTTCTACGGAAAAGTGACGCTGCTAAGTATTTAGCTATTTTCCTTGGATGGTTCACCATTAGAAATGTTAATTTTCCCTGCTCATCTAGTTGCGTAAAGTCAGGCACCATTAATATCTCGCTAAAAACAGTTTGTCTGATATCATTATAAAATGTGCAGTTTATAAGAAAATGTAGCTCACTTTCAACATTTTGAGAATTACAAAATCGGCATAGTCTGTTTTCTACTGGTTCCCCAATATATCTACCAGTCTCAATTCTGATCGGTAATAATCCGCATCTAAACTGAGCTAGCACAGATCGCTCGTGTTTCGTAAGATTTAGTTTTACATAGTGCTCTAGTTCGAAGTTTGTTTTAAAGTTTAAGTAAGATCGTAGCTTTGGTTTATTTATCAAGGACTCTCTCCATATATCACTGTAATAAGTTCGTACAATTTGTTCAAAAGATTTTAAATCCACCATTGTTCTACTTTCGTAATAATGTAACATATTAAGTTTAGTGAAAATATCTTTAGTGTCACTACACCAATTGTTTGTGCAATGATCATAATCCATATTGAACACCACTTTCGTTAATCGGTCGTCTTCAAACGATAAAAACCTATTCCAGTATCGAATAATGTTCACCCAATGCCGAAACTGACTTGGTATCCATCCAGTATCCCCATACAGTGCTAGAATTGGTGCAAATCTGTGAACGCCTAAGTAATATCGAATTGCTCTGTTCTGTACGTTGCCTATTGATTGGAACTTCCTACATATTTATTCCATTATTTTTATTTGATGCCGAAAATAAGAATACGAAGTTATTTGTTAAATGCTATAAATAAGCGAAGTAAAACAACCGTTAATAATTATGTATATGAGCATTATATCTATTTATAAAATATTTTAAATACAAGCAGACATACCATTTGTGACACCAATTTCATTTATTTCCAAATCTTAAAATCATACATTTCCGTTCTTTAGCGTTTCTTAATAATGGCAGAACGGGCTTAAGAGTCATATGATTAAGTTAACTAAATAATTTAGTTTTCCCACATCATTAGCGGATTTAGGGGGTTAAAGCGAGCCCCCCCCCCCCCCCCCGGTTGAAAATCTTAAAATATTTTTTGTATTAACCATTTCTTGTTTTAATGTTATCTTTACTATAATTTGAATATCTAGCACTGAATAGGGTGACACGTTGTCGCTACACTTCTTTAAATATACACAAGTCATAATAACATTGGCCAGAGGGTAACTTGATAATTAGAGGACCAAAGGATTTAATTAAGACAATCCAAGGCTGCTATCTCTATATTCTATTATATATATCTTTATTAGCCTCCCTTAGAGTGATACAACAATTGCAAAACGGGTAGATACGATCTGAAATCAAATAATTAACCTTATAAAATTAATACTTAAAATTTTATTTAGAGTAACCATATGCCGGATGAACAAAAAGTGTGCCATTTATTGAAAAACATATGGTTTGGTATAACATGAAAACTTCTCTAGTGTTTTAAACATTTCTCACATAACCCCTCCCCCAAACCCCCACTTCAAGCTCTGGATCCGCGCCTGCCCATAGTGCTTATTACATTATAAAATAAAATGGTATTCATCTTCAATTGTTGAAATAAAGATGAATTGTTAAAAAAAAAAAGCATTGACTCCAGTTTAAAGTTATCGTTCATAGAAGACAGTTATGCCGATTTATTCTATAATTCTCTTTTTAAAACGTAATATAATTTTACCTCTTGGAGTTTTTCTATATGTTACTTCTGTAATCGGATTTTGAAGAACCCCATGGACACCACATACTCTCAAATGTCTTTCAAGGAATAATGATAGTATGTAAACTCTTGTGTTGTTAGTAAGGAAATGAAATATCAAAAGCATTTGTTTCTCAATTTTTATCTCAAAATAGGGTTCTTTAAATAAAAAAAAAGCTTGCATAGCAATTTCCTTAAAAACTAAATATATATAACAAAGGCAAAGTTTTAAAACACAAAATTTATTTTTTATTTTTCTTTCATAAACTTGAATTTATACCACGCTAAACCGTTAGGTTAACAACCATTGATTAATCAATAAGTAACGATCAAAAGACAATTGTTTATTGGATTAGGTTGATTGAACATGATGATTCGGGAATCTGCAATAAACCGTTGGTCACGTGGCGAGTGGCAGGCGTTGATTAAAAAGTCATTTAACTTCAAAATTACAAAATCTATTGATACCTAACTTTATAGATTTAGTGTCCTTAATGCAAAAACTTTCTTTTTAGTGCACTAAGAAGTCTTTTGCGGTATTTCTACACACCGAAATATATGGCCTTATTATTGGTAATATACCATATTAGTGTCACTAATGGCTTAACGTGTTACCAAATTAAAAAGAAGAAATAGGCTCAAAACCGCATTTTTAACTTTAGATTTTTTTTCAATCCCAAAATAGAGAAGAGGTCCGGTATACAGACTTATTAAAAAGTCCAGATGAGAAGTTTAACTTGCTTTTCTATTCCCGGCACTTTTAACTTAACGCATGCAAAAAAAAAATTCAGTACCTGGTTACAGTTGCGCATTGACAAATTATAATCTTTCGATTAAATGATCTTAAATCTATATGGTCTTTATTTTAAAAGTTATAAAATCTAAATGTAAAGTGATCTAAAATGTTCAATATAAATGAGTATTTTCGCTGTGAAATGAATCTAAGGTCGTCTAAAAGTGTATACATGTGTATTTGACCCGACTACTGACTACATAGTAAACTATTCATTATGTACCTATAAGGGGGGTCTGAGCGGGACTCGGGATTGTCGAGGCGTATTTTTTGTAAACGTGACACATGAAAGTCAAATTATGAGGGAGGGTAGGAGGGGTACTGATCCCGAAAACCCGAGCTTAAAAACACGAAATCCCGAAATCCCGGGCTTAAAAATCACGAAATCCAGAGGTCCCGAAATTCGAAAAAAGAATTATCGTATCCCGAAAGGGTCAATCCCGAAATCCAGAGCTTAAAAACACCCGATCCCGCAGTCCCGATAAAGGTCCTATCCTCCCTCAAATTATTGTGCCGTGAAAACGCGAAATGAAGTTTAGCGGGACATGGGAAATTACAAAAATAGCAGAATTGTTCACTTACATAGTGTACGCGGGATGGCATCATGCGAGAATCTAAAAAAATAAGTAGTAACTAAGCGGGATCCGTGAACAGAACCCCCAATGAGACCCCCATTAGTTGTGGCTTATTTTGGTCTTTTTAGTTAGTTTCTTTCCCCTACATTACTTGACCGTTTTTGTAAAACAACAGCACTCGAGGTCTGACAGTATTTTACCTAGCTGCGGAACCGTAGCTCTTATAGGTCCTTATGTTATTTTTTGACTATTTGCGGACCGCAAATAGTCAAAAAATAACATAAGGACCTATAAGAGCTACGGTTCCGCAGCTATATTTTACCAAGAAATGCACAAAATATTCAAAAAGAAGGCCTAGAAAATTTAAATATTGGTATGCACACATACTCCCCTATCAGCACAGACAATTATATTTTTGTAAAGGCGCCAAACTCGTTTCTAATATTTATAATAGAACCGAAAAGAAAATGGAAATGGAAATGGGGAATGTATCAAAGAGATAACAACATGACCAAAGAGCAGATAACAGCCATAGGTCACCGATGGGTCTTCATTGCAACGAGAAAATCCCGCAACCTGAGACTGGGGTGTATCTAGTCATATAAAGGAGGGGTTCCTAACCCAGGACAATTTTTTTTTGGGGGGGGGGGTGTCCAACTACATGTCCCCATTCAAATGCATTGATCGTCCAATAAAGAAAGGGGGTTCCAACATGTCCAACCTTCAGCCCCCTCTCCCCCCCCCCCCCCCCCCCCCCCCCGGATCCGTGCCTGTGAGGCATGCTTTAGCTTGCCATTAAACAAAAATGTATACTAGTTGAGTGATAATGGACGTCATACTAAACTCTTCAATATAAAAAAAAGAAACTAAAATAAAAATCATACAAAGGTCACAAAGGCCATAACTTCTGGCTCCTGAATTAGGAAAAGTGCAAAATGCAGTGAGGATAAAAGCCTTTACTGTAAATTCCTGAAATTACAATTATATAAATCATCTCACATCTTTGTGCATTTCTTGAAATTGGTCATATTAATAAATGCATGCAATATTTTCAGAAAATTTCAATATATAGGCTTTTAAAAGTCAATCTTGTGCATGATTATCAATGATTATACTCGCACAATTAACACATGTGGTTCTCAAAACTCAGAGGTGTCTATGCTATTTATGACAACATTTTAATCAAGTATAAATTTACAAAATATGTTTAGAACTATATGATTTTTAGGTTTTTAAGCATAGATATAGTAGGTTAGGATCTGCGAACTCTCACTGACTGACTGAGCACATGAATTCAACACTAGTTTTTTGGTGATGTTGGTGTTGCTTAGTGTTTTGTTTTGTTTTTCTTTTCTGCATCTTATGTTTTGCCTTGGCACAGTTTCTCTTTCATTGCCTTTGGTTTTTTTTGTTATGTTAAATAACAAGTCACAAGAGAGAAAAAACAAAAAAAATATGTGAAAAAATGGCTTAGTTCAGTATTAAGGACAGAGATAACAAATAGCTAAATAAGAAAAAAGAAAAAAGAAAATTCCTTTTCTATGTACAGTCAATTGTCTGATAATCTAGAAGATAGCCTGATTTGGTCTAATTCTCCTGAATTCTAGCAGGTACTTTATTCCAACTTTTTTAATTCAAACAAACCATGTCTTAGATAGTCTTGGAATTAGAATACATTAATCATAAAATTTTCATAATACTTTGGTGAATTATCTATTGATATAATCATGATAATTAAGCTCCTTTTTAATTTTTAGGGATTTTAAATTTTTAATTTAAAGTTAGGGATTTTATTCATAAAAGCGGGGATTTTTCCAGTACGTATACTATTAATAATGCTTTGAGCAATTTTCATGAAACTTGGTGAATTATTTTTGTATAACATAAACATGATAATTTTCCTTTTAATTTAAAAAAAAATCTGATTTATGTCATTGTACTATCATGACTTGGGATTAGGATAGTCTCAAGAATGCTTTCACAAATTTTTATGAAACTTTGGTGAATTGTTTTTATATCTTGACAAACTCCCTTTTTATTGTTATGACCCAAAGTGGAGGGGGCATAATGTTTAACACTTATCAGATCGTTTGTCCGTCTGTCCCAAAGTTGTTTTTTTGTTCTCTTACAGTACTTTAGTTTGCCTCAACCAAATTCAATTAAACTTTTACAAAAGCTTGTTATCACAATTCTCATATCAAGTTTGAATTTTGGTGATGTCAGTGTTACTGTACTAGAGTATCAGAGTTATGCCCCTTTAGAAATGGGGAAAATATGCTGAATTTTTGGTTTCCTGTTCTCTAAAATTTAGTTTGTCTCAACCAAATGTTATGAAATCAATACACAATGCTTATCATCACAAAATACAGATTAAGTTTGAATTTTGGTAGTGTCTCTTTTACTAAATTCTATAGTTATGTTCTTTAAAAATGGAAAAAAATGTTTCGGCCTTCTAACTTAAGTTTCCCTCAACCAAATTTTATTAAACTTTAAAAAAATACTTTTTATTACAATTTTAATCAGCATGATCAGATCAATTTCAAATTTTGGTAGTAAAACTTTTACCGTTCTTCAGTTATGTTCCTTTAAAACTTTGAATAATATGCAAGCTGGAGTATCATTCCCTATTTATCATGTATATTTTTTTATAAGATGCAGAGTTAAGGAACTTTAGTTGTTGCAAAGTTATTTTAAAATTGTCCATTTTCAAAAACTTTGAAAGGTTTTAGAAATTTATGGATTTGTTAAAAAAATCACAGCCTTAAACTTATAGTCACTTGAGATATATATCTATAAATGGAGCCAAATTATATACATGTTTTATGTCAATAAATACCACTGTGCATGTTTTGTTTTTTTTGGAGGGCAGGGGTCTTATTTGCACAGTGCTCATAGTTTTTTAGTCGATCATTAAAATTCATTTAAAGCTTAAAGACCAGCTATAAGGGCAAGAAGCTTATCAAGCACTCATGGTTTAGATTTTTATTAAACACACATTAATATACATAATGTACATTAAACAGAAAAAAATATTGATGCAATATGTCATTCAACTTTTACTCTTTTATGTATAGGACAAGAACTATAGAAGATACAGAGAAATTATATACAGCAGAAATGATAGGCAATGTAAAATTTGCAGAAGCCAACTAAACCTAAATGGTAAGGCACCTTTTAATTTTAAAAAAGTTATTGAACTTGAAAGATGATTACTAGTATCATGATTACTATAAAAATTAAAAGATGTGGTATATTAAATATGAAAACTATCATGGCTTTGAGAAAGCAATTGTAGGCCTGTTACGACCTTCAATAATGAGAAAATCCATACCCTATACTATAGTCAAAGTAGGCAGCTATAAAAGACCTAAGATGAAACATTGAAACAATCCAAACTGTAAAACTAATCATGGTAATTGCCTAGTTTATAACAAAATAAATTACAAAAAATAAATATGACCGGTATGAAACAACAACAACAACAACCACTAAATTTTAGTGTCAGACTAAACTGACAAAAGCTACAGGCTCTGAACTTTGGACAGGCACAATAGGAATATGGCAAGGTTATATAAAAATAAGATGTGGTATGATTGCCAATAAGACAACTCTCCACCAGACAACCAATGATGTAAATTTCCTGCAAACAGGGACTTGACTTCTGTAAATCAACTAATTTTTCGTGAATACTTTATTTGGCATTTTATACTTTCTAGTCTACATCGCAGTTATTTATTTTTCTCGAGTTCAAGTTTACTTAATGAATTTTAATAAGGAAAGATACACATGAAAAACATTTATTGCTGTTTCTCTCTCCATTTATAACATTTCATTTGTTTATTTTGTGTATTTATAGGTGATCAGACATCTTGGTTTTCATGATCAATAGGTCATTACTGAAGAGGAAACTTATAGTTGAAATTTATTTACATAGTGCATAATTGGATTAATTTGAAATGGAATGTGTGCTTTCCTGCAAAAAAGAAATAGGAAATTTCAACATTATCACATGATAATGACCATAAACAAAATGGAGTTCTATCATAGATACACAAAAACACTATTGCATAAAAGCAACAACATATCTTAATCAAAAGAAAGGAGAATGCTGAACAAATACTATTTTGTTGTTGAAAAAAGGAACACCAGTTTTATCCACTCATTTACATCGCTCCCTCATATCAAATATACAGAAGAAGATCATTGAAGAACAATTTGCAAAAATGATTTCTCTTAGAATTGAAGGGAATTGTTTAGTGAATGGAATAATGTATTCACTGAATTCTTACGTAGTGGATTGAATAACTGTACACAAGCTGAAACAGAAGAAATTCTAATTTAAAATAACACGAAAAGTGTTTATTTTATTATTTAATCTGCAAATATATAAACAAATTCTTTAGAACACCACAAATGGTATGACATTCAAATTGGTTGCTTATTAATGTATCGCATTGAAACAATTACAAAGAAAATAGAAGCATTTGCTCCAAAAAAAATTATAAATCAAAGTTAAATTTATAAAAAAAGTATAAACAATACCTAGATCTAAACAGTCAGACTGTATTATTTTCAATGTCATTAAAATGTTGAGTCAAACATTTATTAAAGTTTTAAATATCATTTGCATCAATTATACAGTCTTGTTATTATTATATTCATACTGTTTGTATACATGGTGTAGTGAAGAAATGTTCAACAAGTAAAAATAAGGGAAAACATTTCCTTAAGGGAAATTTGATCTTCAGAAATTTCCTTAGAGGAAATTTGAAGAACAATGATTTCCCTAGAGGAAATTTGTTGTCTTGAATTTTCCTCCAAGGAAAAGTGTTTGTCAAAAATTTCCTCACAGGAAAAAGTATTTCCTCCAAGGAAAATTTGAAGCTACAAATTTCCTCACAGGAAAAAGTATTTCCTCCAAGGAAAATTTGAAGCTGCAAATTTCCTCAAAGGAAAAAGAATTTCCTCTAAGGAAAAAGAATTTCCTCTAAGGAAATAGAATTTCCTCAAAGGAAATAATTATGCAGCAAATTCCCTAAGGGAAATCTTTTTCCCTTGAGGAAAAAACAATTTCCCTTGAGGAAAAATCTTTTTCCTTCAGGGAAATTTGATTTCCCTTGAGGAAAAGTACTTTTCCTCTGAGGAAATTGTTGAAAAAAGGGGCATAACTTTTTCAACAGTGGTGCTAGATCCAAAAAATTTTAGGACAAATATCAGGGAACCAATACCAACCAAGTTATCAACTTTGTTTTGACTTAACTCCAAAAATTAAGGTGACAACTTTTGCACTCAGCGGAATTGCAAACTTGTCCCGGAGACTGTTTATTGTCTTATATTGAGTTATACCATAAAAAAGTATGTGTGTTTGCTGTACCCCTACCTACCCTAAAGTTTTTTTGGCCATTTTTGATTAAGCACTGTTAAACTCACAATGTTGCTCCATAGACTCAATGTAAAAAAAAATCCCTACCTACCTACCCTGTTTTTTTAGGCATGTGACAGTAAACACACATACTTTTTGTTTGGTCTTATAAATTAAATTAATGTCTCATTTGGTCTTTTGTGAGGAGTTGAATTGTATCATTGGCAATCGTACCACATCTTCTGAAGTTATCACTGCTATACGAACTTAGAGGATATGAGTTCGAACCTTGCTCGAGATATGATCGACTTCGAATTGAATTGACAAAAATACATGTAGGTTGACAACTCTCTCCTGGCACTCCAGCTACCTCCACTAATATATAGTATATGACCGTCATGATATAGCCAAGGTCGGTGCAAGTGGGGTTTAGTACAACTTCAACAACTACATAAATTGTACATATCTTGTGTTACTCTCAGTTATTTTCTATGTTAATAAAGAGAACATGTGATTTATTATTCCTATTCATAAATATATTTATCTTTATTCGGACACGTTTTTCCATTATGTTACTTTTAATTCCGGATTTTATTTTGCAAGGACAATCATGTAAATCTTTATTTTCAATTAAATCGCATTTAAAATATTTTACTTTAATTGTGTTTTAGTGTTTTGGTGGAACAAAATAAACATAAAATAAATGGATCAGTATTGTTCTAATCGAACATTTCATACATTCATATAGTGTTGTTGACGTTTATATATGGCACTTTAGTGATCTGTGTCTGTGTTTAATAAAACCAAGTTTATGAGGTGTTCTTAGCAAAGGTTAGATCATAAATAGATTTCGGCCTCATCTGCTACTGCATTTAAAAGTAAGTTATAAATATTCCAAGAAAAGTTAAACAAAAAGGGAGAAAACATCAAGGTCGGAATCATAACCAAAGACATACAATTGTTAAAAGAAACCAAAAAAGTGCGCAGAGGAATATTTAACAATACAATATATATTGGAAAACTAAATACTCAGCAACATGAGCTCTACAAATAACTCGAGGGGGGGAAGCAACTGGTAAACAATTTCTTGTCCACTATAGGGGCCAGGGCCGTAACTAGCCTATTTTAAAAGTAAGGCAAAACATCTTCGCGAGGGGTCTGGAGGCCGCTCAAGTCCCCCATAAGCTCTGAGAAAAATAACGCAAAATCGTGCATTCTGAGCGTTTCCCGGACTCTTTCTTACATTGAAAGCAATTAATTTTTAGCTATTTCTTTTTTAACAATATTCTGGTCTCAAAGCAAAAACATAGATTGTTTGTAACTATAGACATTTAGGTTTCAGAGACAACATAAAAGATCAATATGTAGGATAAAGCAAAAATTGTAATTCTCATAATCATTAATACCGGATCTCTCTGTCTGTTCTTGTCTTGCATTGTGCTTAGACTATGGTGATTTTTTATGACTAGAATTTAGTATAGTGATAGTGCAGTGTTATACTTTAAGTACTAGAACTGCTTAAGTCGACACTAGGGAACATCTTGACCTTGTTTTACAGTATAAGTGATTCTTTTATTGTTGAAGACCCTCCAGCAACTATCAAGTAAAGAACAGGAATAAAAACTTTGACCATTGATCATTTGTATTTTTTTCTGTGCATTGACTTTGTGTGCGATTAGGTCCCGTGCAAGTTTACTCCATATTCCTTTATTTTCTGTTAAAGGGTCTGAACACGACCTAATCAGTTAATGCAAGTTTAACCCTTCAATGTAAAAGGTCATTTGGCGATTATACATTGGTTTTTTTTTTCAAATTATTTGATACCGGGAAATTGGTGACCTCACTTTAATTTAAACCATGTCAGCTATCTATTTTTTTCTACAAAAATGCGAGTTTTGTATTCTTTGATATCAAGTTCAATTCTCCATGCAGAAACGACCATTTTTTCTGTGTCCAGTAGCATCGTATATTCTTAAAATATTATCTCGCAAAATGTCTGTACATCGGGGGACATGCAACATTGCAAAACCACACGTTTACAAATGAAAATCAACACTCAGACTATAGTCATAAAGTAGGACAATAAATGAACAAAAGACAAACCCGGACACAGAAGTACAAACAATAGACCATCAACTCTGAACTCTGAAAACTAAAAGTAAAATAGAAACATGGATCACGAAAAACCTGCAGGGGCGACACCAGAGAGTGAAGAGAACTTGCTTCTTGAAAGCCACTTTCCGTGAAAACAATTTTATATGAAGACAATCTTTTGTTTCAGTTTTTTTTATATAAATTTCTAGCATGAGGCATTTGCCTCAATGTAGTTACGGCCTTGGGGGCACGCACATCACGATGATCATAGCAAAAACCACTATGGTAATAAGTCTCACTCGGTGATGTCGTATACGAGAATAAAAAGGGGTGTCGTTAAACCATTGTGACTTTTGACACGTGGCATGTGTCCTTGGTCATTTGTGACCAAATGATTCTATAAGAAAATCATAATGGTTACAATTTTGAAGTCAAATAAGTATAAAAGCAGTGGCAACAATAAAAAGCTTAACACAACAGTATAAAATCATTCTTATGTTAACTCAACACGAAGGAAAAGAACGTTGATTTACCTCTATAATTTAATTTTGGATGTAACATGTCTTCTGATTGGTTGACGTCGTTTTGTGTATCAGCTCATAGACTAGTCCAGATAATCATGCCGTCTGCTGTGGGTATTTTTAGATTTAGATTTTTTTTATCCCAGTGTCGCAGGAAGGCGTCCCAGAAAAAAAAATAGCCTTGCCAGACGTCATAATTATTTGGACTACTCATAGACATAATGTTGACATGTGACCGTGACGTCATCAACGTTTTTTCATGATTTACTCCGGTATAAAATGGAATTAAGAATTAAATTATAAGAAATGACTGTAATATTTTTTCTGCCTATTCGAAATTACAAAAAATGTGATGCACACTCATTCCTTAAATATATTTATAAATTATCTGAGGGGTAATAAAAGACTCTCTGAGCTATGTCTCTAGTTAACCCAATGTTTATCGTGTGATATAAAGTGAAGCTGCCTTATTTAAAAAAAAAACAAGTTTACTATTAATTCATTATTGATTTTTAAGGTTCAGATTAAATGATTAAATCCAAGATTTTATTTTACATTGAAAGCAATTAAAAGTATTCGATATTATATTAATCTACATGTTTTTGTAATATCAATAAATAACACTTTTTGAACCTACATTATAAAAAAGTAATAAAAAAAATGGATTTAAGATTCAGATCATGAATGGAGAAAGGACATATACTTCCTACTTGAATATTAATTAAAAAAAATATTGAAGTTTTAAGTCTCTACAGGAAATGGAAAATAATTAATCACAATGAACCAATAGTACAATAGCGAAATCTCTGTTTTATTCCTATTTTGTCACATTAATTTTTGTTTGTTTAAAGTCTAGTAAAAAAATAATTAATGCCTATTCAAGACGATAACACATTAGCCAAAATAGGTAGGCTCTGCAAACAAATGAAGAGCAGGAAATTTGTCCGGTCAATGGAAAGTTGGGACTGATGGTAATTCACTGAGTATTTTCTTTTCTTGCAACAGAACATGAATCTACAAACCCTAAGTCTTGTTGTAGAGTTCTTTAGCGGGAATAGAGCGCGAAATTTTCCCTACACAAGGCATTGGATTTTGATTTCTTATCCTGGTCAGACGTGTCCACTTGTAAATACAACCCCACACACCCAAAAGGGCGGACCTATAGCAAGACTTGGAACAACTCAGACTGAAAACAGGACTATTTTTTATACCCGTAGTCATAGAGACCATTCCAAGATAGAAAAGTGTGTTTATTTATAGTTTCACACTTTCAATGTAGTGAATTAATGTGAAATTATTTTCTCCTGTCTTTTCTTAATGTCTGGATCTAGACGTGTATGTTTTTTATTCATGCGTTACATATTAAATAAACTGAGCAACGGCGGTATTATCGTCGTGCAGCTTTGCACTTCAAAAATAAGCTCGTGTTCGCAATACTGTAATACGTTTTCCCCCATGCAGAAGACAAGCGCGTAACAAAAACACTGGACACTTAGTTTATCACATAACTTTAAATATTTACGTTCAACATATTTCTTTTTTCTTTCGAACAAAAAAGTGCAGCAAATGCACATGCTGAAAATATAAATAAATATATGCTAAGAGCAGTGAAATGAAAATGATTAGCGACTATGTCGTGGACCGTTTTCAGAAAATAGCATTAAAACGTAATTTCTTTAGATTGTAACACAATAGCTGGACATTAAAAAAATGCATGTGTTCAGTCTGGACTATCGAATCATTCATATTTTGCAGATTATTTCAAACCTCTGGTTATGCACATTTGGAATACCAAGTTATTTTGAAATAAAATAATTGCAATTGCATATTTGTTCTTGCCGATTCTTCCATTTCGATTATGAGTCCTTCCAAATTACTACTTCTTACACATAACAAAGATCATTCCAAACTTATCTACCATGATCGTTTTTGATTTTTTTTTGCGATGAATTTCGTGTGATGTCCGAGTCCGAATCCGAACAATTCTATGATACGAAAATGCAGGAATATATGTTGAATTTGTATAAGTTTTAGGTCAAAAACTCTAATTTATGCTTATTTAGTGTAACAAGTTACACCGTATTTTTGCCGTTTTATATATGTCCGTTTCATGCTTTATAGATTAAATTTTAATTTACCTTACTAGTAATGTGGATTTTAATGTCATGCATTCATCATTTTATCATAAAAAAATCTTATTCTTATTCTTATTCACAAGTATTTTAATCACGGTTGTATAAAACTATTTAAAAAGCGCATTTAAAGTTGCCGTCAACTTTGAGCACGCCGTCCAGTGCTGGGTGACTGACATACATGAAATTATGTTTTTTTGTCGCAAAGTTCTCTTAATAATACAGATTGAAGCTGGTCACAATCGAGGTCATAAGACAACTTTTCTTTTCTTTATATACTTTGAACTTTATGTAATATTTTACAAGCTCTATTAATCACATGAATATCTTATATTTCTTTAAAATCGGCAAAAGCCTTTAAATTCTACATAAGAAATAAATCGCAGATATAAGGCTATATAATTTGTACGCATTCTAAGGCAAATCGAGTTGTCTCTCTCTTTTTACAGTATATATTTCTGTTTTGAAGTTTGAAGAACAATTGGTCCCATTTCGAAGAACAATGAGTCTCATTTTGATGTATAACAAGTCTCCTTGATCTAAACATACTTACTATAGGAACATATCTTTTAAGATCAATATAGTTACGTTGACTATATTGCTGTGTTTTATACATCCAGTCCTAATATATTTGTTTTACAATTTGCAATTTTGAAATGGTTTGGTTACTTTTGTTTTGTTCAAAATGTTCAGTTTGTTTTCTCAATTTGAAAACAACTTATACAAGAATTCCTATGCAGTAAATATCCAAGCCACGAAATCTTATAAAAATCTGGAAACATTTTCAGTAAAAAAAGACACACACATATATATTGGCACTTTTCTAAATGTAAATGAAAAAAAGTAAAATCACAAAAATACTGAACTCCGAGTAAAAATTCAAATCTGAAAGTCCCTAATCAAATAGCAAAATTAAATTCTCAAACACATGTAATGAATGGATAACAACTGTCATATTCCTGACTTGGTAAAGGCATTTTCTTATTTCGAAAATGGTGGATTAAACCTGGTGTTATAGCTAGCTTAACCTCTCACTTGTGTGACATCAAATTCCCTTATATTGACAACGATGTGCATGTGAAGAAAACAAACAGATTTGTTTTTGTATATAAACTATGCCGTTCATCTTTTTCTCGTTTGAATTGTGTATGTTTCACGATCTCGGTAGTCTCGGTATTATCTGACGCAGGCAATGCGACTCAATAGTTTCGCTAGTGCCTGGCGAAGGTTATTTGACACAATAGTCCCAATAATATCTGGAGCGGAAGATAGTTTCACAAGTGTAGTTTTTTTACTCAATAGTCTCGATAGTATATGGTGAAGGCAATGCAACTCAATACTTTCGATAGTGAATGGCGAAGATTATTTGACACCCTAGTTTCAATAGCGTCTGGCAAAAGTTATTCTGTGCTATAGTTTCGCTAGTGTTTGTGGATTGTTGTTTGTCTCAATAGTCTTGATAACGTCTCCTGTATGGATGTGAAAGCGTTTGGCGAAGTTTATTTGAGTCGATAATTTCGAGAGGGTGTGGTGTAATTTATTTGACTCAAATTTATCGATAGTATCTGGTGAAGGCAATGCAACTCAACAGTTTTGCTAGTGTCTGGCAATTAAGGCTATTTGACGCAATAGTTTCAATAGCGTCTGGCAAAGGTTATTTGGCGCTATAGTCAATAGTCTCGATTATGTCTCCTGCAGGTAATTTGACCGCATACTAGAAGTTTTGATTCAGTTTTGATAGCGTCTCTGGTGAATATAAAAAAGAAGGTGTGGTATGATTGCCGAGGAGACAACTATCCACAAAAGACCAAAATGACACAGACATTAACAACTATAGGTCACCGTACGGCCTTCAACAATGAGCAAAGCCCATACCGCATAGTCAGCTATAAAAGGCCCGATAAGACAATATAAAACAATTCAAACGAGAAAACTAACGGCCTTATTTATGTACAAAAAAAAAATGAACGATAAACAAATATGTAACACATAAACAAACGACAACCACTGAATTACAGGCTCCTGACTTTGGACAGGCACATACATAAATAATGTGGCGGGGTTAAACATGTTAGCGGGATCCCAACCCTCCTCCTAACCTGGGACAGTGGTATAATAGTACAACATAAGAACGTTATTTGACTCAATATTTCGAGAGAGTGTGGTGTAGTTTATTAGACTCAATAGTTTCGAATGTGTGGTGTACTTCATTTGACTCAAATGTCAGTAGTATCTTGTGAAGGCTATGCGACTCAATAGTCGCGATAGTGTTTGGTGGAGGTTATTTGACTCAATAGTCTCAATGAAGGTAGTTTCTGTAGTGTCTAGTATAGTTTATTGGACTCAATAGTATTGCTAGTATCTGATGATGGTAGTGCAACTCAATGGGTTCGGTAGCGGCTGGCGAAGGTTATTTGACTTAACAGTCTCAATTTGTGTATTTTAAAGATTATTTGACTCAATAGTCTTTGTAGTTTATGGTGGATTTTTATTTACCAAATACGTTTGGTTTCGATAATGTTTGGTGGAAGTATTTTGACTTAATAGTCTTGGTAGTTTCCAGTTCAAGGTGTATGACTTATAGTTGTTTGACGCAAAAAAAGTCTCGATAGGGTCTATAGTATACACATATTTACTGGTTTTGGAGACTTCAGTAAGTGTATTGTCTCCAGAGACACAAACGGGTTTCCCGACTCAAAGTGGGGCGAGATAGTTGTGTGTCGAGCTTGACAATAAACGTTTTCTATTGGCCGAATATCCAGTAAAAGTTTTATTATACAGTACTGGTTGTTTCTGAATGTTTGCCAATCTGGTTTGTGACTGTCTTTTCTCCAATCTCTCGCGTAAAGAGATACAACCGCGAACTAACTGCTTCTAGAGAAATATCATTTCAAATTCCGCTTTTGAAGATATTTGAAACAAACAAAATTATTGAAAGATCATTTCTGACCTTGGGCTGTTTCTGCTCCTTGGTCGGGATATTGTCTCTTTGACACATTCCCCATTTCCCTTTTCAATTTTGAAAATAATAATCTATCATTTTGTCTTATTCGTAGGCAATATGTAAATATGCAACTTTAAATGATTGATCTCTTTTTTCTGAATTGATCCTCATTGAAATATAAAATTGAATGAATTAGTCATTCAGCTATTTATATATTGAAACGAGTCTTTATAATATTTTAAAAAAAATACAAAAGTAAATATTTAATTTGTGAACTTTTTGTCAGTCATATGGCATTTATCCTCATTAAGTCAAGAGTACAAAGAAAGTGTATTCATTCGGTGACTCAACTAAATATTTTAAAAAATATTGCTTTCATTTTTTAAGTAAATGACAATCATTAGCTTATTGTGTATTTCACACTTAATTTTCATAATTAAGCTATTAACATGCTAGCTTTAATCACCATCCAAAATTGATATGTAGGTATGTTATGCAGATAGTATCATATTTCAACATAAATATGCAAATAAAGTTCTTCAAATGTCTGCTTATCATAATTGCAAATGACACGTCATATAAGTTTTATTTTGCTCGGGAATCTGTTTTTCAGTGATTGTCGTTTGTTGATGTGGTGCATCAGTATTTCTCGTTTCTGTGTATTTTTTTTTTTTTTTTTTTTATAGATTTATAGTTTTCCTATTTTAATTGCTTTACGCTTGTCAAATGGAAGCATTTTGTTGCCGTTTACAGCTTGTTGTTCGATTAAGCCGAGGCTCCGTGTTGAAGGCTGGGCTTTGACCTATAATGGTTTACTTTTTACACATTTTGACTTGTTGTCTCATTGGCACTCATACCACATCTTCTTATTTCCATATAATATATTCTATTTTTTCAAAGTCAAACGTTTTCATGTTAGCACCAGTATTATAAAAAAAGAAATCTTGTAATAGTTGAAAACATGGAAATATATATATGCACATTGCATGAATTTCCTGTTTAATGGTTTTTTTCTAATGATTTGCAATATCGAAAAATTATTTTACATCTAGCATGTTTTATTATATATTTCTTCACGTTTAACACAGTCATTACAAAATCCCGTAAAAGAAATCAAAATGTTAAAAAACGTTTCTTTTTACAGATATAAATCACGTACAGTTATCGGAGTTCCCTTTTAACATTATTTTCATGGTTTTTTCTAAGATTAAAGGAAATAGTAATTAAACCAATTAATATTGCTTCCATTTTTTGTTTTCTTTTAAATTATCTCAAATTTTTTTTTAAAGACTATCAAATAATCTTGACATACAATTTGTCAAAAACGGAAAACTGCAACGATCAAATTTAGTTTAATACAAATTCTCGTCCTGAATATGCATGAAATACTTGCCAATGGACGTTAAACAACCAACAAGCAGTCAATTTATCAACCCAAATCAAGATGAAAACCGATAAAGGAGTAAACGGGTCAATTTTATAGCTTACAAATAAAACAAAGAAAAGGCTATAGTTTATTTTATGATAAAAAAAAGAATGAAACATTTACTGCTCGTTCTCTGTGCTCGCTCGCTCGACCGCTCTTTAGTGTAACTGGCAGCTGATATTTTATGTCATTATAAAAAATATCGTACATGGTACATAAATAGGAGATCTACTATGTGAAATTGGAGTTCTCTCACGTTTGTTGTCTGTTATATATTTCCCTCAAGAAAAGATATTTCTCGTCGCACATTGAACAAACTTTTTTTTTAAGTGTGATATGAAGAGGTGAATTTAATAATGTGTTGATTTGGATGGCGTATCTTGCAATGTGGGACGAAATTGCAACATTTCCATTGGACCAATGGCGACTTTCAAACATCCTAACGGACTGTTTATTCCCCTTGGAAACCATGGAAACGGAGATTTAAGACATCTTAATAATATAGAAAAGCCACTCACATGTCTCAACATTTTTTTTTGTCAAATATGATTCCCTTCTAAAATACAAAAACATAATCTCTAAAGGGTCTGAAAGCGGACTTATTTTTGGAGTGAAGCTTGTGAAATCGATAATTGTTCACCAGGACAAAGACATGTTATACCATAATAGAAATTGTTTTAGCAACCAATGATAATTAGAAATCGATCAAGATACTGACATCAATAATAATAATAAACTCGCAAATATGTATACTGGAGTTAATTCTAACTCGTTATGAAACTTATACTAGCGCATCTCTAGAGTTAGCAGACATTATCATAACTGCTGCCAATTTTTCTCTTAAAAGGCGTAAAGCCCAAACGGGTAAGGGGGTTAAACACCAAAAGTAGTTTGACTGTATTCTTGCATATTTGCAAAAAAACTATTTAGTTATGGGAAAATTTACTCTCGATTTCCCAGAGATCCTGCTGTTAAAGGTCACTATTATAAACTACAGCGCTTATATACTAAGGCACGGAAACACAAATACAGGGAGTACAAGCCGTCTTTGTTGAAGCAAATAGAAACATTGCATTAGAAAAACCATTTAAAAAAAAAAAATTATCAGGGTACTCTCCGACAAGACAGAATATGTCTCAGGTGCACCTCAAATGAAGTTGATGATGAAATTTTTTTTTATTCTCGTGTACATCATCTCAAGATAAGAGAAATTGTCTAAATTCCACTATTAACTCACTATGCCCAAACTTTACGCATTTGATTCCTAGCCAAAAACTGATATGGCTTCTTAATGTAGAGAATCTTGATATCTTGATATCTGTCTGTGAGTTAGTTAATGAAGACAACATATAACTTTGAAATGCACTAGGCACGAGGTACAGGACACATCGTATAAGTTCGATTATCTTTCTGTTTGTGATATTTTTGATTAAACTGGTAATATTTATCTTTTCGTAATATTTGCACTTTGGCATGTCAATTAGCATTGTCCCTTGGTGCCTCTTGTAGTTGTGTCACTTTAAATAGTACTGACTCCTCTGCACCAGGCACGAGGATGACATACCAGTTATGTGCAACTTCTTACAATATCTTACCATATCATTAATGTCCCGATACACATTTTAATAAGCACCCACCATGCCATATAGCACCGTCCGTTGGTGCCTCCTGCAGTTCAGCTAGATATATTTAGCCTACTCACTGTATTCTTTTTTGTTACTTTCTAGAGATGTGCCTGAGACGAAAAGTATGAGAAAAAAAATACATTTTTGATATTATAAGCTTCATCAACACAAATTTTTGTTGACGTCAATAAAAAGATAAAAACAGGATATTAAAGAATTAGCTTGTGAATATAGGTTTCTCCAAAGAAGCCGACGTTAAAATACAAATTTATCAAGCTCATGAAAAGGGAACAAAAAATAAATAATTATCAAAAAGAAAAACTAATTTATGATACATAACGATGTATATGTCTTAAGTTTCATCCTTAAAAGAAAAAGAAAAATAAGGAAAAGGGAGCATACTCTAAATTTCTAGAATAAGAATGATAATGATTAAACATAGGGTTACTTCTCTTGATGCCTTAGCTTTTATGAATTTAAAAGAATTAAGAAATTTCAACTTCTTTTAAATAGAAAAGTGTATTTTATACGTTCAACCGCTTTTCATGACAAAGTATCAAGCATGAAATATGTATTTATTGACAAACAGTGTTAATTAATTTAAAAACCCCTGTTTATTCAAAGTACATTACAATACAGAAATTTCTTTAAAAATTCTATTACTTTTACTCATAGCAATTTAAATATTTAGAACTTTTCATGTTTTTAAAGATAACAGTTAAACAAAGAAATCAACACACAAAGCAATTTTTTTCGTTTAAGTGTGTCATCTTTGATCTATTTTAAAATGAGCATTTCAAATTTTGTTCGAACTTGCTCTTAATTTTGAATATTTTCTTCGTTAATATCTAAACATCGTTTAAAAAACAATAAACACAAAGACAGAAAGTAACTATAATTTGGTGACAGCTCAGCAAAATATTTTTCAAATTTAAAAAAAAATTCTAACAAAGAAAAAAATTACAATCAGTAATATCATAGTATAAAGCGAATCAATAACGATGCAACACATTGTATGTACATGTTGAGAACTAAACATCGTTTAAAAAGTAATAAACACAACGACAGAAAGTATAAACTATAATTTGGTGACAGTTCAAAAAAATATTTTTCAAATTTAAAAAAAAAAATCTAACAAAGAAAAAAATTACAATCAGTAATATCATAGTATAAAGTGAATCAATAACGATGCAACACATTGTATGTACATGAACATTTAGTCTCCTGTCATCTGTTACAATATTGATCTATAAGTCCATACATTAAACTTGAAAGCTCACAACACATGATGCTCGTCTCCTAACTTTTATTTGCACCGCATCGTCTTAATCCATCGCCAGATACCAAGCTGTTACTATAAATAATACGGGTTTTCCCCAAAAGCAATACAGTTTGAAGGCTTAAAATAATTTACACGTCAGCTTTCAGTTCATAGAAAAAAATCAACATAATTTTAAATAATATCGATGCACAAATGTTTTATATAAACTACAATAGGGGGCATGCTACACAAAATTTAAGAATTAATATAAATCAATGGGGGTATTTTGAGCACATGCAATTGGGAAATTTACATGTTGATTTTTAAAATTTCTGTCTTTCTTTCTTCTGTTAAAAAAATAGAGGGACATCATATGTATAAAGAACTGTTATTTTAAAATCGTACATGTACATGTAAGGATACATAATATCACCTCTGAAAAAAATCGAGGCGCATTTAAAAAAAAACCATACACATGTAGCTTTCTAGTATTATTAAGGACGATTCCAGTTGACAATAACATACATATGATAGCTATACGTGCAATAGGCTCCTTGTAAAAGTTTGTTCGAAGACTATAGGTCAACATGAAAAATGGTGACAAATGTTAAAATTAGCTTTCTGGATCTTTTTAACTGTTTTATTTACTAGTATCTATCTGTTTTAAATTAACTATATATTGTTTACTTATATGTTAGCATTGCACATGGTCGTTTTTTATCAGATAGTTTTTGACGCCTTTACACTAAATCCGTTGGATGTGTACTGATTGATATTTTATTCCAGAAAACATAGTTTATTTTATAAAAAAGCTTTCAGTAACTACCGTATTCCCTCATTGTTGAAGGCCGTATGGTAACTTATTATTGGTTATATATACGTCATTGAACTTTGATGGATAGTTGCAATCATACCACATCGTACTTACTCTAGCTATACTATCTTTTTACAGGTCAGTATGAAACTGTAAATCTACGCTTTACTCGTGATCTTTCACTCAACTTTAAATTTTTTTTCTCCGCTGCCGGTATATATATATACGCCGAGGCGCATACTTTAAATTTTGGTTTTTAGAATCCATGCATAAGCAAGTGTCTGTTTCAAATATTAAATTTATATTTTGAATGGTAGCATCCTTAATTTTCATCTGCGTATAATTTGCTTTTCCACTAGACCGACAGTCAATGTAAAAGTCTGTCGTAAGCGTACCACCTTGCAAATTATTTCTAATCCAAATTGCTTTAACTTTTAGCTATTGTTGCAAGGCGGAAATGATGGATCCTGACTGCCATGGCTGGGATCTAACAAACATAGAAATACACATTTAGGAAAAAAAACTTAAAATTGACACCACCATCTTTCCCTTCCCTCCTAACAAATAAGGCTTAATATTTGTGTTATGCATGTGTATATTTATAAAAAAGAACATCTTCCATAGATTTGATTTCCAATATTCATAATGGTGAAATGTAATCTCTTTTTTAGTGTAACCATGGCAACAATCTGCAATTATTTGATACAAAATATTGCAAAAAAGGGGGTGAAAATGTCACGAAAGTCTAAAAAAAAAATGGTCCAACGGAGATTTCAATTCATTAGAGTGATACATATCCTGACACCATAGACATGTATCTATCAGGAGGTAAAACAGTTCATTTCGTTTTCCCGTTAAATTGAGTTGAAACGATCGAAGGTCAAATCTTCGTTGAAAAACACTACAATATTTTCTGGACCTATGGGCGGTACAGAAATGAAACTACGGACTGTCAAACAGAAAATGGCTTATAAAACGTGATAATAACAATCTATATGTTCATATGAACCCACTTAGAAGGCTTTATTTTTTTCTTCAACTGTCTTAAAATCAACGTTATTGTGCATAAACTTTCATATTTAAAAAAATCAGGTTTAACTTGAGTACAAATTAGTGTAAGTGGTGTCCAAACCCCAAAAGAGACGACCTGTCGCCCCGATATCATTCCGGTAGTACGCCATACAAACCGTCTTGTTACTTTATCGTCGCTGGGCTTCCAAAATGTCGTATATGACTTTATTGGCTAAAAATCCTTTTTGACACCAATGGTCTGGGCGGGAGGAAATCTTTGGAATTACAAAATAGCATACAGTTAGACCAATCAAAACGTTTGAAATAAGACATATTACAAAATTGCCGATGTCAGTTATTGTAAAGTTTACTTTTAAAATGTTGTATGAAAACTTGAAAATCGTTGTAGAATGGCTTTGGGAATAAAGTAATCATACATCTCCTTATTTCTGTGAAAATAATTAAAGTTCTTATATAATCAAGAAATGTCAAAGTTTTTATTTCACTGCTATTTACAAAAATGTTCAAGTTCACATACAACATTTTGGAAGCATGCATTTTGTCAAAATTTTCAAAGCCTGTTTGTGAGATATTTTTTTTTGAAAAATTTGTAATTTACAACATTTTGGAAGCCCAACGACGTTATGTAACGTGTGATTACTAGTAGTTGGAAACAAAAAATATTAATTCTAAAGTCCTCGCTTAAACCATGCTGGAACTCGAACAAACAACATCCAGTTCTTGAGCCGAGAACGCTACAACGAGACCACAAAAACAAGTATACATTAATTGAAAAGCCAGTCATTATCATCAACAGAAAAGCAACAAAGAAACGACATTTCGAGGTCAAAAGAAGAGCGTTAACAATATAAAATTATGTCAAGACAAGACCAAGTTGTAAATTTATCAAACGAAGAAAAGTCAAGCCATGGCATGTCATGTGACAAATTGACCGAGAAATACACATTTGAATGAACTCTTAACATTAAAACAATAATATACGCACACAATTTTTCACTTAAAATATTTTTGTTTTCATATTTCAAACTGGGGCGTAGGTGCCGAGGCTGCAATTTATTCTATCACACACATACACACACTTTTCGGCCAAAAAATGTTAAAGAAATAATATTTTTGATAAAAAGAAAAGGCTTTTGTTCTGCTTGTCACTTACAGAAGGATTTCCCCACACTGCACACTTTTTATTCCAATCCAACGCCACCGCTAAATATCTTCTTATCCGTGTATTATATGTGCCATCGGATCATATATTGTATTTGCAAGATCAAGAAATATATATAAATGTCAGAAAAAAAGAAGAAAAAAAATACACCAATATAATTTCTGGACGTTAATGTATATGGCCTTCAGAGATAAATAATTGTCTGTATTATATGGCAATCGTCAATTGGTTCGCTTTATGTAAGTTGTGAATACATTAAATACAGACCCAATATCTGCAATCAACATCAAAATCCCAAATGGAAAAAAACTAAATTAAATTGAAAACAAAACAAAAAGAGAAATTTATTCTCAAAAGGCAAGAACATGCGGAACACCGAAACATAATTATCAAGGATATACAAATTAACTATAACATATCTTTTCTCAAATATAAAATGTATAAGTATACACAAAATCTAGTCTCATTTTGAGATCCGTTTGTCCTAACTCGGTCCTAATGACGTTGAGGATAAACCAAAATTCATAACAGGAAAGATACAAACCTGCTGAAAGACGGGTAAAGTACGTTTTTATTGAAGCAACATTAATAATGGCCCATCTCCGCATGGCAAATCTACCACGAGTCACAACGTTACTCTAATGTCAAGATGATAACTCAACAGTGTGGTTCTTTATCTAGTTGGTAATTAAAGCATAACTGAAAGAAGAAAGCAAGTTTGTAAGCAGACAATATGAAATTTGATACCTTTTTTAACTCAATCATATCACACATTAAATTTGTTATCGTACTTATTCAATTCACTTATATATAGAATAGTTTATTTTTTAATCTGGCACAGAGAAACTAAGTTTCAAGTTTTAGAATTTTTTTTACTATAAACCGGTTAGTAAGCTTCTCAGCAAGTGTATTTTTTTTAACTATTACACATTTACATATTAATGTACTTTATATAAACATATAACATCGATGAATTGACACAGCTTATATGTGTTATTTTTAAATTGATATCAATTAGACATGCAAACCTGAAAACACAAAATAACAAAAATATACTTCTTTTGTGTAACATACAGTCTTCGATAATAAACAATTGTCTTTACAAAATATCATATCGGCCAGGTTCATTAGAAAAACTGAATAAATATACCAAATACATTTAAGATATAATTCAATGCAGTTATATATATATATTGACAAGGTACTGACATGGGTTCATGTGACAGTCACATGAACACGAGAGAGTGGATATCAGTAAATCTTTTGTTACCATTTTGACGTGAATAAAGAAATGCAATAAACCTTAATTCAAGATCAAACATATATAGTTATAAATTATTGTTACGATACGACAAAGTGATTAGCCTAATTCTTTTAACGTTATAAACTATCATAATATTTTGTTATTGTCTTTACAGTTATGCATCATTTGTTTGTTTTACTGTTTTGCATAAGTAGGACAATTGGGGTCTTGGACTAGTAGTAAAATAAATATGAATATATTCTTCTTATCTTCTTTATATATATTTTATGTGACTGTATCTTGTATTAATTTGTAGGATCCTTTACTATAGATAATTGAGCTGATCTGTAACAATAACATCTCCTTGCCTTATATATATATCATGTACTGTAGAACGACGCTAGATTAAAACTGACGAGGAACGGTACAATGTAACACACGGCCACCGAAAGCTCTATTATTGTGAAGCCCAGGTGGTCGTGTGATCTAGCGGGACGGCTACAGTGCAGGCGATTTGGTGTCACGATATCTCAGTAGCATGGGTTCGAATCCGGCGAGGGAAGAACAAAAAATTTGCAAAAGCAAATTTACAGATCTAACATTGTTAGGTTGATGTTTAGACGAGTTGTACATTCATATATATATAGAGCATAAGTCCTCTTTATATACATATGTTGGTCGTTGTTTGTTTAGGCACTCTCTCTTCCAATTTAGCATATTAGTTTAAACATATTTATTTATAGTGGATTGGGAAACAAGTTATTGCAACTTATATTAATCCCTTTCCACTTTGCGGGTGCTAGTGCTGCCTTGTAGCGGCATTAGCCTGCTCCTTTTCGAAATCGAAGTTGTTTACGTGCAAGAGATATGGCTCTCTCTTTACACGGGTCAGCCATTTGTCGTCCTCTTCCGACGAACTACCATCGTTTCTCAAGACCATATACTCGCAAATGGTGTCAAGGAAGAGCCGAAAATTCAGTCCCTGAAATTTTCGCCACGGAACGCGGATCGAATGAGGAACCTTTGTGTTATTAGTCCGATGCGGTAACCACTATACCACGGCTCTCTTGTTTAATATTAAGCATATTGAATAGCGTTTTATAAGAGTGTAAATTTATAAAAGGACGTGAATCACACTTACAGCAGATCTATATCCATGCAGAGTTATGGAATATTTTGTAGAGGAGAACTTTTACAATCGGAAGTAATCTCCTTACAAATACAAGGTTTAAACATTTGTACGCCAGACACGCATTTTATCTCCAAAAGACTCATCAGTGACGCTCGAAAAAAAAAAAACCCAGTTAAAAAGGCTAAACAAATTAAATTGTTTCATTATACTTTCCTTTATTAAAGTTTCCAGAAACTTACTTTGGGCTATATAAGCACAATCGCTTCTTTTTGCGAAGATGCTTCTTACACTAGTTATTACACTTTGTTGTATATAAAATTTACTTTGTAAAACAACCCCTGATTTTAGAGAGTAAGATTGGACGGTACGATTTCTATAATATGCGGATTTGCTTTTATGTATATGTGTTTTTGTATCATTGTTATCATTATGTATGATACCGTTGTTTTTGATTTTCATTGTATGTTCTATGTAACTTTCAGGTCTCAAGTAGAAAGTATGGCCTTGTACGAACACTCCCAAAATATAGGTACAAGGCAAAAAAAGGAGTTAAAACAGGGATATATTAGGATTATTTTAGAAGTTAATCACATTTAATGATTGAATATTATACATATTAAACAATTCCTGGTATATCTTCATGATTTAGTACTATTCTGCAAATTTACCATCTGGAGTTATTGAAAACGTACGTTAAAATCACATTATTACATATGTTGCAAAAGGTTCAAATGTCAGAAGTTACACCAGTGTATCTATCATAGAACTTATTAAATATATGAATTTTATCAATCACTTTTACCTAGATTATCGTTTTGATTATAAGGGTCCAATTTTCCGTTATAAAACATTACAAGGATTTGAAAACACCAGAAAACTTTACATGATGTACCGTTTAATTGACAAGCAAAATGTTCTCAGTCTCTCGTTTTCAAATATTACCAATCATCAATTTAATCATTTTAATAAATTAACCACTTATTTTTCAAACTGTTTTGTAGTTTTCGTGCAGTTGCAGCAATAAATTTGAAGTCGAATAAATGAACTCTCGTTTGGCCTTCAGACAGAATACACATCAGATTAGAACACCATAATAATATGACAAAAATATGATCAGCCTTAAATTTCAAATGTTAATCTATGATAATAACATTTAATGATATAATTTGAGCAATTTGATTTTTGCGATATGCTGTGTGTGTCAACTCTTCCATGTATAACAGGGGGTCAATTAGCCTAAAGCGCAAGTAAGAGAGAGTATATCTACACATAATAGTGCAATAAGAGGCCAGAGATAAGAATGACCTGTCCCAGGGGCACGTAGAAGACATTCATTAAGAAATACGGATTATTGGACAATAGATAAAAATTTAATTGATGACCAATAGTTGTGGATATATTTAGGGCATAAACGAGTCCACAGCACAAACACTTGTTGGTATTGTAAGCAAGCAGTTGGTGGTCATTATCTGAACTAGATTTAACTATTTCCACAATTTGTGTATTTTGGAAAGATAAGAGGGACCGTTGATTAGTTGATTTGTTAAGGTTTAAATCGTCACCGTCTACTCAATTTAACAAAGAAGGAACAGATCGTATCGATTTTACGCTGTTCGTATTGTTTCGTTGATTTTGAATGCAGTAACAGCTTGGTAAAAACTTTGGAAAAGATTTATAAAAGTTGCGTGCGCAAGGAAGGCGGTATTTTTATATTCGACAACACGTTGCGAACATAACCACCAATAACATTGCCTTCGGATAAAAAGACCGTATACGTCGCACATGGTTGACTCAAGAAAGAAAACACACGGCGATTAATATACACAGGTGAACTGTTTGTGAAGTGACTATTTTTAAGTGGGAACATGGCCACTTCACATCTTCTTATTTTTTTCTGTGCCACCGCTGGAAAAAACGGTGAAGAATTAGGAAATGATGAAGAACAGATAGTCTTGTTTGTTTACCTTCTATATGATGTCAGTAATTGCAAGGTAAGTTTTTAGTTCAGGTAAAACTATTTCCCGCACTTCTCAGGTATTCTTCTTATACCCATCCGGTTATCGTTGAGTGATAAACACCACACAATTATGTGTATATAATTGACATGATTTATAAAATCTTTTTTTTAAATTTCAAACATATCATGTCTTTGTAAATTTATTAAACTTTTAAATTAAGTCTTTTTCTTAGGTGTGATTTTGTCTGTATTGAATGAAAAGAAAACTCCACGTGGGCTATCTATTGATCAAGTAAACATCAAGAGATTTAATTTTATTGTGATCCTTCAAAATCTGCTACCGATTCAAATTAGACCATTTCCGGATTTTTGTATTAATGAAATTGACCCAAAATGATTGAAATGGACAATTATACGTTTTATTTTATACAATATGTTCGACTTTATTTAACTGCAAATGGTGGCGCAACTGCATATTGTATGACGTGTACAAATCAAATATAGGTGAAAATATTGGAATACATTAAAAAGTGAAAAAAAGTTATTTGCACAATTTGATAAAAAGAGTTTTGGGTTGTTTGCAATTTTGTTTATAAAGTCAAAATATTTTGTGTAAAAAATGGTTTGTAATTGAACTGATTTTACAGGTTATTGCTGTCCAACAACATTATGTAAAACCTCAACCAAATGAATTATCAGAAACTGTTCTAACAGAAGATTGTAAATTGGAAACGGGTCTCAATGAAGAAGTCATTAAAAATGCACAACCTCTTGAAGTCGTCTTGGACGAGGTGAGAAAAAAAAATTATTTATTATTTACATACTACTTAATCTTATTTGCAAGCTAGCCGCACGAGCTAAATTTGTCGAGGACAATTATTTATTTATTGATCATTTATAATATGGATATGGGTTATGATTTTTCGGTCCCCTTCATTCATGTTATTGAGTTTTTTACATGTACATAGAGGAAGATATTATCAATTTGAAATGGATTGTGAAATAGAAATCCAATGCCACCAACAATCTGTTGCACCGCTTGTTATTGATTTTGGATAAATTTATTACTTTTGTAAACGGCTATACAAAGCAACAGATGGAAAACTTTTATTAATTACGACAACTTATGAACAAAAATATCAGTAAAACCGAGAATTTGACGTATAAACTCGAGTTGTTAGAGAGGTCTTATAACAATATTGTATTAGTAATCTTGAGTTATGACAATTTTTTCTTTTACCTGAATGATATAAAACTCTATTGAACTACATGATGACTTCACGTATTTGTTTATTTTTTTTTTGAAGGATGCTATTTAAGGATTGGCCAACTTGCAAATTGCTCGGATTAAAATAATCACTAATTCTTCAAATTATCTTGAAAAAGACACCGTTTGAATGTTATCGTTTGAAAATACACCAGTCGTTTTCCCAAGACGAGATTATTTATCCTTACACCTGCCAAATTCGCTATAACACAAGCCATGACCCTATGTGAATTAGTCCATCGGGTCGTACTCTTAACATATTATCTTAAGAACTGTGTTTAAGATTGTGAAATATGTTCGTTTTAAATGTACAAGACGATTGCAGTTTTTAATAATCATTTCAAGTCTGAGTTTATTGAACTAAATTTAATTTTGTAGTATATATATCGAGATATTATCTGGTAATAATGATTTTTGCGCACCACTAGGCCCAATAATTGTCGAAAACACTCTGCCTTCAAATATTTACATTTTAAATTTTTCCCTTCTGTTTTCTGAACCTTGAAATCTACACTTATCAAAATCAAGACAATTTACAATCACATTTTCGTGTTTATACTATGAGAAAATGTAAGATTTGACAGAGAACCGACTAGCTTTCAATGGATAACCGATCGACAGGTCTTTTAAATATGTAGTACAAAGTTATTTAATCATTGTATACCGAAACAAAGTGATACAAGTCAACTAACCGGCACCTTGTAATTATCTTGACAAATGTAATAGTTTTCATGATATCGTCTGTTTTATATCGTCTATTTTCGCTACAAAATCTTTTACATTCTAACGAGTTTGTTTAACTTTTGAGAGTAAATTGCCTTACACACATACATCATTTGTACATGTTAAAATGTAAAAAACAGGACTTAGAATTGTTAAATTTTATAATTTGTACTTTTTTTTTTCATTTTTGCTTGATAAATTTTGGAAGAAGACCTCTCAGAATGTTCGAACCTCGTGCATAACCCATCTCCGTCCCAAAACTCCACAATTCGTTTATGTTCACAAGCTGTTTGTATCATGAATTTGGATCAAAATAAATAAATATAATTTTGAAAATCTTTTTTTTTTTATTTTTCAGTTCGAGCGATTCTTGTCAGCCAAAGGTGTTCATCCCGAAAATGGCGGGAAATCATTTTGTTTATTAACAGATGGACAATCCCATTTAAGACAATGTTTACACCCAGAAACATGTACAAAGAACTACAGTTTACCAAGTTACTTTTCAAAATTCTATGATTTACGGAATGAATTCAAGAAATATTACAAAACAGATAATATACAGAACATTAAATCGATGTTAGATTGTATCCTTTTTATCTCACATTTGTATGGGTAAAATGTGTATGTATATGTATAGAGAGATTTGGAAGAAGAGGGGTATGTAATTAGAATTTGCTTAGTTTAAAACGTGCTCTGATTCTATTGCAAACATACTGTCTTGTAATCATCTAGTTTGCTTAGTTTTAAAACGTGCTTTGATTCTATTGCAACCATGTTAGCTTTTGGTGGCTAAACGGTCAGTGGCAAATATCACATGCATTGCTATTGATCATGTTGAGGACGAAAATGTCATGTTATTGTGTTCTCGAAAAGAGAAGCATGCATACGTGTTAACTATCAGTTCTACATTTCATTCTAGTTTTTTTGTTACATGTCTATGTTTTAAACATCAACTGCATGTCACGAATGTCAACCTATTGATTTAAATGAACTACATGATCACGACCAGATGCTTTCAATCATGCCTTTACTAAAACTTTGAAATTCACAACTTGAAGTTTTTGTAATCATATATAAACATTACATATGTGCGTAAATTTATTTGAAGTGCTGTTTGCTTAGGCGAGTGAACATATTAGCCCCTTTTAAATACCAGAAACGTCTCCAGAAGAAAGAAATTCTATAATTTTCTTTAAATATTTTCATACAAACTTAATTTATGTATTTAAGTGTTTTAAATTGACTAATATGATGACTAAATACTCATTCCTGTTTTGCACTGGAGGACATCCATTAATCCTACTAAAGTAGATGTAATACTACATATACATTTATCAATTATCTTGTGGTTATTTTATGTAACACGTTAATATTTTATATATATTGTAATGTCCTCCCCCTTCTCGTCGAAGAAATACTGCTGACACAGACAGATGGATCTTGGACTTTCGAAAAGGGGGAACCAGATGTGTATACTGGCAATAAGTTGTTGGGGAAATAACATATTAGAAGAAAATAATTGAAAGTACAAAAGGTCTGCCAAAAAACTGGACCACAATAAGGTTTTGCGCCCCCTCCCTTTTTGATATGGCCTGTTAAATCTTTCTGGGACAACTTTAGTTTTCGTATGCGATATCAACATTGGGGAAAGTTTAAAATTAAATAATTGACAAAATGACGAACTTTCTCTAATATCTTGATGGATGTTTATAAGTTGTAAACACGTCCCTCCACACCAATTCAGGATTGTTAATTAGAGAAAAGGGTGAAGGTCTTTAAAGGTCAAATTTATCATTATTTGACATTTTTTCTCCACAAGGGGGTACGGGTTGGATATCATGCCTCTTGATCTAATATAATTATAAAATTATGCCATATTCTAACGGGGTTATTAAAAACTTAATTTATAAACAAACCATCAAAGTCTGTGGACGTGTTTCTACTACCAGGCGATGTATAGAATTTTATCTACCATCACAAAAGCTTTCACCCAGTCTATTCCGGGTAGCTGTTTGATTAAATTGTTTGTAATTGTATCATTAATGTACCCGACGATAGACTATTTTTGTAAATTATCTAAATATTGGGTAAACCAAAGATAACGTTAAACGTAAAGTGGTCATATTAAAAGGCTAGCTCATAGTGTATTCATTGATATAAAAGAACTTTACCATAAATAACATAAGAAAGCTTTTAAGACCTCGATATACATGTATATATCTGAGTTTAAAAAAACAATATCCCGGATAACCAACAAAATATTTTGAATGTGCATTCAAATGACTTAAAATAGGTTGTACGGGTAGAATATTTACATTTGAAAGCCTCAAATTGTGTAGGACTCTAAGGAACCATCAATCAATCTCAAATTGTCAGCTTAGACACTGGAATGAAATTTCTACGATTTTGGAAATGAACTACGTATATAAGCAAGTTTATAGTTTGTGTAGTATAAAGACAAAAACAAGTTAAGTCTAGCAATAAAGACATATACATGACTTGGTATGGTGATTTATGATGTAAATGAAATATTAAGGCCCTAGGGCTGTTGTCAGATAGACGTGACTGTCATAGATCTGAAGTAGCCTAAAGCTATTCTATAATATTCATAACCTGTCCTACTTTTCACTAGATCATCATGTATTTATGTGGTTCTTCAAGCTTTGTAAAAGAGGAAAAGTAAATTTAATATTGTAATGTCCCCTATGGCCTTTTAATATACATTTTAAAAAGAATATTTTTAAGATGAGTAACTTGTCCGACGTCAGGTCCCTTTGTTTTAAGTTGTATTTATAGTTGCTTTTATACATGTTAAAACAAATTTACTTTAAAATGAAATACGGTTAAGATATTGCTTTTTGGAGATTCAAAAACAAAAGATTTGGACCTTGTTTATTGAAAGTGAATAACCTTTGCCTTTTTTAAAAAGAACAATACTATACCCAGATGTATTGTTCAACTTTTATCTTCAATTTCATCAAATCTATTGCGTTCCTAATTTGTATTGTTATTGACCACCTTCAGTGAAATTAGCGTGACTTAGGTTGATTTTTAAAGATATTACATACAAAAACTTTGATTAGACTAAAACTTATGAAAGGAATTTTGACTTGGTGGCAAAGATCGTTTATTTTCAAACTTTCTCCTTCATTTGTGATCATTTTTCGTCTTTCAATTGTGATCTTTTTATTCAAAAGAAAAGAAAACACTATACCATGCTATTGTTCTGATAGTCTTTAAACAAAAGTTTATATTTAGTCTCTTAACAAAAGGTTGTATTACACGATCAATTAGATAACAGGTCTTCTTTAAATTCTTTTGATGAGAAAAGAATGTCTTTTTATTGCTAAAATAAAAGAGTATGAATACTGACAAATAACTTCGAGTTGTCAAAATAAATAATGAGCAAACTTCTCTTGTATGGATCAGATCAATGAACACAAGATAAACGAGGACATAATTAGTTTTTCGTCCTCCGTTTACCACAGAAAAGTTAACCTTCACCTATATTTTTTTTTAATTTATCAGTAATGTATTTGTTCATCGTTTGCTCCTACTGATTTTCCCTACAGATTACCCAACCGACAAGGGAGGGGCATTAAATGAACTATAATTGAATTAAAATTCTATAAAATTGATACACAAAGCATACAGTCGGCATATAAATACATTTTGATTAAATTTCACGCTTCGGTAATATTTTACTTTATTTTTACAGGCCCCACAGCTGATCAACTACATCGTTTATAAAAACTGAAATTTCTTAATTCTTTAAATAAATATTTATGTATATTTTGTATTGTTTAGTGGATAAATTTTCGTTTTGTCCAATTGTAATCTTCTTAATGCCTTAAACCCCTTAAAATTCCTTATCAGAAGCTAGTCACACGTTTATCAATTGTTTGAACTGTCATAACTCAACTGTTTCAAATGTTTGAGAAAATTTGTATAAAGGTAATGTTGATTAAAAGTTTTGTATGTAATACCTATGACAGATCGAACTCCTTTTACTTATTTGGGTTTGTTTATATATTAGTTTACTTGTTTTCGGTCACATTCCGATCCCCTTAAAGTGATATTGAGATATCAATCAAATGACAATTCCAAGGCTGTTGAAGTCAATACATTAGCTTCCTACATGTATGTTCTAGTCCCATGGCTGTTGGATACATCCGTGTACTGGTTCCCAGTATAAGAACACAGTCACCTTGTCCTTCAGAGTTTAGTGGCTGATCCAGAAATTTTCATAAGTGGGGACCCTCCGACTGCACCTCTAAATCCGCCTCTACCCCCTTTAAAAATGTGCAACTATGTCTAGTCATTTAACTTACTGACTTTTCTAGTGAGTGATCGTACTCGATGTTTTTTTCCCTTACTTTTTACACATGAAAGCATCTACCATATTAAAAATTCTTTTCAATTCATACTTTCGATTTCACGCTTCATATTTAATTGAGATGTGAAAATGTTTCATACTTTAATGGAACGCCCAACAACCAAGTAAACATTATAATTTTGTTCGTCTTATACTGCAATATACATATTTCCTTAACCATGTTCCCAGATTTAGGCTTACAAGAAGATCATTCTGTAGAATATGGTGTCCGACAGTGCCAAGAAATGGCTAATATTATGCATCGACTTATAAACGACGGTAAGTTATAAAACCATTTCTGTAACAAGCTGTTTTAAAATTGATTATGATGTAGTTGTATTAATGGAAACTGTATTTATCATAATATATTTACATTTTGATTAGGTAACATTGCACATCGTATTAAGAAGGAAGTGCTTATAACCATTAATCTTGTACGATTACAGAAGAGCAATTTGATAATTATATTAAGAGATGAACAATTCTTATTGCCGTTTATAGCTGACTTTGCGATATGTGCTTTGCTTATTGTTGAAGGGCGTATGATGACCTATAGTTATTAATTTCTGTGTCATTTTAGTGTCTGGTTAAGAGTTGTCTCATTGGCAATCATACCACATCTTCTTTTTTTATCAGCTAGACCGTACTATCTTACATTGTTAAAGAAGCTTAGTACATTGCAGCCTATATATGCACAAATTAACACTACCACTCAAGCTCATTCATGTTCTTTTTTGTCAGCATTTTTGTTTTGTTTGTGAAGATGGATTGATAGAAAATTATTTGTTAGTAACAACTTCTTTTATAAAGACTTCTATGCCACGTCTTGTTCAGATATATATCTTAAAGTGCTGAAATTTGTTCAAAAAGGTCGAAGTTATAAATTACTAAGTAATCTTTATGGGTATATTTCAGTCTTACATTGGTCATCGAATTGTTTCTGTTCTTTGGGCCGTGAAGACCAGATATATACCTTTATTTTATCACCAAATCAACACTTTATTGTTTATCCTTGTCGCATCTCGTTTACACAATGAAGTGTTGATGTGAGGTGTTTTTGTTGATTTATTTCTTTGTACATAATTATATTGATGTTGACACAAAACAAATGCTTTTCTCAGGGATTATAAGACTTTATCTACTTACCTACAAGATTAATGTGATAATAATTATTTAAAATTTGTGATGTGTAAATCTATTAAATTGTAAGTTTCATGTCCTACAAATATTTGTCTTTTCTTAATTGCAATTTTTCTTACAGGCCATGTGTTCAATAGTCCAGAAGTTGTCAATGAGAGATTAGAACCAGGGATCTGGTATGTGGACATTTTTTTAAGAGTGTTGCAAATTCGGTCAATCATGCTTGAAAAATAAACACACTTTATAGAAACTATAGAAAATCAGTAGTGTATGAAAGGCGTGCACACTTCCACTTTGTACTCGAAAATGTTATAATTGTATGATCTTGTATAGACCATTGTTTTCTTAATAAGTTTCAGTTCACCCTATTCTGTTTTTAATACTGTGTCATTAGATGGTTTAAATTTTGTGGACAATTTGCATATAATAATAATTATAATATGTTGCGTAGGATGAGAGTTGAATGAAAGATGTTAGAATTTAACACTATTTTAAACTCATAAAACTCGAAAGTAAAATAATGTGTTGATAAAATTAGAATTAATTATTAATTCACAAGTGAAAAATAATATTTATGCCATTCTTAACATATTTGCCATCTGTGTATATGACTAAAGGATAAAATGCAAATATATCTACCGTAAAATATTTTTGATGGAATACATTAATGACAGATAAAAGAAAAATATGTTGCTCCGAGCTTTTACTGTACATATATATGTAAATATGAAAAGCAAATCTCCGGATACCTACGATGTTAGGTTCAACAGAAACGGCTTTAAGCTTCCGGACAATTGTGGTCTGAATAGAAAGCTTCTTGTAAATACAAGATATTAAGTCTGTCGGTTTATTTACTAACGGACTCGGGGTAACAGATCGTCAAATAATTGAAACTTCCGATTCATTTTTGTTTAGGGCGGTCAATAAACGTTGGTGACATATTGAAAGTTTTAAGTCACCCCATTTTATTATCTTCAAAAGATCGAACATTTCATTTGAATTAATGAAACACGAAATGTCAAACTACACGGTAAAATGTTCATTTCATGTTTTTAATTAGAAATCTGTTACACAAACGTTCCGATTCGTAAAAACGATTTACACAACAACCATTATTCAAAACTAATAACGTATTTCCTGATTATTAGAAAATATTCTTTATGTTTTTAAAAGTAACGTTTTTTTTCTTTTATATATTCTTTTTGTGTAACATAGCCTGTTTATGAGGCAGTACCTCTATTTTCTATTTAAAGACCTAAGACACATTCACATTTTCGACATCTTTTCAAGCATTTACCAGAAAATCCACACAAAAAAATCCCAACCATAACTGCATTTCAAACAGCTTTACTTTGTTGTCAAACCCTCGTTTCACAAATTGTTCATTTTTCGTTTACAGTAGCAAAAGTGACCTAGTAGATGACGAATCAGTAGTCCGTGCACGTGGGTTGCCATGGCAATCATCAGACCAAGATATTGCCAGATTTTTCAAAGGCCTAAATATTGCCAAGTAAGTACAGAAATTTGTAGTATTCCCCTAGTTAAGTTTATCCAGCAATAACATCCGTTTCAGCTTTTAAGTGTAATTACTATTAATCGACGTAAAAGTCCGTCTGAGGTTAATCACATAATACGTATTGAGTAGACATCCTGGTATTGAGACACTTCATAAGATTATCTTTGTTTCTTTCATACCCCCACAAACAACGGTTGTACATATTTCATTTACCAAAATGACCAGCATGGAGACTGACGCAAATAGGTAATATTTTATATTCTCCAGTCACGGTTATAAATTGTTCTCTAAGTGTTGTGCTCAATTTTAAGATTGTAGCTAATTTAACTGTGTGTTGAAATTTGTTTTTACTTTAGATCATTGCATTTATAAATTAAATGAGCATAACATGAAATGCATGTGATGTAATGTTTAATTTTATTATATTGTGCGATGCATATGAATAAATTTCGCATAAATTTCACGGCCCAATTTTGTTTTCGAGATGTAATCCTACTATCAAATTTGTTCAACTTGATCTGTATATAAATAAAATACATGTAAATTTATGAATAATATATGGAAATGCATGTACGTAATCAAATGGCAGAATAAACATTTCTAAATCTTTGATTCATCGTTTACAGAGGAGGAGTTGCATTATGTCTGAGTCCCCAGGGACGGAGAAATGGCGAAGCATTGATAAGATTTGACGACGAAATGAACCGTGATCTTGCCCTTAAGAGACATAAACATCACATAGGGCAGAGATATATCGAAGTATACAAAGCTACCGGAAAGGACTTCGTCAACGTAGCTGGAGGTATGTCATCTGCTTTTCTTCATAAAATACGTACTCCATATTTAAATAATTTTATAGATATTTTGCTCCAAACGTTTATTCCAATCGTTTTACTTTAAGCATTTCGTTTTTAGTTTCTTCCAGTCTGTTGATTTGTTGAAAGTTTTTTTTTAATATGCAATCATGTATGAATTGAATTACCAAAACACATTTAACAGTGCATGTTATAAAACGAAAGTAGAATGTTTTAATGTTACTGTATACTAAAAAACAGAAATAACATATTTGTTCCTAAGCTTCTTATGCCTCTCTTTTCCATGGTTATTCTCTACAGCCAGATTATTAAGAACATGTATCCTTTTCTTATAGGCAGCAACACAGAAGCCCAAGCATTCCTGTCTCGTGGAGGCCAGATAATCGTACGCATGCGTGGATTACCATTCACAGCAACTGCCTCCCAGGTGGTAAGTAACTGTTTGGTGTTGGAGCTTTTTGCATGAATCTTAATTATTTCAGTTGGTCAGTCTTTCAAAAATTTGAAAATAAATATCTTGTGGTTTATCTTTAATATAAGCAAGACCATAGGAAGATATTGGCCATTGTCCATTTAAAGGCTTGTTAGACCTCAATGAAATGTCCAGTATAATAATTCGATGGTCATAAATTTATTTAAATCTAAGATGATATTGGAATACATATATTTAAAATACCATTTGGTCCTTATATCAGGATAGTCATGGATGACGGGTCAGGCACATTATGGATGCACTTTGACAATGAGTTGTGTTTTTAGAACCAAAGAAAATCACATAAAATCAAACAGAGAACTTACATGTTGGTGTGGGTTTTGCAATATGATGCAAAGATTGAAATTTGTTTTACAAAATAACTTAATGCGTTTTTCAGCTTTTGGTCCGTTAGCTTAAAATGCTATGAAAGGTAAGTTGATAAACAATAAACAAAACGTGTGGAGGAAGGTAACAGGAATAGTCAACGGTTAAACGTGTTTGGGGTCGCCATATTGGGAAAATGGGTGACAGTGGTAAACCAATTGTATTGCAAGATTTAAAACGGTGCGGGGCAGTAGGTTGCAGGCTATTGTAACTATGGAAACTTCCACCTAGGTGTGGAGTTGGTTATAACCATTATAATATTTTGGGTGCCCAGGTAACGGATTATGTATGTTAAATAAATCCTTTTACATAATCTAAAACTCACGGATATCTCAATGGCATACAATTTTGTAGTTTTGTAAAGATTCCCTGATAAACATATAAAGCAGTAGTCATTTTAGTATCAAATCATCTTTCCCCTTTATAAGCAACCTTAACATATTGCTCCATTATTGTCATTTAAAAATTATTTAGTAATCGTAATACCTTTCCTGGAGAATATATGTAAGAGATAAATTTGTCCTGGTAAAATATGTCTGGGTGGACACATATAACTAGTAGAAAAAGTCCATGGTTACAAAATTTACTAGTATTTTTTGTCCGATCTTAGTAATTTATGTCCCCAGACTAGTTTTCCTAGGAGTTGTAGTCCATGTCATTAATATTCCTAGGTAAAAACGTCCATGTCCTCTTTATAGGAAAAATATTAATGAATCAAATCATTTAAGTTTAAACAATGGAAACTTATAAGAGTTGTTTGTTTATATTTTTAATAAAATGTATGTCCCCAGACTAATTTTCCTAGGGAATCATGTCCATGTCATTAATACTCCTAGGTAAAATCGTCCATGCCCTTTATTTTGTAATGTACAAAAATGTTACTAAGTATTTTGATATTGTTATATAGAGTTGTGTATCAATTCTTTTAATAAAGTTTATGTTCCCAGACTAATTTTCCTAGGAAATTTTGTCCATGTCATTAATATTCCTAGGTAAAAATCGTCCATGTCCTGTATTTTAAAAGGAACGTTTTAATGAAACAAATTATTTACACGAAAATGCAATTTTGATGATTTAAAATATTGTTCGGATCAAGAGTTCGAGCATTAAAAATTTAATGACATGAATGTCCCTGGACTAATTTTCCTAGGAAATCATGTCCATTTCAATAATATTGCTACTGCCTAGGTAAAATGTCAGACCTTTTTTTCAAAAGATTAATAAAAATTTCATGTTTCAATATTCAGTTTTACAGTTGTATATGAATATGTCCCCAGACTTATTTTCTTAGGAAATCGTGTCCATGTCAATAACATTTCTAGGTAAAATGTCCATGCCCTTTATTTTAAAATATCAATATAAATGTTATGTTTCAATATTCAGTTATAGAGGTGTGTATTATATTTTAATAAAATATGTCCCCAGACTTATTTTCCTAGGACATCGTGTCCATGTCATTAACATTCCTAGGTTACAAAGTCACTTTTCTTTATTTTAAATGGGAAAAAATAATGAAACTTTCAAATCTTAACTAAAAATATGATTCTGTTTTAATTTTCAATAATTGTTATAAAATAATAAAAAAAAATACTAGTATAACATATTAGGACAACTTTTCCTAGGAAAATATGTGCCAGACATATTTTACTACCTATGGACTTATTTTCCTAGGACAAATTGTCCTGGGACTTACATTCCTAGTAAAATAATGATCATGGACTTGTTTTCCTAGGGAAAAAAGTCTGGCGGACAGATTTTACTACCGGACTAAATTTACTGTTACATATACACTAGTTTATAGTGTGACACGATTTTCACCCAATCTAATGCATTTTATGGCACTTCTAATCAATTATAATCAAGCATGCTTTTACAGTTTGGTGTATCTCCCTTTAAAATAACCCCAAATGTTCTGTAGTTGATAACTCTTGACAATCAAAAGTACTGTTCAGAACAAACCCTACTTCAACATTTCTGCAGATCATGTTTGCTTTTTGAAAACTTCTATTTCCGGTGAAAATTAAATCACGTGTGCATTGAGATGTCCGGTTAGGTCACTTGGTAAAGAAAGTCGCTTTTACTCTGCTGCATGTTGGTGTGATTTAAAAACATTGTCTTCAAACTTATTATGTACAAAGCTATTAGCTATTTTGTGTCTTTGCGCTTCCAGCTAGAGTTCTTTGCCAGAGAGCCACACGCATCCAATGTTCTAGACGGAGAGGAGGGTATACTGTTTGTCCACTACCCCGACGGAAGGTCCACTGGTGATGCCTTTGTCTTGTTTGATACAGAGGATGAATCGAACACAGCTTTAAAGAAACACAGGGAAATCATGGGAACTCGATATATTGAGTTGTTCAAGAGCACCGCAGCTGAAGTTCAACAGGTATTAAGAGTCACCATTTAAAAGGAATTTAACTTAAGTAAAATTGTGCATAAATGATTATGATAGGAAAGATATCAGCAGCAGACTTTCTGTTAATGATTGATACTAAGTATTGTGTGAAATATTAACCAGTTAGAATTATATAGTCTTGGTGCAGTGCATGAAACACTAACATTAAAAACATTCAACTTCTATGAAATGTTTAGTCTTTTTAAGACTTTTTAATGGTTGTCGTAAACAGAAGATTGTATATTGTAATCTCAATTTTATAGGTTTGAATAGGAGCATGGACCCACGAAACCCGGAGCCAGTTCTGGAAACACAATTACCTCCTTTGATAGCCCAGATTCCACCACCAAATTCGCTTCCATACATTCCACAAAATATTATAACAAGCGGAACGAAGAAGGACTTGCATCAGATTACGTAATCTCCCAATACATCCCAAGTAACGGATTTATTGACGTTTCTTGGGGAGTTTTCACAGTTCATTGTATACCAGGGAGTGCACATGGTTTATACAGCACAGGTTGGTCTTTTTTTTTCTCTTTTCGTTCTTTATTTGTCCTGTTCACGTGCATAATTTGTATATTATATCAACCTTTATTACTCATGTTAAATTATACTTTTTTGACTATGTAAAATAAATGTAAATGTATAAAACAATAAGTATTGGGATAACAATAATTTTCTTTTTCTTTTCTCCTTATCTTATGATCACATTTTCTGTATTTATTTATAGTCCATGCAAAGGTGCCCCCAATGACGTTACTATTCCGACACTATTTACATATATTGGTTTGTTTGTAGGGTGAACCTTCGGGTGAAGCTTTCATTCAGATGGATTCCGAAGAGTCTGCCGCTTTGACAACCATTAACAGAAGTAAGCGAGCAATGGTACATGCAAACAAAAAGCGTGTTATAGAAGTTATTCAATGTTCTGGAGAAGATATGAATCTCGTTCTGACAAATGGTATACCAACTTTACCTCAACCTGCAGCTCATCTTCAACAGCTTTTAGCACAACATCGTCCAATGATATCACCAGGTAAGATAACTCTTTTTTATTTCTTGTTTAAAAAATAAATATATTTTGTTTTTGTTATGGACATTCTACAATCTGTTTATATGTTAAGCTGTGCCCACGTCAAAGCTCTATATATTTAAGTTTAATTAGTTGATGCAAACTAGGTGGCTCACTTCCGGTTTGAAATTGTTAAATTTAGCATTGATTTGACTTGTACGTTTTTATTTCAGGGGCACCCACGTTAATACCACAGCCAGTTTCAACAATGATGCCATTTGCTCAGTTTCCACAGCCACTGCCTGCAGCTTTCCCAGGAGCCATGCCTGCCCAGGCGTTTCATCAACAACGACCAGCATTCTATCCACAGATTATATACTGGTACCCAAGCCCTCCAATTTCACCACAGACTTATCTTACTAATACAGGACCCGCAGTTATAGTCATGCGGGGACTGCCTTTTAATGCTACCGTTCAAGACATCTTGAACTTCTTCCAAGGTTTTCCAGAGGTACGTCTGCTTTCTGAAATTTATTTGCTGTTTAAAATTATGTGTTTACTTTTGGATGAAATTGTCTTGAATATTCAATCAAGCATACTTTTGGATGAAACTGTCTTGAATATTCATTCAAGCATACTTTTGGACAAAACTGTTCTAAATATTCAATCAAGCGTAAAACAAATTCGAACAATTTTTATAATTTGAAGACAAGTATTTTACAGAAACCTTTGGAGTACCTCATTAAAAGTGTAAAGTATACTGTGTGGTTTTGACTATACTTAGTGCACTTATATTTATATACACTTTGCTTTTTAGTCTATAGTTTGGTTTTAGTATTAATTTTATTACCTGCAACTAACCAGAATTGATAATCATTGCCGTTTTGCTTAGCAGTTATCTTGAAGAAATGACACCACCTTCATCTTGTTTTATTGCATTTAATTAATCTTTATGGAGAAAAATAAAACAAAAGTAATGCCAATTTATTTTATGCTGAAAAGTTCAATCAGAATTCAAATTTCTTTTCATTGTTGTCATTTCTTCACCTATATCTTGGACACAAAATTAACATACTGATCGGAAGTATCAGACATTCTTTCCAGTATTTTACTTGATCTATATTCATTAAAAATACCTAGCTAGAAACTTTTTTTTATATATTATATCTGATAGAATTCAATAAACTTTCTATATTCTACAAAAAACCCTCTCTGAAATTTCATTCTGAAAGAGAAAGTGATTATTTTGCATCTTTTTACACTAAAACTGCTATAAAAGGGGGAAATTATATCAAAATACTCTTACAACTGCTTAAATTAATTTAGCATGACTATTGAAGTATGAAGTCTTTCCATAATTTTAAATTAAAAAAAAAACAATCTCCGAAATTCATTTTATTCTTAATACCCTGAAATGGTCACCTTGGTCAAATGCTGATAAGCATGCCATCTGCTAATAGGTTGTTACACTCATAAATTTTTTCACAAATGCTGTTATTGACAAATAATATGGAAAACCAAAATGGAGCAAATAAGAGCATTTATTTACGTACCAGCACAAATTCTTTTGTCTTTAAGAATTATGATTGTGTTTCTTTTATTACGATCTAGCAGCTGTCAAAAGCAGTTGCAAGTGGTTTTGAATCGAGTACCACAAACCAATAAAACTGGATTCCTTTCCAAAATGTGCTTGAATGGGTAGATGGTCTATATTTTGGAAAGTTATATATTTCAATCACATACTTCAATAATGCATACAAAAGTGAACAAAAACTATGATTTTGGACACTGAATTGTTTTAAACACTGTCCAGTCAAAGGGGTTAGAACGTCAGTTAGCAGTATGTTACTTTTGTATTCTATAGAGTAATCTTTTCTCACACCCCATGAACTTCACAAACATTGTTTTTTTTAAACCACTATGATATCTGTTGAGCAAAGCGGTCTTAGTTGTTTGTTAGTGTTTCTATCTTACTTTAATACATAGTTCTGTATTTACCATAACATAAATTCATGAAAATAACAATTAGTCGAACACATATCACTTCAGAATTATTAGTATTTAGATGATGTAATACCTTATGAATTTTAAAATATATAAGCATCATTCAATTTATTAAAGTAATGCATAAAAAAAACAAAACAATAATATATAGAAATGAGAAAAAAAAGAAATGAGAAAATAGAAGAAAGAAATGACACTTGAAATAGAATTAAGAAATAAGAAATAATTTATGTAATACTATCCAGTTTAAACTTTCATGCCTCTTAAAACACTACATGTAATTTCGATTTGTAAGTTCTGTTATAAACGTCTTGTTTTCTGCTTTACAGGTAACACCCGAAGGTATACAGATTCAATACACACCAGATGGTAGATCGAGTGGTGATGTTCTTATAACCTTCATGAATAGATCGGAGGCTGAACGTGCAATAAATACACTTAACAAGCAAACTATAGGACAGTTTATCATCGACCTAATCATGGTGTAAACCCTCATGTTATTTATAAACATTCTACATTCCATAGTATAGACTTTCACGACATTTAAAGTTATTTTTTGTTTATGTATGAAATGTTATATATGATTCATTGTATGTGTTGCATATTTATTTTATTTCTGTTGAAATAGTTAAACTCATTTTAGTGCTAAGTAACATTTTTTTTCTAAAATTAGTCAAGAAAAGTACATGTATGTACAAGTATAATAGTTTCTTTTATTCATTTTTGATAGTAGAAGTTCAATAGTGTTCTATTTATAGAAATTGGAAATTCATTCTCTATATGCAGCACATACTACTTTTATGAGTCGTTATCTTGCCTGTCTCTCTTCTTTAGATCTGTTGTTTATGTATAAACTGCTTCTGGCCATTTGTTTATTATTGTTTAAATATATTTAGTGCAGAAAAACGATTTTGGATACCATTTTGGATACCTAAAAGTATTCTTTTCAAGTATATATTCTTCAATCAAAAAGCTATTAGGCACCAAGTAAAATTATTATAGTATATTTACAGTCAGCTTGATTATATGCATTGCCTATGTTGAACATTATTTCGACAGAACATAATTTGTTAATTCAAAAATATTCTCGATTTTCGTAAATTTTGAATTTAAACATTTGATATCATTGACGAGTAGTCTTAGTGAATAGGTTGTGACAAAATGGTAGTGCTTTTTGGAGTCATAAAATGGCCAGATGTATTTGTTTTTTGTGTATATTTTATTTGTTTTATTGTTGATATTTTGTTGAGATTTTATTATGCATGCATATTAAGTGCCTTATTGCGATATTTAATGTCTTTCAATTGAGATCTGAGAGGTTTATGAAGCTCAAGTTCTTCCAACATATCATTAAACATTCCATGACGCGTACGCCAGGGTTGACTACTTTAGTGTCATCTGTTAATTAATTAGTGTTGCAAAAATCTATATTTGATAATCAAACATTTACATGCGGCTAATTTGTAAATTATACAAAGAAATTAATCAGATCTGTTTATTTCATTAGTTAGTAGACATCCTGTAGCATCATCTTTGAAATTTATGCTTCATTTTAAAACTGTTTTGATATGCAATCTCTTCATTTGAACCAGACTGTATGTGTTCATTTTAGCCCATGTATGTACCGAGTCTAGTCAAATTACATTTTACATATAAATTGTTAATGAGGAATACAGTGTATGCTTTTCTATTCTAAGTTTTATTATTACTGTTGGTTGAACAATCTTCAAATTAGAAATATTCTCGGAGAGAAAAATGATATATTTAATATTTCCGTAAAGAGAGTTGCCCATGACATTTATGAAAAGTTGATTTCGATTTTAGGTATCATTTTGTTAGTCTTCAACTGATATTGTTTGTAATTTACTAAATTATTGTTAAAAGTGCAATATAACTTTTATCGAATAACACATTTTCAACCCTAGAAGGGTATTTTGGTTTCATTCTGACTAACCATAATTCTTTGAAATTATTGTTATATAAGATTGTGTTTTTATTTTGTATGTAATATACATGATGTACCTCACTTGATTGTAATTACTTTGTACATTGCTCTACGCAAATGTTATTTGCATTGTATATACTATTGTATGCTAATGAATCATTCATTGCAATAAAAACATAATTTTGCATATTGGTGGTGGTGCGGTTTTTGGCATTATGGTGGCGGCTTGTGCTTGGTTCTTTTTGAGCATTGGAATAGTGGGCCATCACAAGAATCACATTTTTGATACTCAATTATATAACACTGTTTGATTGGACAAGAAGTCAACATATGGCATTCAGCTGTAGCACGCCTTAATGATTCAGCCAGTAGCTTTTTTTTAGGGAACGGGATATTTAACTATTTATTGTAGATATGGAAATATTTATTTAATTTATTTGTTTTATTAATTTATAAGCATTTTGTTTTAACGCCAAAGATTATAAAGTTTGAAAATAACACAATTTTGACTGGTGATAGGGGAGTTAACTGCAGCAGAAGCACATATATGTTATTAAGCTTTTCTGATCCATCTGTGATACTATTTAAATATTAATTTAATAAATTTTGATATTTTTATATATCAAGGATTTGTTATAAATGAGTGATTCAGAATAGGGTAATTCTTGTGATGGAACCTGTTCTACTCCAGATATCATATTGTGAAAAATAATTGCCAAAGGTGAAGGTTAAACCCTGAAACGGTTATGTTACAAGTACTGTGATTGGGTATATTTATAACTAATAGCATCCGAGGTAACATGGGTTCAACGTTGCGTGTGAGGCAGATAATATTACACTATATGCTGCTTGATAGGCAAGATGGTACGGTAACCCGTATGTGCCATATTTCACTCTTCTTCAATACTCATCTTTTGGGTTTACTTGTGCCAATCTTGCTCCTATCTTTGTCTCCAATCAGTAGCATTATACCATCTTGCTTGTATTCCCTCGTGTGCAATATACCATCCTTCATCCGATTCTTGGAGGTAGGGAGCATGTTGCTGGTGTTTATACTAGTCAGTTTATTTTTACTAGATGCATGATTTTATTTATTTAAACACATCATTTCATATTTTAATGTCACCTTTTTAATATAAACATATCATATTTTAAGTTTTAACATATCAAAATTTATTAATTTGTTACCAGAAGGTAAGTTTAAATACCTTTTTGTGTTCTAAATTATTTTGTTAATATTTTGTTTTCAAATTTATTATTGAATAAATTATGTCATTAAAAATTAACCTTAATATAATCCCTACATCTTTACTGTGTTAAGTGAAGGACTTCAAACCTGTGGCAGACGCAGGAATTTTCACCAAAGGGGACAACCAACTGCCTAACGGGTCGGGCCTTCTCTTATCATGATTCAGTGATTCCCTATATCATAAACCAGTTCCCCCCTAAATCCGCCCCTGCAAACGCAAACGCTGCGCTACGTAATTTGCAGTATAAAATTTAACCTGAACCGATTTGTTCGTTTCAATTCAAGTTTGACAATTATTAAATGGTTAAGCTCTGTACACATGTATCATACCCGACACATCTTCCTATATCTACGAAAGTCTAAATCAAATTTACGTAATAAAGAATAATGAGCTAATTCTTCAGAAAAACGGCCAAATAATAGAAAATATTAAAAAATTAAAGAAGAGTAGTTTGGTGCTAAAATTTAAAGAGTAGAGAATAGAGAATAATAGCGGAAAAAATAACCTTAAAAATCAAATAACACAGACATGAAGGAACCCTATCCAGACCCTCGTACATGTGTTGCACCAAGACTTAATATCAATTTTATTTATCAACTCGAAATTACGTCAAGAAAATCTAAAAAGTGCAATAAATGTCACGGCTTGCAAAATTTATTCCCTCATCGATTTATTTCATGAATGTATCCATTTTGCATACAAAATTGATTAAGCATCAATCTTTAGGGGTGGGTCCAGCCATTTAAAAAAGAGGAGGGGTCCAAGTATATGTCCCTGTTCATATGCATTGATCGCCAAAAAAGGGGGATGCAACCCCGGACCCCCTTTTTGATTTACACTGATCTTGAGAGTTTATAGTAATTTTCGTTTTAATCTGTTTTTTCTTCTAAAATACTGGCTATGATTTTCGTCCGACTACATAAAAAAGCATGACCCGGTAGGCTATATAAATTAATATTTATCAATGCCATGTACCGTCCAGAAAATGCATAAACTATTTGCCACTGGACGTGAAGCAAACACTCGATCAATATCTGATAAAAAGTCTTTATGGTGTTGCAGAGTGACATACTTGTGATTGTGAACGTTCAAAAATTAGATATGGTCGATACAGGTTAACAAGCAATGTTTATAGTTATAACTACCATTGACAATAGTAGTTAATGCCACTTGCACCCTTTGCCAAGTACAGTTGACATCTTCAATTTTGATAACACTTGCTCATGGTCGATACAGGTTAACATGCACCCTTTGCCAAGTACAGTTGACATCTTCAATTTTGATAACACTTGCTCATGGTCGATACAGGTTAACATGCACCCTTTGCCAAGTACAGTTGACATCTTCAATTTTGATAACGCTTGCTCATGGTCGATACAGGTTAACATGCACCTTTTGCCAAGTACAGTTGACATCTTCAATTTTGATAACACTTGCTCATGGTCGATACAGGTTAACATGCACCTTTTGCCAAGTACAGTTGACATCTTCAATTTTGATAACGCTTGCTCATGGTCGATACAGGTTAACATGCACCCTTTGCCAAGTACAGTTGACATCTTCAATTTTGATAACGCTTGCTCATTTGAAGTGACTTTATACGAGGAATTGTATTTACTATTTCTAATATTCTGTCGGCCACTACTGTTCCAAATTCCTCATTTTACCTGACGAGGATTAAGTTATGATGTATAGACCAACTTCTCAATGCTAATGAGCGAAAAGTTTACGATTTGAGAATGACAAGATAAACTGAATATGTATATCCTAAGGAAAAAACACATACCGATCATATTATACGAGAATGTGTAGGTCATGTCTTTATTATTCTGAAATCAATTTTAACTCTTTTCATTCTTCCCTGACTCCCACAAGCACATGATTTAAGAAGGGGTAACCCATGGGCTAAAAGTCGAACCTTTCTTTATGGACATTTATATATCAATTAGATTGTTCTCGAATAAAAGAAGAAATTCGTCATCATCACAATTGTTCCGACATGCATGTTATATGTACGCAACTGGACGTACACTAATAATCCCTAAGGGATGTGAATATTTTCCAGGAAAACTATAGAGTATCAAAGTTTCAAATCAATTTCGGGATTTATTTTCTTTCTTGATATTCAATGACAGCAATTTAAAGAACAAACTGCTTGTCCGCTTTATAGGTATTCTTGCCAGTTGAAACAGACTTATAATAACATTAAACAATAGGGAAAGATGACATTAAATTCGTTCTGGTTTTTTTTTTTATACATTGTTGGTCAAATAGCTAAAGTATTATATATAATTGGGCCCGATATAGTTACGGTGTGAGACGAAGACTATTTTGTTAAGGACATTCCCGATTATGTAAAACAAAATGTTTTTGTTTTTCACACTTGAAAAGCATATATGTTCGTAAATTTCGATTCGATTCCAAAAAGATTCTTAAATTTTCTGTCAATTTTTTTAAAAAAATTATCAAATATCTGAAGTATTCGTGCTTTGTGAGATTTGAAATATTTTGATGAAAACATTAATTCCTAAATAGGTAATTAAAGATAACTTTGGATGGACTAAATTATATAATTGCAATTGTTAATGATCCGTTTGAAATATTTAAGGCTGCCGATCCTAATCTAAAATAGTACAATTTTTGGTTCATACACTCGTAATTAGAAGGCTATTTTTATTATGAATTTATACTTCAATTAAAATAATAAAGTATTTTATCGTTACTGAATTAATCAAAAGTCATAATTCATTTAAAAGTGATCTTATCATGCTTATGCAAAATATAAAAATATACAACAGCTATCCAGTTATTGTGCGACCTTATTATTCCCGTTAATTAATTAACTTTTTTTTACATTTCTGCAGGGACGTCTATAAATAAATAAATAAATAAATAAATAAATATATATTTTATTTGAGTGTCACACATCGATTGATACAGTACATATATACAAGTAAATTAAGTAACATCTTTAAAAATTCAATCAATGCCCAGCCAAACATTTGACTTATGAGACACTTTAAAAGCATACATGTACATATTTACAATAAACTGCATGTTAAATTTGTATAAAATATTTCTAGAGTTAAAAATCTAATAAATTACTTTTTCAAAATCGCTTTCAAAAAAAAAAAAACTATTTGTAAAAATATAAAATGATAGTACTAATTATATGAAAAACACTATAGGAGTTCTTATTAAAAAATTATCAATTGTCTTCTAAAATAGAAATAAATATAATAAAAATATTAATCTCAATAAATAAAAATACCTTATTTTAAAGATTTGAGAAAAACAAATATGCTTAATGTTTAAAACTTAGACAAAAACTAGGCTATCAAAATAAAAATGTACTTCTTCAATCAAATGTAAATAATTTCCTTCTCATAAAACATTTCTGCAAAATTTTACATAGACATTTCTGAATTTGCTCGGATCTCATTATAAATATAAACTTATCGTCCATATGCATTGTTTCAAAATTCTCAATTAAATAATTATATTCACAAAATAAATCATATCGTATATCTGCATATAAAGGGCACACCATCAGAAAATGTTTCTCAGTCTCTACATGTCCGAGATCGCAATATATACAAAGTCTATCTTCAATTGGAACTTGCGGTCCTTGATTTCTGTGTCTAAAACTTTGACTGACTCCCGTTTTCAATTCATACGAAATGTTGTTCACACCTTCAAGCCAGTAAACCGTGACGCCTAGATTTCACTGAATGAGGATCAAAGGATTAGAATTACATAATGCTAATCCTTTAATTACCTTGAGTTAACCGACGCACTCAACATTCTTTAGGTGTCACAAAACAATACACATTTTATTTCCTCCGTACAAGCAAGTGAAAATGTTTGCTGGAATGAAGCAAAAAGGTCAAAATACAAACGTGTATTTTTATTACACTATTGATCATGTCAATTTCATATGTTTGTTTAAAGTATTTGTAGAAAAAATCATAAAAATGTTCTCTTGTATGAATTAATTTTATTATTAAAATTCGATTTAAAATATCCACACGATCTAATTTTAAAAGTTGCATGGCTATCACTTATTTTTCGTTGGTTAATAGCTACACCAAAAGTCGTCGATGCGCTTTAAATGGCGTTATTAGATGGTTAACAAACAAGACTTAAATGAGATATTTTCACTCCCGGCATGCATCAAAGACTTAAACTACGTCACATAAGTCAGGAAGTTTCAAGAAATAAAATTAATAATTCCCAATTTTCTCCTTTATTAGATTTCATATCAAAATAAAACTTGGTGAATATGTTTTTTATGGTATTATGAACAAAATAAGATGAAAAGTGAAAATTCGCGAATTATCCCTTTAAGTAATTCTTAAGGAAGGGAAAATGCACATGCGAGCCATTTTTAATTGGCATGAAGGGACATCTAACTGACTTGCTCTGCTTTACTTTAAAGATTTACTGTATGTTAAATCAAAAACACATTAGACCCTGTGATACAACTAACCGACCTTCGAATTGTTAAATATAGATGCAATAGACTATCTATTACTCTTGCATCCTTTTCACTATTTATTGATTTGCTGTTCTGTGTTGTGAAATCAATATTCACAAATTAAATGTGACACGCTGAACTGACATTAAAATACAGATGTTGAAGGAGAAAAAAACCCATGCAAAAACGAAAAACAAGCAAAAAAAAAAAAAAAAAAAAAAAACAATACACAAACATAAGTTCAGCGGAAAATTCCATTGGTAGTCACAAGAATATAATTCGCTTTGTAGTGGACATGATTAATTTTTCCGGCTGAAATTATTGATATTTATTTATTTTGAGAAGAGTATGTTCGGTTCATACGATTGATTTTTATATACTATATCACAGAATGTCGAACGACAAAATATTTGACTATATTATATTAGTCAAAAGTTGTCCTTACATTCTTTTTTATACTGAGTATAAATAAAAACTCAACACTTGTATGTAGTTTCCTATTTAAAAAATCAGACTAAAGTATCTTTGGCAGAACCAAGCCTCAAATATTTTCGATTTCTATGCATATTTTATACAGTTAACATACCATGTCCCTCAATTTTCATATGCAGCATTATATTTTAACATGCACAAATATCACATTAATGAGCCTCATTTTGTTATGGTGTAACCACGCTGTCCCTGGTTAGAAAGGGTAGAGTTCTCCCTTTCAGTTTTAACCCCTACAGTCTGCTAATGTACCTGTCAGTAGACATGAACCTGTAATTCAGTTATGGTTGTTATTAGCTACTTGTCTTATTTGGGTTTAACCTGAATAAAGCCAATGTTTCTGTCTCACCACTGCAAAGTCTCGTAGAGGCGAGACTTTGGTCTGCTGACCTGTTTACATCTGCGTCACTAATGTTACGTAGTTTGTAATTTGGTCAGTTAAAGGGGAACAACTAGTGAAAGGCCAATTATATTTTGCATGTATTTGTTTAACATGGATATTATCATTGGCACATCACAATTATATCAAAATTACATACAGGTGATATATTTTCTCATTGGCAGGCATACCGCATCTTATTTCTATACAAAGATAAACAAAAGATGATACATTTGCTTTGGTATTCAGTGTGGTATGCTCCCATTAAGATGAAAAAAGATGATGTTATCTTTTGAATCATATATGGCACTTATTGAAATTTCCAAATTTCATAAAACAGTCGATGCCATAGTTAGCTTTTACAGTACCGTGTAGTCAAATGCTAACGTATTACAATTTGGTCAATAAAAAAAAGTGATGGACTTGGAAGAGTATAATTCTTGCGTTTCCATTGTCGCTCAGTATACATGCATTACAAAGGTATAAATGTGAACTACACACCAGTCGACTTCCTTTTAATTTATTGTATTCAATTCACAATGTTTTGTTTAAAAACTTTTTGTTTAATGATCAGATAAATTTGTTTTTATTCTTAAACGGAACAACGCTTTAAATATAAGAATAATAGCAGCGGTGAACCACAACGAGGCTACAGACATCAGAGTATCGTCTGCCCATCAACAGTTTGTAAGACGAGTTAATCCTTGGTATTTAAAACATTAACACGACCTGTAAAACAATGGATGCCTATCAGTAATTATCAATCACGATGTTACTTGTAAACAAATTCTGATAACCATTTGTTTAAATCCTTTCTAAACCTAAATGGCCGATGTGAACCATGAAGTGTCAAAATGGAGTCGCATGAATATTTGTTATTACATGTAGCAAGTAGCTGAAAGTAACTTTGTGAGCATATTCATTGGAAATGATTGAAACTACATGTTACCTAACAAAACTTAAATAATACTTCAAAAGTAAACCTAGTTACCCCAATCAAAATAATATCAATTTCATACCTGGTTTTTTTTGTGGAAGAAAAGACGTTTGGCGCAACCCTACATGGAATGATGTTGCCAGTTGCCATTAATGCCATGGCAAGTACTTCAGAAGTTCTATCTGTAAACAGGTACTATGCATGAATCATGTATTTGTATGTGTAAGTATACAGATAAACTTTAATATCAGACACCACTGTGAGCGAAACGTTACTATCCTAGGCTCAATGTATAAACTCTAGATTGACTGTCATGCATGTTTGTTAATAAAACAAAATGTAGTGTTACAGTACTTTGAGTTTATACGAAGACTATCGTGAATATCCATGTTTTGTTGTAATCGCTACAAACGGGTTGCTGTGTTGGACTTTCAGCCTTGGAAGATGTCAAAAAAGTAGACATGGATGAAGGGTACTTCTTTCTTCAAGCAAATCAATTCACAAAAAATGTATATATGAAACAATACAAGAGCGACAACTCGTGAAATTAATGTATCAATCACAACTGATACTTTAAAAATAGTATTAAAGGAGATGTGGTATGATTGCCACTGCGACAACCTTCCACCTAAGTTCAAATGAAGCACTGTAGATGTCAGCAATTATCGGCAAGCGAAGTACGGCCTTCAACAATGAGAAAAAACATACCATATAGTCGGATATAAAAGGTGCCGACTTGCATGAAAGATATGGAACAATTTTATTGGGAAAAGTAAAGGCATAATTTATATAAAAAAAAAAACAAAAATATACGAATATAATTTTTATTATAACAACTACGACAGACACATGAGACATAAACCAACGACAACCACTGAACTACAGGCTCCTGACTTTGGACATGCGTGTTTAGTTGTGAACGCTTCAAATGGGATGATGCGTTAAGGGTTTAAGAGATGATGTCGAAAGTGTAGACTTTGAAGAAAGGTTTGTCTTTCTCCAAACAAATCAATTCACAAAAGAAATGTGTATATATATCAAATACAAGAGTGACAACTCGTGAAATTAATGTATCGATCACAATGAACAGTTTGCCCATACTGCATTTACATTTATCTTCGACGTTAATATTAATGAAGTGTAAGCATACAAGTGTAAATGAAACCTGATGCATAATTATTATACATACACTTATACTTTTGTACTTATAACAAGAATGTGTCCACATTACACGGATCCGCACTATCACTTTCTATGTTCAGATGACCGTGAAAATGGGGTAAAATCTCTAATTTGGCATTAAAATAAGAAATACCATATCATAGTGAACATGTGTACTAAGTTTTAAGTTAATCGGACTTCAACTTCATCAACAAATACCTCGACCAAAAAAAACCTTTAACCTGAAGCGGGACAGATGGACGAACGAACGAACACACAAACCAGAAAAACATAATGCCCATAAATGGGGCATACAAATAAGATGTGGTGTGACTGAGCACTATATTGAGACAACTATCTACCAAAGTTAATATAAAGTGGATGTAAGCAAAATTAGGCAACCGTATAGTCGGCTTATTAATTTATATTGGAAAAAGTTTAGACTAACGGCCTTATTTATTACAAAAAATGTACGAAAAACAAATCTGACAGACATGAACCAACGATCACAACTACTGAACTAAGGCTCCTGAGTTGGAACATGCACAAAAAGAATGTGGCGGGGTATAATGTATTTGTTGATGCTAATTATTACAAAATTATCTGTTCCTAATGAAGAAGATTGCCATAACTACATGTATGTGCCCTAAATGAATAAAATAATTTTAAAAAATCTAAAAACTCTTGCGCAAAGTTTTACTAAGTTTGACGAATATCGTACTTCGAATATGGTGGCCATTTCAATAAGTAGCCGATCGATCGACATACCAGCCAAAATCTTTTATGGAAATATAAAAACAACAATACAAAATATATGTAAAACATTTGTAGATCAACCATGTTAATAAAAAACTTAAATGCTTGATACCAAACGTTTGAACCTTTGCTCTTCGTTCCTTTCCCCTCTAAAACGTTACCATGACGGCAGTAATATCCGATACATAGAATGAAATTCAAAACAGTGTGGCTGTGGCCATTGATTGACACATTAAATTCATCCATTGACTGGGACAATTTACGTGAACGTTTGTCTGTAACGACCACTGTTCACGACGTACCTACGATAGACATTTAAACTGTGGGGTCACCAAAGGTTTCTTAACGCCTTTAATTATAAAATAATTCAAAAAATTAATCAGGAATAACCTTTATGTTTTGATTTATATAATTGATATAAATCAAAACATCGTGTTATTTCTGATTAGTTTTTCGAATTACCTTATTAAGGTGTTGAGAACCTTTGGTGACCCCATAGTGTAGGTGTCTTTAAAAAGTACATAGTGAGCAGTAGTTGTTACATACAAACGTTCACTAAATTGTCCCAGTCAATGGATGAATTTAATGTGTCAATCAATGGCCACAGCCACACTGTTTTGAATTTCATTCTAATACTTGTTTATGTGTATTTCAATAATGCTCGTCTGTAATACTTTCAAGAGTTTTTAGCTCGGGAGACCTACCAAAACTGATCCTAACTCGGAGACCTACCAAAACTGCTCCTACTCAAATAATCTGTTTGTAGAACAAGGTTGATCTATAATTATTCTTCGACGTTCTATTTTTCAAAAAAAGACATATCTTATGTTCAGTGGTTGTCGTCTGTTTATGTGGTTCATAAGTTTTTCTCGTATCTCGTTTTTTATATAGATTAGACCGTTGGTTTTTCCCGTTTGAATGGTTTTACACTAGTCATTTTAGGGGCCCTTTAATATAGCTTGTTGTTCGGTGTTAGTCCGAGATTACTCTGACGTCCAACGGCTGACAAGCTGGGGCCGTGGGACGTCAGAGATCGTCCATAATCAAAAAGTGAATATTTGCCCACCCAAAATAGATGCGCTGCTACTTCGCTTCTGGTGCCGATTGACGGCCTTGGAATTATATAAATCGGGCATCAATCTGTTCATTTTTCATTTATCTTTTCATTTATGTAAGTTGCACCTACCTGCCAACCTTTATTTTTCCATATTTTAACAGTTTTCACAGAGACCCATCGATTTCTGCATTTTTACTTTCACTTTCAAATGGACGTCAAGTTACGAGAGAGTTCGTGGCCTCGAGACTCAAATATGCAAATATTTATATTTTTTCATCTCCTTTGTATGAGATCGATGTTTAACATTTAGTTGCCAACCACGATTTTTCACCTCCTTTACAGGAGATCGGTATTAAGCATTTAGTTCCGACCACGAGAACAGTCGGAAGCTCTCGGACATTTAGATAACTTGCATCGTAAATAAACGAGGTGTTACATTATGGTCATTTGCATATATCATCACTGGTTTCTCGTGGTCACGTGATAATCTTTGAAAAGGAAAGGCAATCTGGAGAAATCGATGAGTCTCTGTGAAAACTGTTAAAATATGAAAAAATAAAGGTTGGCAAGTAGGTGAAACTTACATAAATGAAAAGATAAATGTAAAATGAACAGATTGATGCCCGATTTATATAATTCCAAGTCCACCAGAAGCGACGAAGCAGCGCATCTATTTTGGGTGGTCAAATATCCACTTTTTGATATGGGACGAACTCTGACGTCCCACGGCCCCAGCTTGTCTGGCAAAACAGCCGTTGGACGTCAGAGTAATCTCTGACTAGTTCGGTGTGAGCCTAGAAGGCTTCGTGTTGAAGACCGTACCTTTACCTATAATGGTTTATTTTTATAAATTGTAGTTGTCTCGTTGGCACTCATACCATATAATCATACATCTATATATGTTGCTATCTGTTGTTATATTGTGCTTTTACTGTTTCTTTCGGAATTATGCATACTAACTATAGTTTGTACTTTGCGGGTTTTAAAATATGATGATGTCAGTAACATCATCTTAAAAACCACTTACAATTAGACAATCGTTATAATAATAATAAACAAAACGTAGTTGATTGTTTGATATGAATACCAGTAGAGAGCTAATATTTTGACTGAGTGAATTATTTTCAAAATTGACAACTTCCTTTAAATCCCATCAAGTTTTGTTTATTTATGCTTATAGAAAATAGGTCTCTCAAAATGACAGAAACGCATCCTTACACGAGAAAGAGAGACAACCCAATTTTGGAAGAGAAAACATAATAAATGTATTTATCATATGTTTAATAGTAAATACAGTAGTTTTGTATATGTGATAAATAGCCTGCTGTTTAATCCATATCGCGCAACTTTGATGCGCACCCTTTATCGCATACCCTTTATCACACCCCTACTTTTTTTTTTTTTTTTTTTTTTTATACATAAAGTCAGTTTTGGTTTTTTTTTTGCTTAAGAAAAATTTTCCTCAAAATAGGTAATTTTTTTGAATGACGTCATTGTTTGGTATGTGATGTCACGAACGTCGAGTTTTCATATTGTATGTGACGTCACGAACGTCAAGTTTTCATATTTTTTGGCACACTAAATGCAACTATGAAAAATACAAAACACACAAATTAATACAATAATAAACAAAATATTTTTAAAACAACAGCACGCAAATTGTAAGGTAACCCAGGTGCTTCGGATAAGTAATTGAGCAGTTCTTTTAAGGCCTTTGAAACAAGACAAAAGTAGAACTGAAGGTAACCCAGTGCTATGGATCAGAAAACAGTTCATATAATATAATACTCTTCTGTTGAAATATATGATAAAGTGTATAATACATGGCAAAATCCGTATCACATGCCGTATCAGGCCTAAAGGCCCTTGGGCTGATATTGATGTCTCGGGATGATACGACATATGATACGGATTTTGCCATGTATTATTCTCTATATAATTTATTTGCTATAGATATTGCCATAGATTGATAAATAGACAATAACTGTTTAGTGTCTTTAAATATCAGCTGTATTTGTACGAGGCTAGGAAACAAGGTGTATGCGAGCTTTTAGCGAGCTACTACACCTGTTTCGAGCCGAGCACAAATACAGCTGATATTTAAAGACACTAAACAGTTATTGTCTTTATCCTGCAATTAATTCTGTATATTGTTTGGGTTTTGAAAGACACAAAAACTAACATATTTAGCATTTATTTTCGATTTGTAATCCCTTGAGGCCCGCGTAGTAATATCAAAATCACACATTACGTTGAAGACGGGTTCGCAAAAAAGAATCTCGAATGGTCAACAATAATACAAAGCTCAAGGTGAATAAATATCTATTTAAGAATTGAATGCTTCTTTTTGTAATTTCATTGGGGTGTAAAAGCGTTGACCGAAGTACATTTTGTATGAAGCGCGGAAGCGCTTCATACTAAAAATGTGCGCACGGTCAACGCTTTTACAACCCTATGAAGTTACAAAAAGAAGCATTCAATACTTATAATTACATTTTTTTAGCAATGATCACGAAAACACGAATTTTATTATTGATTTATTTAATTCACCTGTGCACTTTATTGTGTAACCACGTGTTATCATGAATGGAAAGTTTTATTGAGCAATGCAATTGCTTATGGAATAACACGCGATGTGCTGTTAGCCAATCAGAATAAGTATCATAATGAAACATACATCTAATGTAATTATTTTAACATAACAACTAATTTCAACAGTAAAAACAAATAGCAAAACATTGTCAAATTTGAAACAGAAGTGTACGAGTTGTCCTACGCTTCAGACTTGACATTCACTAAACATGCATGCTGAAATTGACATGGTTGATTTTGATACACAATCATACACATTCAAGTTTTGAAATCGACAATTGTCATCGTCATTGGAATGCAACTGGAATACACATTCTGAGGTCACACATGTTCAAACAATACTCAGTCCGGCAGTGGGCGGAGCTTAAAGTGATATCTGTATAGTATACAGATACAGCATAGCGATATCTGTAGGGCTGTATCTGTATACTAAGTAGGACACCCAATTGCAGGATAAATGGTTAAAATAGTGCACTAGAAAACAGAATGATGAAATACGCGTCAATTTGGTTAAAGACGTACGATGAACTAAATGTTTCACCTCGAGATATTAGTAGTAGTAAATACATGCTACAAAGAGAGATCTTTTTGTCTGTGTGGGATGAATAAATACGCAGGGGGTCACGTCTAGTTGACATCTAATGTCACATCTTCCGCATGTTAGAAATAAGATAGCAGCAACTTTCGGAGAGTCCTATAGCTGACCTGTTATACAAGGTACAAATTTTGAACCCAAAGCGATCAATCAAAATAAACATAAAAAATTGTACATATTATTCATGTTTTAAATATTTTCCACTAGACGTTGAGCAATCAACAATGAATCGGAAGTAGAATTTGATCCTTTCGTAGAAAACATCTATAATAGTTGATAGTGGTAATTCAAAATCCGGTGATAAGTCACATTCAGTTATTCTGCAGTAAATCTTTAGAATTTCATGGATTTATGTTTTAAGATCATTTAATTTTCCTGAAAAATCATTCAAGCTTATATGCACACAACATCAATAGTTTAAAGTGACAAAGATGGGTGCGAGCCTTTGTGACTTTATAGAAAACCTTTAAATTTTGGATTTTGTCTAGCAAGGATATTTTTATATCTATAAATGCATTGCAAATAAGGCAAAAAATGTGATGCTCTGAAACAAATCTAATCATCACATTCAAGAAATAAATGATATTCAATGAATAAGAGCCTTGCCCGCACCTATTCTTACAATCACAATATCTAGATATTTATGTTTACATAAAACTAAATTAACCCCACTTTGGTTGGATGCTGTCAAGAGACTGTGGATACCATTACCATAATTTTGACTTCTCATTGGACCCATATATGCTGGAGATTCTCAACCCGTGTACATGCAACAACTTGCTTATGTAGTATAAAAGCCTAGAAGTTGAATTTACATTCATTTGTTTTTCTCAGTCCACATGATGCAATTATATACCTCATTGCTAAAACTATAACAAAATATCTGCATAGGCCATATGTTCTGTTATACCAAAACTGGTACCGGCCATCAAAGATACGTCGAGGGGGGAAAGGGTGTGGATACGACTAGTGATCATCAGTAGAACATATCTGCGTTCATCGTAAATTGACAAGCACTGTCAATTTATCGATGAAAGTCAGACTAAACTGTACATATGGTATTCATTACATAATATTTTTTTTAGCGATGCTATGTAGGAAATCAATTGCTACTAAAGATCCAAGTATAAGATTGGAATACAATAAAGTACGAAATCAGGTAAACACGATGACAAATAAAATGAAAAGGGAACATGAAAAGAAACTGTCAACAAACGCTAAGAAAAATCCAAAAGAAATTTGGAAATACATTAAGTTCAAGTCTAAAACAAGATCATGAATAGGTGAACTGTTAACAGACCAAAACGACGAAACGTCTAGAAAGACAGATAACGACAAAGAAAAGGTTGAAATTTTATCAACGTTTGTCAACAGTGTATTTACAAAAGAACCAGAAGGAGTACCTTACTTACCAATAAGACACTAAAAATAGAATGCTACAAACGAATATAAAGAAGGAAGAAAGATTCTTAATGGACTGAAGGTTGAAAAATCTCCGGGACCAGATAGGATAACACCCAAGAATACTCAAAGAGTTAGTAGAAACACTATCAACACCATTATCACAGTGTAGATACTATTCTGTACGCTATCCGGAAGTCTCGAGTTTCGAAGCGAGGATTTCCAACTTGCTAACAGAACAGTTTTGCTTACGGTGCTTTTTCTTTTATTGCAAATATTTGCATCAGTTTACAGTTAAATATATACTGTTTAGATATTCTTACCGTATTTAAGTAGAATGTTCGTATTTCAAATAAAAAATATGTTTTACTTGAGGATCCCAAAATAAATTACTGTACGATCAGTCTAAAACTGACTGTATTCTAGAAGCGATTTCAGATTTTTTGTCTGTATGACCAGTCGTGATTTTGAAGGAAAAAAAAAACAACGGCAATTTGAAGGTATAAACGTGTCTATGTGATATTATGAACTGTCCATGGAACTATAACGTGTAATTTCTTTCATCAGACAATACTAATATATTACTGATGATTTTTGTAGACGGCAAAATAATTATATTTTTGTTCCGTCAGTCTTTTTAAAATCAAATGCCTAAAAAGCAATACATGATTCGCTTGTGGACTTTGTATTAGTGTGTCGTTGCAGTTATCTGTTTAGCTATTACATTTTGTAAGGCTATTTACACCGTCTGCCGTTGACCAATTGCTGATAACATAAATCAAGCTTGTCTCTTTTAAAATTACAAAAAATAGATAGAGAAAGCTTAATTTAAAAACTTGAGGCATTGAGGAAAGAATTAACGAAATTATACCCCGCCACTTCTGTAGTCCATGTTTTGGAAAAAAATAAACCGCCACAAAAAACTAACTTAAAGGTGCACAGGGGCATCATTTAATAAGGAATCTGAGAAAGTTTTATTAATATATGGTAAGTTTTTAAAAGTTGCGTATAGTAAATGCCCTCGTAAATGGGTACCACCCAATAAGGTAGTGGAAAAGTCCTTATCATGGAAATAAAAAACTGCTGAATTTTCGAAAAATCAAAATAAGAGGTGCACAATTGAATTAAATGATAAGGAATCTGAAAAAAAGATTCATCATGACAAGTGTCTGAAGGAAGTTGTGGATATAAAATAGGTACGCCCAATAAAAGGCTATGGCAAAGTCCGTATTTTAGATATATAAACATCAAAAATATTTTTACCAAAAATTCGAAATAGAAGGTCCATTATACATGGAGCAATTTTAGAAAACTTTAATAATTGGTTTTGGAGGTGTCCGTATTTTATATAAAGAAACCCCATAAGAGATTTTTAATAAAAATCGAAATACATTCCTTTTTTATATAAATAAGGCCGTTAATTTTCTCGTTTCAATTGTTTTACATTGTCATTTCGGGGCCTTTTATAGCTGACTTTGTGGTATTGGCTTTGCTCATTGTTGAAGGCCGTACGGTGACCTATATTTGTCTATACCTGTGTCATGTTGGTCTCTTGAGGAGGGTTGTCTCATTGGCAATCATACCGCATCTTCTGTTTTTATATTATCATTTATGATACGGAATCCGAGAAAAAATAATTAATAGTTATACCAGTGACGGATCTTTAAAAAATGGGATCCGGCGGTTTGAAACCTTTTCAGTGCATTTGTATGGGGACATATATTTGGAATCCTCTTTTCTCCTGGATTGGACCCCCTCTCCATTTAAAAATGCCTGGAAACCCCAATGTATATTAAGTGGTTTATGAGGAGATGCGCTTACAAAACCGGCGAAATATGTTGTACCGGTCCAACGGACGAACGGAAAGACGGACTTCATTATCACTATAAACCCCCGCTTTACAAAGTGGTGTACAATTGAGTGTGAAAGAGACAGATCTACATCCAAAACAAAGTGAAGGAACTGTGATCAATTGTAGGCTACAGTACGGCCTCGAATGTTTGTAAATACATGCATTTTTATATAACAATTAAATCTGTGTGTTTGTACAATTTTAAGTATAACGGAGGACATTTCTGAAACTTATATAAACAACAAATCTTCATCTTATTTTAGCAACATTCAAACATCCTTATACTAAATATAGTAAGTCGAGTACACCCTATCAAGCTAAAACATGTTTGATAAGTTTTCAGGATGAATTTATTGAAATACATTTGTGTTATTTAAAAAAATGCCATCTTCTGATGTATCGTAAATAACTTGAAATCACCACTTGAATACAGTGAAATAAAGACTGATCATACAGTTTCAAAATATACAAGCGAGACTGATCGTACAGTGAGAAATTCAAACAAGTGTAATTTTCTTATTTATGGCTTCAAAGATCTGGCTGAAACTTGTACCACCACTTAAAATATACTTTATTTAGTTAAGTATGTCTGGTTTTTACGTTAATTTGTACACTAAGGGGGTAAAAAGATTGTTTTTAGGTTCACCGACTGATTTTCCTTAGTGATGCACTTGAAAATCTCTTGATTAAGGCAAAGATACGAATAATGAATGTGCTGAATTTAATTATAAACCATTTGTGAATATCGATGTCAGTTGAATTAATCATTAAACAATGTACAGATGAACATCTTACCGTTTCATTCAGTATGTCCAACAAATTTAAAATGTGATCCAAAAAGTTCTCGCTTCGAAAATCGCAACTTCCGGATAGCGTACAGAATAGTATCTACACTGTGCATTATGCATATTATTCAACCAATCAATAAGAAACTAGTACTGTTCCAAGTAGACGAAAAGAAGCACAAATTAGCGCTTTTATTAAAAAAGGAAAACAAATGTATTACTGGTAACTATAAACCTGTCAGCTTAACCTCAGTGGTGTGCAAAGTAATGGAAAAATTGGTATGTGAACATACATAGAAGCCCTTGATAATGGGAAATCTGTCGATGTTATTTACATCGACTATACGTATAAGCATTCGACACTGTTCCGCACAAAAGGCTAATAAACAAACTAAGAGCATATGGCACAGAACTTTCAGTTCTTAATTGGGTCGATAGTTTTCTAAGTGACAGGATACAACACGTTTCGATAAACAATAAAACATCATCATGGTCAAAAGTAACTTCGGGCCTCTACTTTTGTAATTTTTATAAATGACCTACCAAATCTGGTCGATTCCGACGTTTCCCTTGTTGCAGATGATACTAAAATTTTAACACAATTAGTCGGAAAGAGGATAAAACTCAATTACAAAGTGACTTAAAAATAAACTATCGCAACGGAGTGATACCTGGCTATTAAAATTGCAAACATATGCACAAAGGTAAACCGGGACCGGAGCCAGACTCAAGATATAATACACTAAAATCAACAATACTACAAAAAGTTACTGAAGAAAAAGACATTGGGGTAATTATTGACTCTGAATTAAATTTCGTAAAACATATAAGTGAAAAAGTTAATAAAGCAAATTCCATGTTTGCACTACTGAGAAGGACTTTTCAATATTTAGATTCAGATAACTATGTATCACTACACAAGACACTCGTGAGAACACATTTAGAGTTTGCAAGCTCAGTATGGCATCCATATGAAATAAAATATATTGACATGATTGAGATTGTGCAGCGCCGGGCAACTAAACAACTACCATGATTAAAGAATTTGACATACTCAGAAAGACTGCGAAAATTAAAACTACTATCTCTAAATTTTAGATGGGTCCGGGGTGACATGATTGAATTATACAAGATACTGAACGGAAAATATAATAAATTTGTGAAATTATGGAAGGATATGACTACAAGAACAGGGTACGGGGCAACAGTCTGAAAATATTCCCACAGAGAGCCAGAACAGAATTAAGGAGAAATGCCTCTGTCTGCTCTACGAGTGGTGAGAACATGGAATACACTACCCGATATTATAGTGACATCACCAACCACAAATACATTTAGGAATTGACTTGACAAATACTGGATGAACTAAACAATGGAGTACGAAGACTATAAAGCAATAATCACCGGAAGTGGAGAAGATTTAGATATAGAGATTGATGAAGTGAACGTTAGTTCCTGTATCAGTAAAAGAACCAAATAAACCTAAGTAAGATGCGAACGACATAGTTCACTTAAATAATTATATATGTATTCAGTTAGAGGACTATAATTATCCATATAGCAGAGGATGAAGTTAATTAATAATGCTAGTTTTTGATTATTCTTATTAAGATGCCCCTATTTAAAGCCTGTTTCTTACGAGAAAAAAAAGAAAAAGTCCGCGAGATAGGAGCACATTTAATTCCCAAATGAATATCGATGTTTTAAAACTTGTAGAATAATCTGACAACCTAAATTTTAAGTTAATCCTTATTACTTTGAAAACCATAATAGAAAATGTAATTACATTATAACAACAAATTGTCAGCATAACACAAAATTTAGAAATAGATCCGTATGGACAAAATCGCCATTTGATTCCTGTTTTTGCCTATAAATGACGATTTCTACCCGTTTTGCGTTTTATTCACTGTACTTTCGAAAAGTACAATGAATAGAGAAAAATGTTCTGCAACTAAATTGATCAGCTTGACAAGATCTACTCATAGGTCAAACGGCGGATATCATCAGTCAACTTCTAATAAGTTATTGCCCTTTCATGAAGATTTTTACCCATTTTTGTATTTTAGTAAAAATTATTGTATAATGAGAGAAACTGTTTACAGTTAAAATGATAAGCTAAATAAGATCTTAAATTAAATCAAATGAGTAAGTAGTTAATATGAACTGTAAGTAGGAAAAGTGATTAACATTCACAAGGAAATAAAATGATGGATATCGTCAATTCGCTCCTTAGCGGGGTTATGAAATTTTCTTTATCACTTGACCATCTTTTGAAAAATTCTCCGAGTTGATCCGGATACAACATGGCCACAATATCACCTAGTGAGCGAAAGACCGCTACCGTCATTGCCAATAATTTGAATATTGCATGTTTTTTTCTTGAAATGTCATGTACCAAGTCAGGAAAATGGCCATTGTTATATTATTATAGTTCGTTTCTGTGTATGTTACATTTTAATGTTGTGTTTCTGTAGTGTCGTAGTTTTCCTCTTATATTTGATGCGTTTCCGTCAGTTTTAGTTTGTAACCTAGATTTTTTTTTTCTAAATCGATTTATGAATTTCGAATAGCGGTATACTAATGTTGCCGTAATTTATTCATCGTAATTATGACCACGTAGAAAAGAGATACTTTTCAAAAACAAAATATGTGTACATGCGTTAGCCAATCTTATTTCAGAAACAAAGCTGAACATAATTTTTTAATATTTTTTATGTATAGAATGAAGAGTACTGATATGAGGGATACATAAATCAAGTGTTTTATACTATTGTACACTGAGTCATGCACTCGAACAAATCTTTGTAACTGTATAGTACTAGTATCCTTATGGGATTCACATCTCCCGTATTATAGATAGTTTCACAGTGCAGTAGAGTGAATGCATATTCAGTTCTTGTATTTGTTTTAGACAATATTCCAAAAACATCAAACAGACCTTTAAATGTTCGTGTAAAAAGCAAAAAAAAACCCAAAAATATCGATTTCCAAGAAAGTCAAAATGAAAAGCAAAAACACCACACACCAATAGAAAACAACTGTCATATTCCTAATTTTGTACAGGCATTTCCTTATGTAGAAAATATTGGATTAAACCTAGTTTAATAGTTGGCCAAACCTCTCACTTGTTTGACAGTCGCATAATTTTACATTATATTGGCAACAATGTGTAATGTTCTTTAGTTAGGCTAGATCAACGTATTTTTTTTATAGATTATTATATAAATTCTTTTAAAAATTGATAATTACTTTATAGTAACAGACAAACAATTATATCTGAACTAGATATATCTTGAAAGTCATAACACATGACAACAATTTCATCCAAATATTTGTTAGGTACATTTATTAATTCGGAAACATAGAAACACCCTCTTGGTCTATAAGTAAAAATAACAACAAATATATGCAAAAAAAATCATATTCTAAAACATGATACAAAAAGAATAATTAATTTATTTAAGCGTAATCATAAGTAGTATGTTGCTTAACTTATAGAAACTTTAGGGGTGCAACACAAAAGGATCATAACGAAAGTGTGTTCGAAGAAATTTAACAAATACTAAACAGTAGCTCTAAAACTGATTGCACATGGCATCTTCTTAACTGGGAAATTGTCACTTTTGTTAACTTAAAGTCACTTCATTAATTCTAAAGTTAAACATAAATATCAAACTCAAACGGAAATTCAAAACAAAATGGCAAACTCGAATGCTCAAACAGATCTAACGAATGGAAAATAACTGTCAGATTCATAACTTGGCCACATAGCTACAATATAATATACTTAGAAAAGATGGAGAGAGTCTCTAAACAGGACCTGCCATTCACTAAAAATTCTATTTTGGTTTTCATTCTATACAATAGGACATTCAGCTATGTTGTCTTGTTTCTGTAAAATATTAGTATATTCAATGCTTTAACAACTGATAAATATGATCACATTTATACGACAAGAAAATTTTGACTTCGAACAGTTGAGTTTTATCTTCTTCTTGTGTATTTGGAAAAGTTACAATTAACAAAAATGTTTCAATCATTGCTGTATCGATATTTTTTCTTGAAATTAACATATCTGTATGAATTAAAACTAGAATCTATGACGAACTCATGATGACAATTTCCAAATTGTGAAAGTTCCGTTTCTACAGTTGTTATTGTTCTGGAGCAACAGAGTGCAATTCCAGTTTAAGTCATTTTTTAAGTAATATATATCTGTACATTACAATTTAAAATTTAAAGTACTTCAAACTTTGTAAAAAGAGAGACTTTGTATTGTTCTAATGTATAAAAATGTATAGGAGAGGGTTGAGATCTCATAAACATGTTTAACCCCGCCGCATTTTTGCGCCTGTTCCAAGTCAGGAGCCTCTGGCCTGTGTTAGTCTTGTATTATTTTTAATTTTAGTTTCTTGTGTATAATTTGGAGTTTAGTATGGCGTTCATAATCACTGAACTAGTATATATGAAGGGTTGAAGACATATTGGTGAAGTTCTGCTGTTGTCTGCTCTATGGTCGGGTTGTTGTTTCTTTGACACATTCCTCATTTCCATTCTCAATTTTATTATGTCTTTTAAAAAATGTAGCGTAAATTCTTAAGTTGAATTTAAAGTATAATGTATATTCTTTAGTTGAATTCAAAGTATAATATATGTATATATAAATGTCACTTGGTTTTTTTTTTATCGCCAAAACAGTGCATTCATCCATATTGCATATACACACTATAATACAAATTGATATACTGACACCTTTGGATACTTACCGACTTAACTTTTACTGATATACAGCATTTGGATCATGCATTACATGGATTATGTGATTCATGGGTGCACGGCCTACAAATAAGAGTTTTTGATATGTTATTAAGGATATACAAGGATGTTAAAATTCATAAATAAGTTTTCTAGTAAACCCTTACCAGGTGATATATACACTGAGAATAAATTCTAAAGGGCGCTTTAAAAAGATTTATACAAAATAAAAGCGGTAATTTAAAGAATAAAAAAAAAACAGCGTGAAATCCGTTTGATTTACATAACTAATGCAAAAATCGTGTTTTTTGCATTTGGTAGTAATAAAAAGTTATTCAGATTTTAAATAGAACATGCTAAATGATCAAAATTATTAAAAAAAATAAATGTATTTTTTTTTGTTTAAGGGGAGACAATACTGTTAACTTCCTGTTTTTGAAATAAAAAATATGTAGCTACTGTAGTTTTTTTTGGAGCAGGCGAATGTGTCCTTAAGTTAGGCTAAATCTATGAAAACTTTACAGTTTTGAATATCTTAAATATATCTGTATCATTATTTCATGGTGTTACACATGAACTGATTTTGTTCATGTTGTGAGCAATTTCGTCTCATGTTCTTTATGCAGTACTTTTTTTAAAATTATGATAAAATGTTGATAGGATACAAGTCATAAAGAATGCATTGTAAAAATCAAGTTGAGGAAGACGACCCCAATAAAGCCAGCAGTAGAATACCGCTGTTTTAAAGTCATAAAACGATTAAGGAAAAACAAATTCGGGTTACAAACTAAAACCGAGGGAAACACACCTATAAGAGGAACACAACGGAACAACAGAAACACTGACCTGCAACAAAAACAAACGCCAAACTACATAGAAACGGACTAATTGATTATACCTCCAATATTATTTTATAGAATAGTTATAAAATTTATTCCAATTCAATGTCCTGGTCAGGCAGTAAACATTCTTTCATATACACCCATATTGATTGACAAATATGAACATTTGTAACCTTTCATCAATGTATTAACAAGCTGCATTTTCATGATTCTTCCATGGCTATTGCTTATTTACCATTCTGTTCTCCTGAAAGATATCTATGCATGCAAACATAACGCGGGCTTGGCTAAACATTTACTATAACTCAATAATTCAAATGTTTTACCTTCAATAACTTGTTCGTCTCCTAATACGTTTTCAATTGCTGATGAAAGAGCTGTAAACAGAAAAAATGGTTTAAAGTATTGTCTTTGAAATTATCAGATCGTCAACAGATATCAAAACATTTTAGTCTTCTCTATCACACTTCGTTTAATACTGAATTGTATTCATATCCTGCATAAATAAGTACATGTGAACATAATTCAGGGTTCGAGTAGATAGTCATTCAGACTCAAATATTTCAGTCTGATAAATCGTGAGTAGAGAACAAAAGATATGAAACTCTTAGTCAAAGCCACTAGTTATTTCCTATGTAGACCACAAGAATTTTATGTTATGTGTACAACAACTATACCGCGTCAGTACTTGACTGTTGTCTTATAAAATATTATTGTTTTGTTAATTGTGTTATTTTATAACATCATATATTTTAGTATACAGTTTTTTAATATCTTGTAGGAACTATCGACGATTCAGAGCTTCAATTATTTTGTAAAGCCACCAGTCTATTGTTGAAGACTGTGTGTTGCATTCTATATGTCTTTTACTTACGTATGTCTTTCGATTCATGTATACAACATATATAGTTTACATTCTCTGAATGGAAAAAAAAAACTTGCAATTCCGTGTTTTGTCCTTGAATGTTATGTTACATGTTTAAAAGAAACAGTCTTCCTCTTTCCTCGTTCATTAAGGGAGCACAAAAAGAAAGCAAATTCAAATTCGGACCGTTTATTAAAGCTACAGTGATAATACTACGTATGTGAATATGTTCGGCGGCAGGGATTGCTGATGTAACAAATAATTTCGATTACCGCTGTGAACTGTAACATGACAGTAAGATATAGATTCCTCTTCATGGCTTGACATTCCTTTTGATTTCACGATACAAGAGTACTTCCCCGAGTCTTTTCCAGTAGCATTTGAAATTTTCAAAATAAGTTTTCCTTCCCTGCATAACAACTTCTTTTTTCCGTTTGAAGAGATAAAATCTTCCCCTTCATGTTGCCAGGTCACTGATGTGACTGATTCAGATGGGCGTACCTCAGCTTCTAGACTGATTAATTCTCCACTATCGACGGAGGTATCTACTAATTTCTAAAGGAATTCCGGTTTCACTGTAATTAAGAAAGATTAAAATTCGACGCAGTACATTCTGACAAATCCATTTATGATATTATGTAGTTTTAGACTTAACCATGTTTTTATTTCACTGTATTTCAAACAAGAATGAAACATCGGCCTTTTATTTATAAGCTAATAAAAAAAAAAATAACACAAAACTGATAATTTGATCGTTTTTTGACACAATGAACAAAAAGCATAATATTATGGCATACAGCCTAAAATTATGAACTTTTATTTAATGTTTATATGCTTTATCTAAATGACTAGCATACCTACCAGGTCGAACATTCAAGTGGATCTCATGGCGAACTTGTTTTGTGGGCTTCCCGTACTTTTCAGCAATACACATGTACATGCCATCATCCTGAAACCTAGCTTTGGTAATGATTAAATTGGCATGTCCATTGGCTTCATTAAACTCCTCTCTATGGCATGTCGAAAACTTGATAACTCGATCGCTTCCTTTATTCCAAATAACATTGTTGGCAATATCTACTATTGTATGAATTGTAACGTCGTTTCCTACACTAACAGACTGATCAACTGGTGGTTGTTTAAATCTGAGAACTAGCAAATGTAGAAAATAATATTTATTTCTTTAATTGAAACAAAGCATCAGGTCATTTTCAAGGGCATGAATGCCATAACAGACCACAAAATAATTAAAAAACGACAAATATTCGAATGCAAATTTTAAAAACCCCAATATGTTTCGGTTCGTATTTTATTGACATTTTGACTATGAAACGGTACCACCTTAATGGAAAAATACTCACGAAATAATGCAAGCCAATGACATCAATAAAAACAAAAACAATAACAACAAAAAGTCCCCCGGCTTAAGACGACTATATCGTGGGATTAAACATGACACCTTAACATTGTTATGAATTTTAATAAAGGACCAAAATGTTTAATCGATAAAACTAACCATTTTTGTCGTTTGCCACATATACCTTTTGATAAAGGTTATAAAAATAAGTTACTCCAGATCCCCAAACAAATGCATGTTAAATTTCATGAATAGGTGAATCGGCTCGTGTTGATGGTTGATCAGTAATTTATATTGCTAAATTTATTTACCCGTTTCATAGACTTTGCCTGAAATAAAGACTTATCATTTTTCTCCTATTGACCAAACAGTTACTTTTATTCACGTATACTTTTTTGTGGATGTTAAGCAAATAATAAGAAATTCTTACTTTCGTCCAGTACACCAACAGTTGCACTGTCTCGACAAGAACCATCTTCACCTAAATTTAAATACAAAAAAATAAAATTAATACGCACCCACATATGGAGCAGGATCTGCTTACCCTTCTGGAGCACCTGAGATCACTCCCAGTTTTTGGTGGGGTTCGTGTTGCTTATTCTTTCGTTTTCTATGTTGTGTCATGTGTACTATTGTTTGTCTGTTTGTCTTTTTCATTTTTAGCCTTGGCGTTGTCAGTTTATTTTCGATTTATGAGTTTGACTGTCCCTCTGGTATCTTTCGTCACTCTTTTACATAACATACATCATTATTCATGCTGTTTGTATGTACATGTAATTTTAATTCCAGTTTGATGGAGTGACATTGTCAGACACTGTGGTGGCCGGTTAAGGCCATTTCGCGTTTCGCGTTTTCGCCTTTCATATTTTATAGGGCGAAAACGCGAAATCACGAAATCGCGAAATCGAAAACGCGAAAACGCGAAAACGCGAAGTCGAAAACGCGAAAAGGCGAAATATTTTTTTCTTTCCGAATGAGTTACTCTCTTTGAATTATTTTTATTATTATTATTATTATTATCATTATTATTTTTTTTATTATTATTACTGAACAAATTTTAAAACAGATGCATTTGTATAAAATTTGTATTTTAAGTTACCATGGCGATAATAATGTTTCAATTTCATTTATTTAATAATGTCCAAACTATAACTTTCAGCAAATTGTTTATTCAAAGGCATTTTATACAAATGCATCTGTTTTTAAATTTGTTCAGTAATTGTCAACAAAAGAATGTAAAGAAATTGTCTAATTTGTGAAAATATCTAAAATACGTCACAGATATGAAATTTATATGACAATCATTTTATATATACTTTGTATTCTTGCCTCAAATTATATTTAAAATGTTATGTTATACTAACATATATATCGCAAAAACGCGAAAAGGCGAAAACGCGAAATAACGAAGTCGAAAACGCGAAATCGGAAAGAAAAAATATTTCGCGTTTTCGCGTTTTCGACTTCGCGTTTTCGCCCTATAGAATATGAAAGGCGAAAACGCGAAAGCACGAAATGGCCTTAACCGTCCACCATAGTGTAATATTATTGCTTTGATTGGAAGGATTTTACACTATTTTCAAAATAAATGGATCCAATATGGTCTTATCATACTTTATTCTTTTCAAAAAAGAATAAACAGTATCTTTTATCTATAACAAAATTAATACCAACAAATGAAAACATCATATATATATATATATATTATATATATATACTCACAGCAGCCCAAAGTTATGACATACGTCATAAGTAAAAACAATGATATACAAAGTGTGGTACATTCCAAATAGAATGACCATCCAGCATCACTACTTGCCGAAAGAATATCCATGTTTGCTGTATAAAATATATTCAAAGCTGCACCTTGTATCATGCCTGCAATACAGTTAATTAACGTCTTATATATCATTCAGTCCACAAGTAAAAACTGTGTACCAGAAATTGTAAAAAAACAATTCTTTCTGAGAGCATTTGCATATAAATGGATACCGTAGGAATGTGAAGTTTTAATTTCTCGGATTTAGGGATCCGGGATATTCATTTTCTGACTCCGGTCGTCCAAGGTTGTGTGGAGTGTATAAAAAACGACGTCCACCCGTTTAAAATGGATGTTTGTATCATGTATCCCGCTGCTACCACGGGAAGAACCTGTCAGAATTCATCGTTGATAGTACCGTGAATGTTAATTTTTCTATCCCATCATACATTCCATAAAAGATTTGTGGCAAACAAAGTCTTGCCTACCTGTTTAAACCAATACAATTTCATGTAATGTTCTTTTGAAATTATCCGTTTTATGTTCTTAGCCTCGATATAGTCTGTCTGTTAGTCTATAATTATTTATAATGCATGTTAACATATACATGTGTAAGAGATAAATACTTTTTGTGATAACCACAAACATATTTTGCAATGGTATATAATCGTCCTCATTACACTTTTTCTGTAACTTTTTCAATAGCTTATACATGTAGTTGGATAAAAGTAAATACATACAAAAAAAAACGTACTTGTTTGGTATGTAAAAAATGGAGAAAATAACTATTATACAGTAAAAGTGATAAGAAATTACTTACACCAAGCAAACATGACAAAGCTGGCACATTTAAAGGTCGTTGGTCCTTTACATCCGTTACAAAACAAAGAAAACAGCATAACGATAATAACCAAACCGACCCAGCTACATGCTCCAATTGACAGATAAAACACTGTATCAAGAAAATACAAGAAGGAACTTCTATTATCTGCAAAATAGTAAAGATTAACGTATCGGATGACTTATTTGTATTAACTAGCTGCAGCTTTACTGTTGTTATAATTGGTTACTCATTTGACATATTCGTACATTATATCATGCCCACTTTTTATGTTTGTAATGTCTCTGGTGTTTGTATTTAAATGAAGTTATTGTACAAGTTTTTTTTATATATATTTTTGTTAATTTAGTCTAATTTAGGTACTGGCATGACAATTCGGATATTATCTTTTTAAAATTTGCTATTACAAAATTTTGTATTTCACTTTAGATAAAAGAATATATTCCTTTCACGCAACGCTCTGATTCCTTATCCGTCGTTTGTCCTATTTTGTTTATCAGCCTTTTCATGTTTTTAATATTTTTATATATATATATATATATTGGCCTTGAGCACCAATAAAGAGACGTTTATTGTCGAAATGCGCCTCTAATACGGAACAGTTGATATGGTAGCATTTATCAATTTATCAGAGATGTTTTTAGCAATTCGTTTTTTCAAGAACCGAATCTGTTTTTGTCAAGTTGTGTCTTTCAAACAATTACAAAACATAAAAGTATTGTCTTTCACATGCATACGCAAAGTCGAAAAACATGTTGAATCAATTACACAAAATTTCTTTTTCATAGGCCTATTAAATCAGTGTTACTTACTTTTAAGATTATGGAGTAAATCCACAGCGTCATGAACGTTGTGACAGCTGGTTTCATGGTTGATATCGTTACAATATCGCCTTAAGCCGAGATGATATTCGTTTTTCTTTATCCATTCGTTTGTAAACAAACCACATAACAGAAAAACCTCAATAATCAAATATCCAGTAATTACTAAAATTGACAACTTTTTCCCGAAATCCATTACTCGTAAATTATGAACCAAATATGATAAGTCAAAACTGACGCTAAATATTGCTTGTTGTATTTTAAATGAAGTTTGTGGTAGGGCAGTTCTTATTACCAAGCCTTTTCTTATATTAAATATTTGTCAGGATTTTCTGAAAATCATTAATGATCATTAATATACAGTTAAACGTTGATCATATTACCTATCATTTAAATGCAATTGTTGCGCTTTACAGATCTTCGAAAGAATAAGTTGAGTGACATCATGCGCATAATTTCCAATCCACCCACATAAAACGCAGCTCTTTATTATATACCATTAACAATAACATCGCATGTCCTTTCTTTTTTCCAGGTCGTCAAATATTTTTGAAGGGACATTCTTGCAAATCACGTCAAAGGTCTGGAATGACAATTGTTGTCTGTTTTTGTTTTAGGATTAAAACTTATTTGTAGACAAATTTAGATCGAAGATTGTACAGAACGTCAAAGAACTGTCTTCAAAAAGAGGAAAACAATTTATAGGGAATAATACGACTTCAATTCGTGCTTAACAGTTAATTGGGGAATAAAGGGCGCTATAACATTGTTTATCATTTTGTAATGTATTATGACCATATTGCAATTTGCACCAACTGAACAAATTCTTAAACTTAATTTCTCCAACAAATAAAATTTGTGCAATTTTATAATACCCAGGTAAGATGACGTTATTCTAAAAAACCGTTTTCGTTCATTGCCACATGGTACATGACAATTTTAAAATCACTGAATCTCAAACTGTGGTACATTAAGAAAAAAAAAGTAGAGTTAATCTTTTTATCGTTCAGCAAATGTCATGTTGACCAAGTTAGAAAAGAATAGCCCCTCTCCTTCCAGTACTCAAAGCTCAGGTAGACGATTTCTTTATAAGAAATAAATGTAAAATAAAATTAGTCTGATACATTTTAAAATAACCTATGATTTATGATCATCGGAACTTCATTTAATTCTGAAAATTTTATTTTCCCGATAAAACAAATAATTTCTAATAATCAGGACAGTTAATTTTACCCATCTAAAACCTTTAGCATCGAATCGACGCTTATTGTTATGATGATTAATTTAGTCAAAAACATACATGTTTTAATACCAAAAAGTATTAACAAAATATGTTTTACCAGCGCATGTTATATAGGCGTTTCCTTGTCTCCCTAATTTAGGTCAGACATAGATGACATAGACTTTACTGTTTATTGATATAGTTACTTCTCTTTTTTGGAGACATTCTGTAATAACTTCTTTACAATTTTTGTCCATATTTGGTACTATTGTCAGTCATAATACATCTTTATGAAAAAAGGATATAAGTTCTTAATAGTGAAACTGAAATCATCCCTTTGTAAATTTTACAGACGCCATCACGAGGTGGTTGACCGTTATGGAATATACGTTTCACAGATAATAGCGGATATTTTCCTAGTGTGGTTACTAAAATACCGCCCTCTTTTCAAGAATTTAACATGCCGAATTAGACTTGTTACTGGGTTTGTACTAAGATGAGCAACGCGACGGATACCGCGTGTGGAGCAGGATCTGCTTACACTTCTTACGCACATGAGATCACCACCAGTTTTTATGGAATTAGTGTTGCTTAGTCTTTAGTTTTCTATGTTGTGTTGTGAATCCTATTTTTTGTCTGTTTGTCTTTGTCTTTTTTTTTGAGCCATGGTGCTGTCAATTTATTTTCGACTTATGAGTTTGAATGTCCCTCTGGTATCTTTCGTACCACTTTCGCGGAAGAATCTGCGTCACGCTATTCTTCTTGTGTTATCTGATAATACCATGGGTTTTACTTAATTAAGAGTGATGTTTTAAGAACTGAAAAATAAATTATGATCACTGCATATGCTATATAATGTACTTCAAAAAGTGTCCCTTTGGTATCTTTCGTCCCTCTTTTACATGTTCTATGATGGGTGTTGCATCTTTAGTAATTGTCTTTTCATTCAAACAGTAGACAACATTCCCAGTGCTGAGGTTAACATCCCAGTTTTGTCAACACCTCAAAAGCTAACCAAAATTTTAAACAGACCTATTCACAAAGGATGTAGTTACAATACTGTATTCAATTTATTAAAGATTGAACATTCTCGAATTAATATGCATTCACTCATATGGTATTTGCATCGGAAGTAAACACATTTATTCGAAAATTAGTTGTTGGCATGCATGACACCGGTAAGGTTCTTCTTGTATAAATTTTGATTACATTAAACCTAACCCGTAAGGGAAAGGTTTGTAGTTTGTTTTCATAAGATAAAGACATAATCCTTCCATCACTATAATTGAGGTCCTCAGCTTTCTTGCCAGTTATTTGCAAGTAACTGTTTACTAATACATTTTGATAATTGTCCATTTGCTTCCTTTGTTCTGCTACCTGTTCTTTCAAAGGACTCTTTACAATTCTCGTGTCAATACTTTATTCTAAATTAACATGGTCTTCAATAGCCAAATGTTTTTATTAGCCGAGTTGCTGTACCACTAGGCTGTCAACACTGAAGTTGTGAGTTTGTTTCCCGCACGGGGCAGGTGCACTCGACTCCAATCTTAATTGACTAGAAATGTCAGCCTTTCCTACCAAAGATTCTCTCCGGAAATTCCGACTTCCTCCAATAATAAAAACTGACCAAAAGGAAATAGCACAATAGTGTTGAAACTGCGTTAAAAGAATTAATAAATATAAGTTGAATAGAGGTTTAACAATTAAGAAATCTAACAATTAACACGAATAATATAATTGATTAAATCCTTTGTTTAATCTTTGATTGTATACAAAGTCGAAAAAGATGACATCCCTATTAGGTCCGAGACCACAATTGTTGTCCCTTGATTTTCGTTGTTCACAAATATAGTCCCTAGTGTTGACAGTGGGTTACTTGCCATTAATTTTTATACCCCTTCCAAATTTATTTCTCAATGTTTAATGCCTCAAATTGCACGTAGGGGTGAAATTACACTGTAAAAACATTTGGGTCTAGAATTTTAAAGGAAAGTAGTGATTTGGTCCAGCTTAAAACGGTTTAAAATTAGCACTTCGGAAGCTGTCAAAAGATTTCAAGACGCTCTAAACATAAAATTGTCCATATTTTGAGTTAGAGCCGTATATAATTTGTCCCAAAAGTAGTACAACACACTGTAAAAGTTTCTTTCAGAAAGCGCAGGTGGGATTTTTTTATTTTCATTTATGTTCTAAAAGAAATGCACTACGAAATAATTGTGGTCTCGGACCAGATATATATGAAAAACAAATAATTTGTCCCAAAAGTAGTACAACACACTGTAAAAGTTTCTTTCAGAAAGCGCAGGTGGGATTTTTTTATTTTCATTTATGTTCTAAAAGAAATGCACTACGAAATAATTGTGGTCTCGGACCAGATATATATGAAAAACAAATAATTTGTCCCAAAAGTAGTACAACACACTGTAAAAGTTTCTTTCAGAAAGCGCAGGTGGGATTTTTTTATTTTCATTTATGTTCTAAAAGAAATGCACTACGAAATAATTGTGGTCTCGGACCAGATATATATGAAAAACAAATAATTTGTCCCAAAAGTAGTACAACACACTGTAAAAGTTTCTTTCAGAAAGCGCAGGTGGGATTTTTTTATTTTCATTTATGTTCTAAAAGAAATGCACTACGAAATAATTGTGGTCTCGGACCAGATATATATGAAAAACAAATAATTTGTCCCAAAAGTAGTACAACACACTGTAAAAGTTTCTTTCAGAAAGCGCAGGTGGGATTTTTTTATTTTCATTTATGTTCTAAAAGAAATGCACTACGAAATAATTGTGGTCTCGGACCAGATATATATGAAAAACAAATAGATATTTGCTGTCCCTTTTATGGGAAGGGGAAATAAAAAAAAACCGCAGACCAAAGAAATCACAAGGAAACTTAGATTTCAACACCCTCATATAGAGTTTATGAAATAAAGATAAGCATGCTTTACCGTGTGATGCGTCTTCATCTCCATCGCTCATCAACGTCTTGTTCATTATATACTTTTATCGGGGTGATCATCAGTGAGCAATAGCTCTCATTTGATGGCCAGAGTAAGAAATAAAGGCGACAGTGGTACATAAATGTAAGCCGCTGTTCAATAGTCACACATCGATTAAGCCAAAAACAAGTCAGGCCACGAATCGAAAGCAATGGAAACCCATCAACTTTGAGCGGAATACAACGGAAAACAGAAAATCTGAAGTGCTGCAAAAACAATCATACATAGCCAGGACTATTTGCTAACATCTGCCATATTTTTGACTTGGTACAGGACATTTTAAAACAAAATGGTGGATTGAACCTGGTTCTGTGGCTATGGCTAGCCAATCCTCCCACTTATATGGCAATGTTTACATAAGCGTTTAAATGACAACATTATGTGACAGGAATAAATTACAAATAAACGCAATTACACTCAGTATAAAACATGATATAAGTTATAAAAATAATGAATGAATAAACACAAATAAAGATATTAAACAGAAGAACCAAATACTGGATAAAATAAGGAAAAAATATGGACCTCTAATGATATATTTATTTATTTTGTAAGCAGATTTGTTTGTATAAACACATTTTCTAAGTTAATATTCCTAGACTAGAAATTGATATTATCTGCATATCAATTGCACACAACATTATAACATGAAATAAACTAATAATTTTAAAGATAAACAATCGGTTTGAAGATGTTCAACAAATACTATAAGAAAGCTATAACACTAAGTGCACATTGCACTTTTATTTTGAAAATCATATAATCTTTTAACTTTAATTAACTGAATATAAAAATAACTACAAAATAGTCAGCCCAGAAGACGGAAGGACAGTTCTTTATACGGATCCCGACAGTTGGGACATATTCCACGGATCACCTCATCATACAATTCACAAAAGGCGTGACCACGTTCACTTGCACCCGTATTTGGTGGCTACGCGCAGCTGTGTTTATCATGTTTCTGTAAAATATAAGCATATTCAAGCTATCAACAGTTTAACAACTGATTAAATATATCATTGCGTTTTACAAAATGAAAATTTCGAATAATTCTGATTCTGTTTTCTTATTTCGTAGGAATATTTATTCCAAACTTTCATTTTCTTCATGTAAAAAGTACTTAGCTTCAGTTATGTTACCTGCATATTCCTTACGTGGTGTATTTGATTTAAACAACACTTATTTGAAATTCCTTTACGTGATTGAAAAGGTATCACAAGTAAAGCTCCTTCCGGAGCAACATATACAAATTCCGGTAAAAGTCACGTAATTTAACAACTAAATATTAGATCTACATCATCTTCTTCATGGTTAACTTTATAGGAATAAACTGTGCTATTTTCTCCACATAGAACCAAGTCATTAAATTCAATTTGAATACAAACACTATAAATACAAATATACTGACACATACTTACCGACTAAAATTTACTGATATATCGCATTTGGATCATTCACAATGTGATTCATAGGTGCATGGCCTCCTACAAATGACATTATTTGACATCTTATTAAGATATTGAAAGATGTTATTTGTTTTTAAAGGACCGTATCAATTGAGATATCAATTATAACGATACTTTAAACAGTTTCATGTAAAATACTGAGGGATTTTCTCAGTATAAAAATAGACAAGGAGGGAAATCCCTTGTTATTTGCCTCATTGATAAAAAAAAAGTAATAATTATTTGTATTTAATAGTAAGAATAAGTTCTTTAGCCATACAAAGTAGTATAACAAAATAACTGAACTCCAAGGAAAATTCAAAACGTAAATCTATTTTACAAATGGCACAAACAAATGCCTAAACACATCAAATGAAGAGAAAACAACTGTTATAGTCTTAACAATTAAAACATCCTGAATGACATACAGAATTTGAAAATGATAACAAATCTATTTGTCTTAATCAGTTAATGGGCAACAGAACGGTAACCTGGATATGAAAAACAAATGTTTGTACCTACTGTTGTTTTTTTCTTGAGAAGGCAAATGTACCATGAAGTGAAATTTTTCAAAAGTATTCGATACAATCTATACAATCCTTAGTTATGATTATCTGAAACGTGCATGTATCGTATGCCTTCATGGGTATACACATGACCTGATTTTTATGTTAGGGCTATTTCTTTTCATAATCTTTATGTACAATGTAGAAATTTTTTATGATGTTAAAATATACACATTTTTCCTTATACATGTCATAAACAAGCCAGTGATATATAATCTTAAACAAGTATCTCTACTGAGTGGTAATTTAAGCATCTGACTACTACTGATATATAAGTTCTAAAGAATGTCTCTTAGAATTCATATTTAGATAGATTCACCTTTCATCATAAAAAATATATTATAAAATATACGCCAATCATCTGTCCTAGACAGACATTATATGGTAATATGAATCATTCATTGATCTGCACCAATATTGCAAATGATTGACAAAAATAAACATTAAATAAAGTTGAGAATGAAAATGGGGAATGCGTCAAAGAGACAACAACCCGACCAAAGAGCAGAAAACAGAAAACATTTTATAAAAATAATTGGATTTTGAAGAATTCGTTTATTGCATACTACTTAAGTACTATCTATGTACTCTTGTTGCTTCTTTTTTTAATAATACTGTCTCCATTATACCAGTAGACATCACGCGATCTATGATAATCATTCACTTCAACTTCCAGCTTAAATGGTTTACCTTCAATTGCATTCTCCTCTTTTGATACATTTTCAGTAGAGTATGACAGAGCTGTAAAAGAAAAAAAAGAAGGTTGAAATGATTTTTTGATAATCTATATATAGCTGATTTTGACATAAACAAATTGTCATCAGAGACTTAAACATTTCTGATGTGTTATTTACACCAACATTTGAAGATTATTTTTATTAAATCAACATTTATGATTTTATATTTACAAAAAAATTTAGGACGATTTTTGGTAAAGTTAAAGGTTAAAATACAAGTTGAATTCCGTCTCAAATTCATGTGAATGACATATATACATTGTCAGAAATTGTCGTATATCACATTTGTATGTGTTTTGTTAATTAGAAAATTCCGTGTAGATGGCAGATTATAAATTCATTTTGTTTAATTTGTTAATGACTTTCATATACTTTGGGCGATATAGAGCTTGGCATATTTGATATACATATATTTATTGTTAAAGACTCCTCCATGTATGTTGCGCTCTATATGTGTGCTTTGTCTTGTATTTTTTTTGTCTCCTCAACTTTTATCCAATGTCTTCTTTTATTCTCATAAAAGAAAATCATTAAAGATGTTTTGGAAATTTGCCATGTGCTGATCTACATGCTGACATTACAATGTTTTATTTGCATATCTGCTGCATTTGCATCTGAAAATCTAAAAACTGTTTGATTGGTCTTCATGTGGTCTGTTGCAAGGCTTTTTTCAAGAGGTAGTTACCTTTGCCTTGGTCGACATGTATCGCATTTGGATCATTCATAATGTGATTTATAGGTGCATGGCCTCCTACAAATGAAATTGTTTGACATCTTATTAAGATATTGAAGGATGTTAAAAAAAAATTAATGGACCGTATCAATTGAGATATCAATAAAAAAAGAGTAACATTTGTTTGTATTTAATAGTAAGAATAAGTTCTATAGCATTAAAAAGTAGTATAACAAAATAACTAAACTCCAAGGAAAATTCAAAACGGAAAATTATTTTACAAATGGCAATCAAATGCCTAAACACATCAAATGAATAGAAAAAAAACTGTTATAGTCTTAACAATTAAAACATCCTGATTGACATGTTTGTACCTACTGTTGTTTTTTTTTTTGCAGAAGGCAAATGAACAATGAAGCGAAATTTTTCCAAAGGATCCGATACAATCCGTAAAATCCTTAGTTTTAATTATCTGAAACGTGTATGTATCATATGCCTTCATGGGTATACACATAACCTGATTTTTATGTTATGAACGATTTCTTTTTATAATCTTTATATACAATGTAGAAATTTTATTATGTTAAAACATACACATTTATCCATGTTATAAACACGTACGACCACATTCTGATTCCAGTGATATACAATTTTAAACAAATATCTGTACTGAGTGTTCATTTTAGCATCTGACTTCTACTGGTATATAAGTTCTAAAGAATGCCTCTTAGAATTCATAGCGAGAGAGACTCCCACTTCATCATATGAAATCATTTATAAAATATATGCCAATCATCTGTCCTAGACAGACATTATATGGTAATATGAATGATTCATTGATCTGCACCAATATTGTAAAATATTGACAAAAATAAACAATAAATAAAATTGAGAATGAAAATGGGGAATGCGTCAAAGAGACAACAACCCGACCAAAGCGCGGAAAGAAAACAGAAAACATCTTATCAAAAAATTTAGATTTTGAATTATTCGTCTTTTGCATACTACTTAAATACTATCTATGTACTTTTGTTGGTTCTTTTTTTTTAAAATATTAATGTCTCTATTATACCAGTAGATAGTACGCGGTCTATGATAATAATTAACTTCAACTTCAACCTTAAATTGTTTACCTTCAATTACGTTCTCCTCTCTTGATACATTTTCAATAGAGTATGACAGAGCTGTAAAAGAAAAAGAAAAAAATAACAAAGGTTGAAATGATTTTTTGATAATCTATATATAACTGTTTTTGACATAAACAAATTGTCATCAGAGACTAAAACATTTCTGATGTGTTATTTACATCAACAGTTAATGAATATTTTTATTAAATCAACATTTATGATTTTATATTTACAAAAAAATTTAGGACGAATTTCGGTAAAGTTTAAGGTTAAAATACAAGTTGAATTCCGTCTCAAATTCATGTGCCCGACATATATACATTGTCAGAAGTTGTCGTGTTTCATATTTGTATGTGTTTCGTTAATTAGACAATTCGGTGTAGATGGCAGATTATAAATTCATTTTGTTTAATTTGTTAATCACTTTCATATACTTTGGGCGATATAGAGCTTGGCATATTCTATATACATATATTTATTGTTAAAGACTCCTCCATGTATGTTGCGCTCTATATGTGTGCTTTGTCTTGTATTTTTTTTTGTCTCCTCAACGTTTATCCAATGTCTTCTTTTATCCTCATACATAATCATTAAAGATGTTTTGGAGATTTGCCATGTGCTGATCTACATGCTGACATTACAATGTTTTATTTGCATATCTGCTGCATTTGCATCTGAAAATCTAAAAACTGTTTGATTGGTTTTCATGTGGTCTGTTGCAAGGCTTTTTTCAAGAGGTAGTTACCTTTGCCTTGGTCGACATGTATCGCATTTGGATCATTCATAATGTGATTTATAGGTGCATGGCCTCCTACAAATGAAAGTGTTTGACATCTTATTAAGATTTTGAAGGATGTTAAAAAAAAATTAATGAACCGTATCAATTGAGATATAAATTCAAAAAAAGTAAAGTTTGTTTGTATTTAATAGTAAGAATAAGTTCGATAGCATAAAAAGTAGTATAACAAAATAACTAAACTCCAAGGAAAATTCAAAACGGAAAATTATTTTACAAATGGCAATCAAATGCCTAAACACATCAAATGAATAGAAAAAAAAAACTGTAGTCTTAACAATTAAAACAACCTGATTGAAATGTTTGTACTTACTATTGGTTTTTTTTTTTGGAGAAGGCAAATGAACAATGAAGCGAAATTTTTCCAAAGGATCCGATACAATCCGTAAAATCCTTAATTTTAATTATCTGAAACGTGTCTGTATCATATGCCTTCATGGGTATACACATAACCTGATTTTTTATGTTATGAGCGCTTTCTTTTTATAATCTTTATGTACAATGTAGAAATTTTTTATTATGTTAAAACATACACATTTTTTCTTATACATGTTATAAACACGTACGACCACATTCTGATTCCAGTGATATATAATTTTAAACAAGTATCTGTACTGAGTGGTCATTTTAGCATCTGACTACTACTGATATATAAGTTCTAAAGAATGCCTCTTAGAACTCATAGTGAGAGAAACTCCCATTTCATCATATGAAATCATTTATAAAATATATGCCAATCGTCTGTCCTAGACAGACATTATATGGTAATATGAATCATTTATTGATCTGCATCAATATTGCAAATGATTGACAAAAATAACCATTAAATAAAGTTGAGAATAAAAATGGGAAATACGTCAAAGAGACAACAACCCGACCAAAGAGCAGAAAACAGAAAACATTTTATAAAAATAATTGGATTTTGAAGAATTCGTCTATTACATACTATTTAAATACTATCTATGTACTCTTGTTGTTTCTTTTTTTCAATAATAATATCTCTATCACAGTGTAGATACTATTCTGTACGCTATCCGGAAGTCGCGATTTTCGAAGCGATGATTTCCAACTGGCTAACAGGACGGTTTTGCCTACGGTAACTTTTCTCATCATTTGTTTACTCCTATATCTACAAAGTGCTTTGAACATCTTCAAGGTATATATAGCATCATAAATATGAGTAACTGTAACAAAAACATGCATTAGAATATAAAATATACGTGTGCATCACATCAACTTGGTAGAAAAAAGTGAAATCGAAGGACAATTTTGCTCTCGTAGTACAAAGCAAATAATCTTTTATTGCAAATATTTGCATCAGTTTACAGTTAAGTATATATACTGTTTCAATATTCTTTTCGTATTTAAGAAGAATATTCGTATTTCATATAAAAAAATATGTTTTCCTTGAGGATCCCAAAATAAATTACTGTACGATCAGTCTAAAACTGACTGTATTCTAGAAGCGATTTCAGATTTTTTGACTGTATGACTAGTCGTGATTTTGAAGAAAAAAAACCCCAGCAATTTGAAGGTATATACGTGTATATGTGATATTATGAACTATCCAGGGAACTATAACGTGTAATTACTATCATCAGACAATACAAATATATTTCTGATGATTTTTTTAGACGGCAAAATAATTGTATTTTTGTTCCATCAGTCGTATTTAAAATCAAATGCCTAAAAAGTAATACACGATTCTCTTGTGGACTTTGTAATAGTGTATCGTTACAGTTATCTGTTTAGCTATTACATTTTTAAAGATTATTTACACCGTCCGCCGTTGACCAATTGATGATATTAACATAAATCAAGCTTGTCGTTTAAAATAACAAAAAAAGGATAAAGACAGCTTTGCGTAGGGGGATAATTCATGTGATATAATTTTGGTAAGTTTACAGAAATAGAAGGTCCATAATGCATTAATTGAGTAAAAATGGAGCAATTTCAGAAAACTTTAATGATTGGTTTAGGAGGTGTTGGAAATACCTGATGGGTGCCCCCATATAATGTAATGTTCAAGTCCGTATCTTATATAAAGTAACCTCATAAAAGATTTTTACTAAAATTCGAAATAGACGGTACACAATACAGTCATTATCATTTATGATAAGGAATCCGAATAAGATTAATTAATAGTTATATCAGTGACGGATTCAAAAAACGGAGACCCGGCAGTTTGAAACCCTTTTTTAACTATCAATTCATTTGTATGGGAACATAATTATATTTGGAATCCCCTTTTCTCCTGGATTGGACGCCTCTCCATTTAAAAATGGCCGGAACCCTCAATGTATATTAAGTGGTTTATGAGGAGATGCGCTTACAAAACCGGCGAAACATATTGTATCGGTCCAACGGACGAACGGAAAGACGGACTTCTTTATCACTATAACCCCCCGCTTGACAAAGTGGTGTAAAATTGACACAAGAGACAGTTTTCTCGTTTGAATTGTTTTACATTGTCTTATCGAGGCCTTTTATAGCTCACTATGCGGTATGGGCTTTGCTTATTGTTGAAGGCCGTACAGTGACCTATAGTTGTTAATGTCTGTGTCATTTTGGTCTTTTGTTGATAGTTGTCTCATTGGCAATCATACCACATCTTTTTTATATAGCTCTACATCTTAAACAAAGTGAAGGAACTGTGATCAATTATAGGCTACAGTACGGCCTCGAATGTGTGTAAATATATGCATTTTTATATAACAACTAAATCTGTGTGTTTGTACAATTTTAAGTATAATGGAGGACATTTCTGAAACTTATATACTAGTATACATCAAACCTTCCTCTTATTTTAGCAACATTTAAACATCCTTATACTTAATGTAGAAAGTCGAGTACACCCTATCAAGATAAAACATGTTTCATAAGTTTTCAGGATGTGAATGTATTGAAATATATTTGTGTTATTTAGAAAAATGCCACCTTCTAATGTATCGTAAATAACTTTGAAATCACCACTAGAATACAGTGACATAAAGACTGATCATACAGTTTTAAATTAAACAAGCGAGACTGATCGTACAGTGAGAAATTCAAACAAGTGTAATTTTCTTATTTCTGGCTTCAAAGATCTGGTTGAAACTTTTACCACCACTTGAAATATACTTCATTGAGTTAATTAAGTCTGGTTTTTACGTTAATTTGTATACTACGAGGGCAAAAAGATATTTTTTAGGTTCGCCGACTCATTTTTCTTAGTGATGCACTTGAAAATCTCTTGATTAAGGCAAAGACACGAATATTGAATGTGCGGAATTTAATTCTAAACCATTTGCGAATATCGATGTCGGCTGAATTAATCATTAAGCAATGTACAGATGATCAACTTACCGTTTAATTCAGTATACCCATCAAATTTAAAATGGGATCCAAAAAGTTCTCGCTTCGAAAATCGCGACTTCCGGATAGCGTACAGAATAGTATCTACACTGTGTCTATTATACCAGTAGATAGTACGCGGTCTATGATAATCATTAACTTCAACTTCAAGCTTAAATTGTTTACCTTCAATTACGTTCTCCTCTTTTAATACATTTTCAATTGAGTATGAAAGAGCTGTAAAAAAAACAAAGGTTGAAATTTTTTTTGATAATCTATATGTAACTATTTTTGACATAAACAAATTGTCATCAGAGACTCAAACATTTCTGATCTGTTATTTACACCAACAGTTAATGATTATTTCTATAAAATCAACATTTATGATTTTATATTTGCCAAAAAAATTTAGGACGATTTTTGGTAAAGTTTAAGGTTAAAATACAAGTTGAATTCCGTATCAAATTCATGTGACTGACATATATTCATTGTCAGAAGTTGTCGTAAATCATACTTGTATGTGTTTCGTTAATTAGAAAATTCGGTGTAGATGGCAGATCATTAATTCATTTTGTTTAATTTGTCCATCACTTTCATATACTTTGGGCGATATAGAGCTTGTCATATTCTATATACACATATTTATTGTTAAAGACTCCTCCATGTATGTTGCGCTCTATATGTGTGCTTTGTTTTGTTTTTTTGTTGTTGTCTCCTTAACGTTTATCCAATGTCTTCTTTTATTCTCATAAACGAAAATCCTTAAAGATGTTTTGGAGATTTGCCATGTGCTGATCTACATGCTGACATTACAATGTTTTATTTGCATATCTGCTGCATTTGCATCTGAAAGAACCATCGGAAAAACTCTTTGATTAGTCTTCATGTGGTCCGTGCAAGGGTTTTTTCCAGAGGCAGTTACCTTTGCCTTGGTCGACATATATCGCATTTGGATCGTTCATTATGTGATTCATAGGTGCATGGCCTCCTACAAATGAAATTGTTTGACATTTTATTAAGATATTAAAGGATGTTAAAAAAAAAATAGACCGTATCAATTGAGATATTGTTTGTATTTAATAGTAAGAATAAGTTCTATAGCATTAAAAAGTAGTATAACAAAATAACTAAACTCCAAGGAAAATTCAAAACGGAAAATTATTTTACAAATGGCAATCAAATGCCTAAACACATCAAATGAATAGAAAAAAAACAACTGTTAAAGTATTAACAATTAAAACAACCTGATTGAAATGTCTGTACCTACTGTTGGTTTTTTTTTTTTGCTGGAGAAGGCGAATGAATCATGAAGCGAAATTTTTCCAAAGGATCCGAAACAATCCACAAAATCCGTAGTCTTAATTATCTGAAACGTGTCTGTATCATATGCCTTCATGGGTATACACATAACTGATTTTTTTATGTTATGAGCGATTTCTATTCATGGGCGTTCATGTGCGTTATGTACAATGTAGAAATGTTAAAACATACACATTTTCCGTATACATGTTATAAACACGACCAAATTCTGATTCAAGTGATATACAATCTCAAACAAGTATCTGTACTGAGTGGTCATTTAAGCATCTGACTACTTCTGATATATAAGTTCTAAAGAATGTCTCTTAGAATTCATATTGAGATAGTTTCCCCTTTCATCATATAAAATCTATTAAAAAAATATATGCCGATCATCAGTCCTAGACAGAAATTATTTAAGAATTGAATTATTCTTTCTGTAACTTCATTGGGGTTTAAAAGGATTGACCAAAATACATTTTGTATGAGGCGTGGAAGCGCTTCATTCTAAACATGTGCGCACGGTCAACGCTTTTACAGCCCTATGAAGTTACAAAAAGAAGCATTCAAAACTTATAATTACATTTTTTTTTTAGCTAGGATCATGAAAACACGATTCTTATGAAGTTTTTATTTATTTTGCCTGTGCACTTTACAATGGGACCACGTGTTATCATGAATGGTAAATTTTATTGTGTAATGAGGTTGATTAAGGAATAACACGAGACTGCAGTGTAGCCAATCAGAATAACGTATTATAATGAAACACACATCTACTGTTATTATATATGGTAATATGAATCATTCATTAAACTGCACCAATATTGCAAATGATTGACAAAATTAAACATTAAATAAAATTGAGAATGAAAATGGGGAATGCGTGAGACAACCACCCGACCAAAGAGCGGAAAGAAAACAGAAAACATTTTATAAAAAAAAATTGGATTTTGAAGGATTCGTCTTTTGCATACTAATTAAGTACTATCTATGGACTCTTGTTGGTTCTTTTTTTAATAAAAATGTCTCTATTATACCAGTAAACATTACGCGGTCTATGATAATCATTTACTTCAACTTCAAGCTTAAATTATTTACCTTCAATTACGTTCTCCTCTCTTAATACATATTCAATCGAGTATGACTGAGCTGTAAAAAAAAAAAGAAAACAAAGGTTGAAATGACTTTTTGATAATCTATGTAAGTAACTGTTTTTGACATAAACAGGTTGTCATCAGAGACTAAAACATTGATGATTTGTTATTTACACAAGGATTTGTGATTTTCTCTATCAAATCAACATTTATGATTTTCTTTATTAAATCAACATTTATGATTTTTTATTTATAACAACATTTAGGACTATTACTTTTTGGTAAAGTTAAAGGTCTAAATACAAGTTAAATTCCTTCTCAAATTCATGTGACTGACATATACATTGTCAGATGTTGTCGTATAGCATATTTGTATGTGTTTCGTTAATAAGAAAATTCGGTGTAGATGGCAGATCATTAATTCATTTTGTTTAGTTTGTTAATCACTTTCATATACTTTGGGCATATTTTATATACACATATTTATTGTTAAAGACTCTCCGTGTATGCTGCGCTCAATATGACGTGTTTTGTTTTGTTTTCGTTGTTGTCTCATTAACGTTTATCTAATGTCTTTTTTATTCTCATTAAAGAAAATCCTTAAAGATATTTTGGAGAGTTGCCATGTGCTGATCTACATGTTGAAATTACAATGTTTTATTTGCATATCTCTGCCGTCGCATCTGAAAGAACCATGGGAAAAACTCTCTGATTGGTCTTCATGTGGTCAGTTGTTAGGCTTATTTTCCAGAGGCAGTTGAATTATATTGCATTGGTCGACATACCTCGTAGATTACCTATCAAATTAATAGCTAACTTGGTATCGTCCAAAATAAGGAATCTGATGTTCAGTGGTTGTCGTTTGTTTATGTGGTTCATAAGTGTTTCTCATTTCTCATTTTTTATATAGATTAGACCGTTGGTTTTTCCGTTTGAATGGTTTTACACTAGTAATTGATGGGGCCCATTATAGCTTGCTGTTCGATGTTATCCTATGCTCCGTGTTGAAGACCGTACTTTGATTTATAATAGTTTACATTTATAAATTGTGACTTGAATTGGGAGTAGTCTCACTGGCACTCTTACCACATTTTCCTATATCTAATAAATCCGTGTTAAAGAACGTTATTTAACCTATAATGATTTTCCTTTACAAATTGTGACTTGGATGGAGAGTTGTCTCAATGGCACTCATACCACATCTCTTAATATCTATTTAATATATTTTTCAATGAAAATCAAGAAAGGAACAATCAACTTATGTACCACGCTACTAGTTTACTAAGTTCTGAAATCTGCCATACAGAGTAAAGAAGACCCGACAATCAAATACAGGAAAGGAACAATCAACTAAAAATACGTTATAAAGCAAGGAATAAAGACACGCAAAAGGTGCATTCAAGGCACCAAACGAAACAACAGTTAAAGGAAGAAATGTTTTAAAAAACCACAAAACTTAAACGTAAATAAGCAACAGTCGTGCATATAATTATGATGTTAAATTTGCCATCCAAAATATATATATTTAAAAATGTAGATGCTAAAGGGTCACTAGCTGTCAAATTCATGTTTACCTTCAATCAAGTTCTCATGTTTGATTTATAACAATGTAAAATATCTATCCAAACTGTTAATAATCTGAAATAAACAATTTAAAGGGCACCAGCATGAAAACACGTAGCTTCGATACGTGTGTATTTTAGTCTAGCCTCCATCTGATTAATTATCGAGTTGACTACGTAAGTCATCCGATGACCATATAAGCGATGTAAACATAAATAAAGATATAAATAGATTAAGCAAACTCGTGTTGTTGGATTTTTCTAGGTCTCTTTAATTTCATATCATAGTTGAAAGTTAAATGTTTATTATCGACTTCACCTGTATAAGAATGCATTTTTGTGGATCGAACCAGTCAATCAAATGATTTACCTTTGTTTCAATTTCAATGCTGACATTTTTTTCTTTAAATAACTTTACACATAGAATTCATGTGATATCCATCTCAAACTAAGGGGTTAAATTAAAGTTCACATGAATACGGATTCAATGAGGTCGAAATATTCACTTGCAAGTGAATAATTCATAATCAATGTTTTTTTAGCTTATTTTGACAAAATTGAACCATACTGGCTGCTAAAAGCGAACTATTATTTCACAATATGCATTTCATTAATGATTGAGCCAAAAAAATGATGCATTATTAGCATATCTTACTTTCGTCTATTACATCAACAGTTGCGCTGTCTCGACCAGATTTATCTTTACCTGGATTTAAAAAACAGAAAAATATATATGACGTAATATTATTTGATTAGAGAACATATGGTTTATAACAATTGTTTTGTGTTTATATATTAGATACTTTTTTAATCAAGATTCTGCATTTTCAATTTGAAGTTTCATGAATAAAAAAAGCTATTTCGAATACACGTTTGATGTAATGCAAGGTTTAAATTTGAATTCCATCTATCTGATTCAAAACCGTTTTAAGTTGTTTTATTATCTTGCGTTGGTAAAAAAACCCAACTACGATTCGGAATGATAATAGACATTTTTTTTACCGTTACAGATCACAATCATGTAATACTTTTAAAAAAATAACGAGAAAAAAAAATACGAAAGATTATGAAATGCTTTCGGATTTTAAAAAAAGATTAAATCCAGAATTTTATCTAGTTTATGCAACACATCATATGTATCGTGACTATAAACACCCAACTCGTTTTTTACAGTACAGCACGAAATGTGTTGCCCTAAAGCAAATATGTTAAACATAATTTATAAATGTAATTACTGGTATGGCTATCTGAGAGACTAAATAATTTTCTTGTTAACATCTGCAGAATACTTGATTGATTGATTTATTATACATTTTAGTTTTCGAAATCAAGTGACCTGAGAGCACGGGGGGGGTTACTTCGATATTTTTTTGGTACGGGTGTGTCATCTTTGCCTCAGACAACGTGCCCATTTTATTATAACATTTACTGAAATTCAGTACCTATAGTTATATAAATATCTCAGAAAGAATGACCTATACTTATATACAATATTTAAAATATGATCCATGCTTATATAAGGACTAACTCATCATCACTCATAATTCATAAATATACCAGCTACCCTTAAGTTTTTATATATGAATTGACATTGTTTGGTGCACATATATTTTATCGTTATATATACGCATGGATTGTTGGATTAACTGCATCAGGAGACAAATTTCCGGGGTTCATTTGGGGACTTATTTGAAAGGTGAACATTCAAATGAATTGATTTAAATTAATATAATAATTGACCATTAATAATGTAAGATTCTCAATAGCATATTTATATATGATATGCAGATCATACCCCAAATCAATATACAGTTATCAAACGTAAATGCATTTTAATATAGGATGTCATTAAAAAGGAGGGTCATTTTTATATAAAATCTCGCAACATTATGACCCATATTTTTGGCACATCCCCGTATACAGATTTTTATGTGGTTTTCAAAAACGTTCATTTCACAGCGTCATGTAACATGAAACATTTCACCAAAAGTCTAAACACTATTAATACTCACAGCAGACTTGTATAGTTAGTAGAACATATGATAAAATAAGTGTGGCACCTTCCAAATATAATGACCATCCAGCATCACTTAAACTTGCAGACATTTTATCTATAATTGCTGTTACGAATATAGTTAGAACTGCACCTTGTATCAGACCTAAAACATACAATAATTTTACGAAAAATCATTTCGTCATTATAGTCCAAAAGTACAAAAAATAAATCGAAAACAATTCTTAAACAGGTTTTAAGGTGGTACATAACATTACAGGGAGATAACTATGTAAATATCAGCTGAACGTTTTAATCACGCCTTATGTTAAGGTTATATAATTAAAAGCTTCCCAATGATCAAAATAAGTGGCTGTCAAACTGCTATATAGCCAATGAAATTTTTCCGATAAAGTGTGTGTATATTTTTGTCAAAGGGTCTTAGTCAATGTTAATATGTCAAATTAATTTTTTTTTAGGAAAATTAAACGAGCCATATTAATTTTAGTCATGGTATTTGGTACCACCTTAAGATCAATTAATATCCGTAGAAAAAAAATCTAGTTTTATCGATTGTCGGTTCCAATTCCTCTCTTTCTCGTACCGCAAGGGTCGTTCAATGTCATTTTGAGTGTTTTTCATAAGAGATGAACGTCTGTCTTGCATAAAAGGAGTACTGTAGTACGAAAATAACTCATCAGCAGCATTCGAAGATAGTACAGATGTTCATGAAAATTTTCCTGTTCTACCATTTTTTGCATAAATGATCTCTGACATTAAAAAGAATTATTCTATCCCGCAGAAATTAAGTTTCGTGTTCATTTAACAACCACCGTTTTATAATCGTGGTCTTATGAGTCATCCTGCTAGTTTATAAAAATAAAAACAACAATTTATAAGTTTCACTCGTCTGACTCGCTATCTTAATTTACCCACATCTAGAACGCTTTAAGCCGAATATTTGAAAGTCGGGGATGTATAAGAATCATCTTATACTTATTCATATAGTGAAGATACATGTATGTGCAAAAGGCATACTTTTTGAGGTAATGAAAACGCACCTTGCTATTGATAAAGAATTGTCTGATTTTCACTTTTCATACTTCTTATATTAATAGTTGACTACATGTACAAATATCCAATAGTGTTAGTTTAGTTTAAACATATTTTATTGTTTAACAATGACAAATGAATTAGACACAAGTTTTTCAACTTAGTAACGTCTTGTTACTTGGTACATTTGAGATTGGAGGGAAAAAACTTAGTCTATTTATTACTGATAGCAAAGTAATAAGAAATGACTTACACCAAGAAAACATGACCAAACTGGTACATCTACGGGTCTTTTTTCCTTTGCATCCATTACAACGTAAGGTAGAAAACATTACGATAAAAACTAAACCGATCCAACTACATGATGCAATTGAAAGATAATACACTACACCAAACATATCTGCAAAAGACAATTAAGGTTACACCGATGTTGAAGTTACCTGTCGACTTTGTTTACCGTTGTTGTAATTAGTAAATTAAATACAATGTTAATATATTATCTCCTACCAGTTTATCTACCATATATTTTGGTAAACCCGTGCTTGTCCGAATGTTTCTTTTTGGAGTTTTTTCCCCAATACACAAAGAACCGAACAACAATTTAAGTGCTGTTTGTTTGCTCATTGTTTACGGATTTTTTTCACTATCAGTTACAGCGCTCTAAGCATGCTGGCGTTTTTATATTCACATACAGTATAGACGCATTTATATTGTTTGAGACTGTATGTTGCCATCTAGGTTTCTATTAACTTTGTGTATGTATATATTTATAAAACTGTTTTATAGATACGTTAAGATTTGTTGCCCAATTGTTAGGGTTCCTTTAAAACAAAGTATGCAAATAATAAATAATTAAATTACTTTTACGTTCTATTTAAAGAACTTTGAAATATTTCGAACAATATATTTTCAAGTATGAGCAAATATTTATTAGTTATAACTGTACGTTTTCCTTTTCGTATAAATGCAAATGTAGTTAAGTCCTCATCTTATATTTTTTAATGAAATATAAGCCATACATTTTTTAGCATGTTCTCAGACTTTTAATGAAATATTCAAATGTAAATGGTAGCGGGCGAATTACTCTTCTATTGTTTTTTGTATTGCACCCGTAAAACACAAATACAGATTTTTGAAAAGATTAAGATAAGTTCAGCTAATGCTGACGCGACACAAGATTATCAATACATAGTAAATGTCTTTAAACGTATTTAATGCAGAATTGTTTCTGTGTGTTTATGTTTATTCTGAGCTGGCCGGACGAATAGAGAAAGGGTTGAGATATCAGAAAACATGTGTAAACCCGCATAATTGTTGTTAATGTCTAAAGACATGGGCAGTCTCGTATGGTTTCAAACAAATAACTAATTCATTTATGCGTTTTGGAGTTGAGTGTGACGTCCCTTTTTAATGTTCTATAATTACATTTTATTTAAGTGTCAGATTACGCCCGCCTCCATATTTTCTCGATGTGCCGATATGCTTTTTTACGCTTCTTTGTTACATATTTGTTTGCCTTTATAGTGATTAAGATTATAACACAATGTTGCCTGCTGTACCCCTAATTTTGACATTTTTATTTATTATATCTTGTTTTGTTCACACATCGTTGTCAATATAATGGAATTTGATGCGACTGTCATACAAGTGCAAGGTTTCGCTAGCTATAAAAGCAGGTTTAATACACCATTTTCTACAAAGGAAAATGCCTGTACCAAGTCAAGAATATGACAGTTGTTATCCATTCGTTTGATGTTTGAGCATTTGATTTTGCCATTTGATTAAGGACTTTTCTGTTTGAATTTTACATGGAATTCAGTATTTTTGTGATTTAATTTTTTTGAAGACTCATTGTTGGTCTTGGGCTGTTTGCTGTGTTTTGGTCAGGTTTTTGTCTCTTTGACACATAGCTCATTTCCATTGTTAATTTCATTTGATGTTAATTATTAATTGCGCTGCATTGTAAATAAAAAAGTTGTAAATGAGCTTTTTTCACCTTTTTTTTTTATCTCAGATTTATGTTTGTCTAATCTACAGTATCACATAATTAATTTTGTCAATGACAAGTTTGAACATTGTCTTTAAAAAAAATCAAATGTGTACTTTCTGGAAGTTCTTTAATTATATTTGTTAGTTTCAACATATATAATTGTAGTCCGGTTTCATCATAACTATTTGAAATCATGTCTTTGAATCATACAATTAGATATATGTAATTTTCCATTAATTCGTAGATTGTAATTATGATACAAAACATTTAACCTAAGAAAAAAAAACAGTCTTTTGTTCAATGCAAGGTCGAAGACGGCAAAACTAAAGCAATAAAAAATAATTTATATCTGTTTCTGAAATTAGTTTTAACATAGCTTTTGATTTTTTTAACCCTGCATACCACAAAATGTCTTCCTTTGTGACGTTTACATTTTCTGCCGTAAAACACGCGAAGCAATGAATGTGGTTTTTTTTTAAATTGATAGATGCTTTGTGTGCTTTTTTTTAAATATTTGTTTGTTTTGAGATTGTGACACAGTGTACCCATATTTTGACTATTCTACCAAACATGTCTGTTTTATTCAGACATCGTTGTAAACATAACAGAATTTGATGCCACTGTCATACAAGTGAGAGGTTAAGCGCGATAAAACCAGGTTCAATCCACCATTTTCTCTATAAGGAAATGCCTGTGCCAAGTAAGGAATATGAAAGTTGCTATCCATTTGTTTGATGTGTTTGAGCTTTTGATTTTGCTTTTTGATTAGGACTTATATCTAGCAATTGACTATATCCGGTCGGTTGGAGACAAAACTTTCCTACAAAAGGGATGATTCTGATTCCGAATTGTGACATTTTCACTTTTAAACCAAGAGTTCCAAATAGCGAATTTGAAATCATCACTTCATAAAATTAACGGACGCCATCATGAGTTGGTTTAACGTTATGGAATATCCGCTACACAGATGATCTTGGATATGTTCCTTTAATATGTCGTAACTGCAATACCGTTCCCTTTTTACGAATATGACATACCGAATTAGACTGTTTACTAGTTTTGTAATAAAATTAGCAACACGACGGGGTGCAACATGTGAAGCAGGATATACTTACCCTTCGGGGTTTGTCTATTTCGTTATATTATCTGGATAAAGTATTAGAAAGTGTGAATCTCAGTAGGGGAGCTAACTATTAATGTTTACATGTGCTGCATTTTATTGAAAAAATAATTTATGTTCGGTTTAGCCTGCCAAAAACTATACTTATATACATGTAAGAACATAGAAATGCATGTTACTTCATCAAATCAATAATTCAAAAATACAATCAATATTTTCTAACTAATTTTTTCATAGCTCCATTATCATTATTATTATAACTTACATTCAAGATTTGGAAGTATATCTACAACGTTGTGACAGATAGTACCATCTATAGTATTGTTACAATATCTCCTTAGGCCAAAATGATATTCGTTTGTCTTTATCCATTTGTTTGTAAACAGACCACATAAAAGGCCAACCTCAATAAACAAATATCCAACTATGATTAAAATTGCATGTTTTTTCATTAATTCCATGAGTAGTAATTATTTGCTAGTCAACTGTAAAAAGTCCACATTGGCGCTTTATATTGCTACTTTTATTTAAGAACTTCATCAGGAACGTTTATAACCAGGTGTGACCTCATATTAAATATACGTCACATATTTCTTTTGAAAAGAATAAATATACAATTAGGAAAAAATTATCTGATCATTTAACTTATCATTAGACATTTTCAAAAAGTCGTGTATACTGATATTTATACGTACACCAATACCTAACTCAGACTGAAATATAGAGGGGGCGTATCAAAATGTTTAAATATTCTGAACTAATATTGATTGAATTTCGATGGAAAATTGTATCTAAAAATCAGTTTAAAAACATTGAAAGTTTTCTAGACCAATTTATCAGTTTTAGTAGAGAAAAGAGAGGATATGCAATTGTGAAATGTTGAATTCCGTTAATGAAATCATATTTCGTATAAAATACATGTACGGTATCACTTCGCTTTCCGCTCGCTCGCATTTCTTTTGAATATTTGCAATTTTTGTTTTTCTTATTCTATATCGCTGGATGAAACTCAAAAAGTTTAAAGCACCAAGGAGACTAATGTTAAAATCAGGCAAAAACCGTAAATTGAAAATAGAATATTCCTACTTTTATTTCTATTTATCTATGATTATCATTCAATGTTATCTTACAAAACAAAAAGTACCTGTTTTTCAAATTTTTGCGAACGTTGCATAATGTGTTTGAACTTTTGAATTTGTCCTTTTTGAATTTACCTTGGAGTTCTGTAAATTTGTTATTTTACTTTTTATAACATTGATCAACTGTCATAAGTGAACTCTTGTCTTGATTTGTTGATCATTGCGGTCAGTTGCTCTTCGAAAAAAATATAGAATTATCAAAATAAAGTCGGATTTACATTACAAAATGTTCAAACTTTTCTATTTTGTTATGCTATTTTAGTTTTCCTCTTATTCAATTTTTCACAACTAATTTTATAAGCATCCGGTAGTTCCATTTTTACAGAATAAGACATGTTATACATCAAAATAATCTTAAGAAACAAAAATATCATTGAAATTGATTAATGTTATCTATAGTATATCAAATTTTTATAAACTGTTTATGTAACTAACTGTGATCAAAATAAATCTTGAGAGCACCCCTCAACAAAAGATTGTCTCCCAAAACATGCATATTTAAATGTCTATTTAAATGTAAATAATAGTCTTTTATTTTAAATGTAGCACAGCTTATAAAATAGAGATATACAAATATGATAACATCAGCGATTATATACAAACTTGTTTTACAATTACAAACTTATATGTTCTTTTGAAACACAGCGGAGAAGGCCACATATAATTTGACTCTTGAAATCTGGTCAATATAGTTTGAATGTCGAATCTGACCAAGTTATGAACAGACAAATATTGTTCGAATTTAAAACAAATTTTTTTTTTTTTTAATAAAATGGTTTTATATATTATATATTCTTTTATCAGAATCTGTGTCCCATACTTTAAATATAACGGTATTTGTCTTAAATCGAATTTTATCTCATATTTAACAAAATCTGTTTTCTATTTAATCTACTGGTTTCAATGTTAATGCAGTGTGCACATCTTTGGTTTAATTTCTGTGTATATACAAACTTAATTTTGTAAATACGATATTATTCATCACATAATTCAATTTATTCAATAATATCTGTCAATGCATTTATCCACACAACAATCAATATCGTTAATCTGGTCTGTATTTATAAGTACGTGGTCAAACTGTCAAGCGTTCAACAATTAACTATCTCTGATTTGATCTTCGCACACTCATTTTATTAAATCCCAAACAAGACTAGAATAATTTCACTGGTGGTTTTAACCGTATATTCAATAGGATTTAATCAATCTTTAATTTGTACATGACAAGTAAATAACGTACTATGCAACACAGACATTACAAATAACATTAAAGATATGTTTTATTGAATTAACGTAGTCTATTACACTATATCCTCATTTGTATTGTAATATATTTTTCTTTATTACTTTCTTTACCAAATTTATAAATACAACAACGTAGCCCAGAGTTGTTCCAAATTTAAGTATGCTTTGACCAAAACTATTTGGTGGTTTAAAATCTTTCGATAGATTTTTGAATGCAACATTCTTTACATTACTTTTGAATGATATATGGTTTTATAACTTGTTATGTGTTGCTCATGTTATTAGTACGTGCTGCTCAGTCTTTAGTTTTCTGTGTTGTGCTTTGTATACTATTGTTTGTCTATTCCTTTGTTTAACCACGGCGTTGTCTGTTTATTTTCGAGTTTACAAATCGCTTTGGTATATTTCGTATCCTTTTTATGTTGTCGGAATTTAGCTGATAACAAAATGTCAAAAAAATATATAAATCATTTTTTTTTTAATTAAACCCAGTTTACACCTTATGTGTGTTTTACAAATCCTTTCGGAATTTAGGGTTCTCAATGCTCTTCATTCTCGTGCTGTATTTGGCCTTTTTTACTTTTTTTATTTGGGTGTGACTTTTCTTTTGACAGACAAAACTTGCATCTCACGTTCACACTTATAAAACTGGTATATATTTTTTGATTATTTACACTTCGCAAGTTATTTTTTGCCCGACTATGTATCCTTTAAAAAAAAATCCAATACAACAAAAGGCGAAAGATACCAATGGGACATTCAGACTGATAAGTAGAAAATAAACTAGCAACGCCATGATTGAAAAAATCAGACAAACAAATGTAGACAAAACACAACATACAAAGTTAAAGACTGAGCAACATGAACCCCACAAAATATTGAATTGATCTCAGATGCTCCGGACGGTTAAGCAAATTATTTTCCAACATGTGACATCCGTAGTTACTCCTATAAAATATGTTGGTACGTTATAACAAGTGATAAAGCACCACGCAATAGCAGTTTGAAAATGAATCTTCTAACCCTAAAGCCTCGGTCACACCTTACCGGATAGCACGAGCGGACGCCTTACGAATGAAAATAAAAGTTGTCCGTTGACTAAATTGTTATCCGTTGGGAGTCCGTTGATGTACTGACCAAATATAACGGCGCGTAACGAATGCATAACGGACACACACCGGATATGCAACGTACGAGAAACGGAAACGTAACGAACAGAACGGATGACGAACGTATATCCAACGGACGAGTATCGCATATAACGGAAACCTAAGGGAAGCGGACCGGATAAAACGAATGAACAAGATATACGGAAAAATTAAAGGCGACAATAATAATACATGTTAATCGAATAAATATTCAAAATGTTTCTGTATAACTGGTTTTGGTTTGTTCTTCAAAATGACGCCAAAGGGCAGTAGTGAAGACGTGCCCTTACTCTAATAATAATAATTCATGAACTTTAAAAATCTAATAGGCATTTCTGAAGCGATTTTTTTTTATTGGCATTTATCCGTTTCAGATCCGTTCATCATCCGTTTTATCCGTTATACGTCCGGTAGAAGTCCGTTTCACATTCGTTCAACATCCGTTTTATCCGTTAGACGTCCGTTAGAATTCTGTTGATGAATTTATTTGCCAGAACTCCAACGGATGTATAACGGACACGTAACGGATACAAAACGGAAACGAAACGGACGAGTACCGTACAAAACGGACGCCTACCGGACGTTCAACGGACATTTCATCCGTTGGACGTCCGTTCAAAGTTTTGAACATGCTCAAATTTTTTCACCGAACAAAACGGACGTTGACGGATATAACGTACGCTAAACGGACATGCAACAGATATTGACGGACGTCTAACGGATAAGAACGGACGTCTAACGGACATGAACGGATTGAAAAACAGTTATCCGTTAGCCATAATTCGAGCTATCCATTAAAGTATGACCGAGGCTTAAGATATCACCAAATTTATAAAACATCGGTCATGTAAATTTCTTACTCTAAAATATAACCGAAGGAGTTATGTTGAAATTTGAATTCTTCCGGACATTGCATTCTTATTGGTCTTTCAAGTCTGATAAGAATTAGGAATTTTAATCAAGATACAAATAATCTATCTAAAAGAATGTGTCTATGTTAAATGTCCTTTTCATCTCAGCGTTCTTAGATTGTCTAAAGGGTGTTTAGTTTTATTTCATCTCTTTTTATCACAAAGGGTGATGTTGGATGTGACAAAAAGAAGTCTGCAAAAGTTTGTATCAAAATATGTACTGAATGTGTTGTTAATCGTACTTCTTGAATTGAATAATTCGTTGTGATGTATTGATCGCTGATTGAATTAATGAATCTTTTTTTTGTTCATTCTGTACATTGTCTATTATCCTTGAGCATTAATCCGAAGATAATTATATCTTAATAATTTTGTGCTCGCTGTGGTACTCGCGTTTCTTCTCGTCATCACCACATAAGTTGTTTAGTCATAATTAGTTTATTTGTACATATATGAACACGAAAATAGTCATTTAAACATTCAACTGCAATATCATAATTGACAACTATCTTCACTGATGCATGCGTTATATTGTGTATTGTAAAAATGTAGTTGTTGACCTCTACAAATCTTTGAAAGAATGAGTAAAATGTTTAACCTAAGTCAAAATAAGAAAAATGTGTACCCCTTTTCCTAACCGTATTAGAAATACAATAATCATGCTTTCAAGCTTGATTTTGTTTTCCTAAATGTATATCAAACTCTTGGTCATCATATCAATACTTCCGACATAGAATGTTGAATTATTAGATTATGTAGTATTTTAAGGGGCACTGTCTGTCAAATACGTGTTCAGCGATTTCGATAAAATTATCATTTTAGATTTATAACAATGTAAAACATTTGATCTAAATCTTAAAAAGTCTAAAGTAAACATTTTACAGGGCATGGGCTCGATAATATATAGCTTCTTTTCGTGTGTATTCAAGTATAGACGCCAACTTATTAACTATTGACATGACCCCAAAACGATTGACGGTCACATAGTACGATGTAAACATACACATCAATATAAATATATGGACCTCGTGCAAATTGATTTTTCTATGTCTATATATAAGAAGATGTGGTAAGAGTGCCATGAGACAACTCTCGATCCAAGTCACAATTTATAAAAGTATATCATTATAGGTAAATGTACGGTTTTCAACATTGAGTTTTGGCTCACATCAAACATTAAGCTATAAAGGGCCCCTAAAAAATACTGGTGTAAAACCATTTAAACGGGAAAACCAACAGTCTTAACTATATAAAAAACGAGAAACGAGAAATACTTATTAAACCACATCAACAAACGACAACTACTGAACATCATATTCCTGACTTAGAACAGGTGCAAAAAATTGCAGCGGGTTTACATGTTTTAATGTACCAAACCTTCATCCTTATCTGAAACAATAGCGTGATATCACAACATAGAAAGACACACTATAAAAAATCCATTGCAAGAACCGTTTGGTTTCTAGTTTAAGTTAAAAAAAAAAAAAAAAAGTATTTTCTATTTTACCTGTATTAGAATTATTTTGTGTGGATCAGATCAGTCAAACTAATAATTTACCTTTGTTTCACTTTCAATGATGACATTCTTTTCCTTTAATAACATAACACGCTCAGTTTGACAAAATTAAACCATACTGGCTGCTAAAAGCGAATTTTTATTTCATATCTTCTATTTCATTAATGATTGAACCTAAAAAATAATTATATTTCAATTTTATTTATTTACTCTGAGAGCTTGACTGTACGGGATACTTTTTGTACAGTGTTTGGGGTGACAGCTTTGGGGAGAAAGGTACTGATGTTTATCTGTAGGTTTACAGTAGAGGTCTGTTGACATGACACCGTCCTTTATAGATGTGGCTGTGTCTAGGAAAGATATTTTAGAGTCGGAAATTTCATACGTAAATTTAATTGACTGATGGGTGTTGTTTGCATGTCTGATAAAATTATCCAGTTTCTGTTGGGATTCAATCCATTTCATGTCAACATCAGCAATGAAACGGAACCAAGACAGAGGTTTGGATAAAGATGTTGAAATAAGTTGTTTTTCTAATTTGCCCATGAAAATATTGGCGTAAGACGGTGCCATTTTCATCCCCATCGCTGTCCCGTGTATTTGAAGGTAATGATCACCATTAAAGGTGAAATTGTTGCATTTCAGGACCAGAGTAAGCAGCTGGACTAAACATTCAGTGGGTTGTTCTAAAGTATGGCGCGAGTTCCATATTTCCCTACAAGATTGTATCCCGTCATCATGAGGTATGTTGGTATACAATGATGTGACATCTAAAGTGACAAGGAGGGTTTCCGGGGGAAGAGGGTTCATTGATTTCTTTTTACAAAGATAATCTGTAGTGTCTTGAATGTGGAAAGGAAGATTTTCTACATGAGATTTTAAATGAAAATCTTAGAAATCCGAGATTTTCTCAGTCGGATGGCCATTTGCGGATACAATGGGTCTACCAGGGTTGTTAACCTTGTGTATTTTGGGGCTCCATTCATTTGGGATTGATGTACAAATACATAGCCACGTTCAATTTTTTTACCTCATTAAATTAAACTTATTTTTCTAATCATTATTAAACTGCTATTCGTTTGGGAGGCTTAAATATGTAGTTTCTGTTGCAATTGCCCTACCGTTGTCGAAATATTATACCACGTTTGATCGTTTAGGGCAATTTTGATTTTTTTTATACGTGGACTGCTCTCCATGCAGTTATAACATATCAACTGTCACAACCTTTGGAAATTTAGAGTTGTGCCAGTTCACATCGCAAATAACTATTTGTATTTGGCATATCTTTGTTATCTTTGCGCCGTGTTTTGAAATTTTAATAAATATTACCAGCGTCTGTGATGTACGCTATAATTGTTTAAACTTTCAAGATTTTGATAGTGTCTCAATTTGAAGTATTAAAAGTGTAAATTGCGTGATTTTGTATTTTAAATGTATTATTGACTGAAGCACGTGATTATTTTCCCTCTGTGAGCCTCTGACATTCCTTAGTGTTCTGTGTAGCTTTTGACTACGTCACATAGTAACCGGTGTTATGATGACGTTTTTAAGGTTCCAATTGGGGATAAAAACGTCGTATATACCCCGGCAGTTTCCTGAATATATACTGACATCTCTGTGTTGTTAACAAACTTCTACTATTGTTTTGTTACTATTAATTGTCTGTTTGTCATTGTATTTAAAAAAAAGATATATTTAAGACTTTGATATTTTTTACCCATGGCGTTCTCAGTTTATTTTTGATTTATGAATTGACTGTCCCTCTGGTATCTTTCGCCCCTCGTTTGGAAATTAAACTGTTTATTGAAGTAGGCAAAAAGGCCAAGTAGGTTTAAATAAATTGTTTGCATCTGTTTTTATGGACTTTACAAGTTAAATGTGGATCCATAATTTACAATTTATGCATTTTCCTAGCATATACCTGTTTTTACTTATAAAATATGATATGGAGATATTTGTTTATATACTGCAGCTGTGCTATTTGAGCAGTCAAATTGCATTGACCGTATACTCATATGTGATATACAGTCACTGACCGTATATCACCTTGTTTATGACGTTGACAATGCTTTTCCGTACAGTTTTATTTATGACGTCAATAAAACATACAGGTTCGCGGCAATTTTACGTTGTCCGCTCACAATTAAAGAATGACGGTTTTTACCCTAAATACTTCATTTTGAACAGTTATTAGAGTTGCAGTATATAAAGAATAACCATACATTGTCTCGAAATATCAATCTATTATTTGTACTCGGCTAAGCCTTGTACAAATAACATTGATATTTCGAGACAATGTATGGTTATTCTATATATATCAAAGATAAATTTTTAAAAATATTCGATTATGGTAGGTATAATTAAATGTGGATCTTTTTTGTGCATACCGATAAATTCCCCCGATAAAAATTTCACAGATAGATTAAAGAATGATTTCTTTAAAGCATATTTGCATATCTGTCCCCAATGACATGTTTAACAAAAAGAAACTAAAATTAAGCAATAATTTCATGAAAAAGAGAACGTTGAGTACACCTTTTTATATTCAGGCGTGTATGAGTTGACTTTTTTGTCTTGAAAACGTATAAAACAAAAGTAGTATTTGATACATCATCTCGATTCAGATTAATTTTTTTTATATACATTCAGTCACATTTACAAGCGGATCTAAAAAAAAGTCCATGTGTTATTCGTCTTGAACCTCTGAAAAGATTTAGTCTGCCTTTACACGAAATATTTAAGGATTATTTACCCTTGTGTTGATTCAATGCTAAACATATGGAATTTTTTTTAGAAAATCCACTGCCTTTCCACTTATATTTGACAATTCACATTGTTATGTTGTGGCCAAACCAGTTCTTGGGGTAAACACTAAATTTTCCAAAAAATCTTGAGGCCTGCTAGATGACTTAATTTGTTTAAAATTGATATGGACGAATACTGCTATTTTCTTTTAGAATCTAAATATGCATAATTAATCGTTTATTTGTCTCAATTGACAGTTATAAATATATTGTTTGATATCTCTCAACAGAAAACTAAACAAAGTAAGTACGTACAACAAAAGCCAAACAGTATGTAATAATCATTTTCTTAATTATAAGTGGGTTGTAATGGAGATAATATTCATGTCAATGTCAAGTAAGGTAAAGATTACTAGCTTCTCTTATATTAAATGGCTTTCGATCGATTGGACAAACTTCTTCTATCTTTTCCATGCATTCAGAACAAATGGCGTGACCACATGGAAGGTACTTATTTGGTGGGTTATCCATACAAACTGGACATTCTGCGACATTTTCTTGCTTCTACAAAATAGTTAAATAAAATCTTAAAATTGATAAAAAAAAAAACGGTCTTAAAAGTTTTCATATCACACCCAACGATAAATACAAAAAGGAATTTGAATTAAAAAAAAACCGACGTTTTAATGAAGACGCCATTCCACATTCAGAAATCACAAATATTTATATACTTAAATATTGGATAAACTATATTATCAAGAAAAAGCTTCACGTTAAACATTGTAAAGGGCCTACGGAAGAATAACATTGACAACTTTTTGATATGCATCAATTTTAGAATTCAATGAGGTAAATAAGTTGAAATAATTTGCACTTTGAACTTTGCTTAACATGACTGTTCACCTCATGCCATGACCATCTTTTACCCTGCCGAATTGACATTGACTAATTCCTTGATTTTTTTTATCACCAACGTAACTTATAGTGTATTGAACTTTTGATAGTACAGGTATAACTCTCTAGTCAAATGTTTTGTTTTAAATAGGGCGTCATCATACAGTTTTGTAAAGTTATATTTGATTTTGAAAAGTGTTTTAGGGCGTTGTATGTTAATACAAAATAAAATTTTATTATGATATGTTTAATTAAAACTGTCGACTTATTCATGGTATGTTCTTATTCACCTGAGAATTTTTTTAGGCTTTGTGTGAAAAAAATATTACAATTTTCATATAAAAGAAATTTCATTCGATACATAACATTTATTATGTTCTGTGTTTTTACTCACAAATTTCCATACCTTTAAGACCTAAGACAATTTCAAACAGATTCAGTATCCCTACTTAACTAAACTCAATCTTGAAACTTACGGGCTCGATTTTGACCGATATGCGACAAGTGTTGTTTCCGTGTTTATTTTCAGCAACACATTCATAGAGACCAGAATCATCGACACAAGAGTCGTACACCTTTAGTGTCGCGACACCATTTGAATACAACATATTTATTCTTCTACTTTTATTGATAGTAGCATCTCCTTTGTACCATGTGACGCATTCAGGTCTCGGATAACCTTTAACTTTTACTTCTATTTCAAACGTAGTACCATTTCGGATCTTTTGGTCTCCTGGAACATCTTCAAATGATGGGTGGAGAGCTGCAATCAATAAAAAATAATGCATAATGTTAAGGATGCACTTAGGTTAGTTTAGGTGAAAATTAATAAATCAAGAATTTAAAATTGATACTATAAGCCAGTAGAGCATACGTAAAGGATAACACTAAGGTAAAAATAATGATAGGTCATAAACCTCCTTTTCGAGATATTTGAGATTTAAGATATGGCAGGAAAAGGGCTGACTCGGACTTTTACCTTACATTTGCATAGGTAGTATATGGGTCTCAAAACAAAACAAAGAAAATCAAGAATCTTCTAAAATTTTGGTAAATGACCTTTCATGAGCTATTAAGTCTTATATGAAAAAATAAATGGGTGTAATGGGGCAAAATATTTTACCTTGTATTGTATGGGAAAACACCAAGGAGTCCGAACATTTTACACGAATTCCAAAACCTCACCTCTGTAACTTTTAAAACACCAAGCATATTATCAAAGACAAGACTACACAAAATTAATATAGTACAATAACACAATGACGGGATGTATAAGGACAGAGCCACGTCATAAATGTACCACAAAAACATAAAAAGGGTTATACAAAAAGCACATTAGCAAAGAATACAAACATGTTTTATAATAGGTAAACTCGTTATCAATTTCTTTCCTTAAATTTGATGTGTTAAATAAATCCTACGTCATCATGGAATAAAAAAAAAATTAGTGTAATTCCCGGACATGCAAATAATTACGAAGGCAGATTTACTACGACTCCAATAGGATCATTAAAGATAAAGTGATATACTATATTCGAGATAAACGTACGCCATGTTTCATAAGTAATATAAAATCAAGATACTATTTGAGAAATGATGAACAATTTTCATAAAACTAAAACACACCGGTGGTATAACAGTAAAAGGCAAAGAGAAACTGTCAATATAATGAATAATTACAACGAAAAGCAAGGAAATAAAAACACAACACATAAATGATTTAGCAACAAGAACACAACAAAATCCAGAGATGTTCTGGAAAATTCAATTGTTTATTTTCATCTAGTGACAACAGTTATAGTGTTCGTAGAAAACATTCAGATATATGTTCACGTTATGTTCAGTCAATAAAGATAGAATGAGGAGGAGTTGTCGCTACTGCATAGGGAAACTTTTGGTTAAAGGTGAAATGAGAATAACTTATTATTGTTTACATTACCGGCATGAACAGTAACATGACAAATACTCGTTGTTTCAACTTCATTTTGTGATGCTCCCTTGGACTTTGCCTTGCAAGTGTATTCTCCTGCCTCTTTCAAAGTAGCATTGCAAATTTTCAATGTAGCTTTTCCATGCCTGAACAATATTTTTCTTTTTCCTTTTGAATGAGTGATGTCTAAGCCATCATGCTGCCATGTTATAAATTCTGCTTGTTTGACTTCAGCTTCTAGCTGTAGATGATCGTCTATGTTAACAACTGTGTCCACCAGTTCTTTTATAAATTCTGGTTTAACTACAAAATATTATCAGTATGTTATTATGTGAATAATACTCAATCAGTCAAACAATAAAATCGGATAATTTCGGCACATATACTTGTAGTCTTATACCACTTTCTCGTAAATTAATTGTATACGGGTTCAAACCAAAAGCTTTAAACTTTCTTCTCCAGGACGCACACGAAGTTTTGTAGTGGCAACCCATACTCGTTGATGAAAGCATGGAAGATGTAGTGTACGGAGACGACGAGAAATGTAATCTGCTAAATAAATATTTTAGTCTGATTTCTTCCCTAGAGGAGGAAGGTGTTCCCATACCCGAAATTAAGCCAAGAACAAATATTTTTTTAAAAGATTTAGTAATTGAAATAGATGAAATAGTCGATATAATTAAAACTTTAGATCCTAATAAGGCATCTGGTCCAGATGTCATAAGCCATAAAATGCTGAAAATGTGTCCTGAAAAAATAGCAATTCCCTTAAAAATAATATTTAATAAATCCCTACAACAATGTAAATTTCCCACCAGCTGGAAGATTGCTAATGTAATAGCATTTTTTTAAAAGGGAGATAGTTCGTTACCATCTAACTATAGGCCAATATCGCTTATAAGTTGTGTAGGGAAAATAATGGAGCGAGTTGTTTATAAACATGTCTTCAATCACCTACATAGAAATAAGTTAATATATGAATACCAGTCTGGTTTTCTGCCAAAATATTCGACAGTTCATCAGCTTTTAGAAATTTATAATTCTATATTAAATTCATTAGAAAATAAAGAAATTAGCTGTTTTGTTTTTTGTGACTTTTCTAGAGCATTCGATAAAGTTTGGCATAAAGGATTGCTACATAAAATGAAGTTATACGGTGTTGACGGAAATTTATTAAATTGGTTTCAAAGTTACCTAAACAACAGACAACAGCGAGTTGTTATTAAACAATCTTCCTCTGAACTTTGCAGTATTTCAGCTGGTGTCCCACAGGGTTCTGTTTTGGGACCGCTGTTATTTATTATCTATATTAATGATATTGCTGAACACTTGATTTCTTTATGTAGATTATTTGCAGATGATACATCTCTGGGCTACTCTAGTCGTGACACGACACAAATACAATCAGTGATCAGTCACGACCTGAGTGAGCTCAGCGATTGGTCTAAGAAATGGCTGATGTCCTTTAACCCAGCAAAAACCGAAATAATGTTGTTTTCATACATTGAAACTCCAGAAATGAATTTCACTTTCAATGGTAAGAGGATTGAAGTTACAGACTTCCACAAACACTTGGGTGTTACATTTAGTAAAGATGCTAAATGGAACACCCATGTGGAAAATATCATAAAAAATGTATCTAAACATTTAAATGTACTTAGAAAATTAAAGTACAGGATAAGTAGGAGCAACTTAGAAAAACTTTACTTGACTTTTATTAGACCGCTTTTCGAATATGCATGTGAAGTTTGGGATAATATGGGTGTGGGTTATTGTAAAAAATTAGAACAGCTGCAACTTGAGGCAGCCAGAATTGTAACAGGTCTTCCTATTTTTACAAGTAATAGAATTATTTATGATGAGATTGGTTGGGAAACTCTAGCTGAACGAAGAGAAAGAAGGAAGTTACAATTATTCTATAATATTCAACATAATAATGCACCAGCCTATCTTTGCAATTCTATTCCACCAACAATCCAAAGTACAGCTGTTTATCCATTACGTAATGGGAATGATATAATATACCCTTTTTGTAGACTTTCATTAACCCAAGAGTCCTTCATACCCTCAACAATACGACTGTGGAATAACCTTAATGTGGTGACACGCAACATTGACTCTTTAGGTAAATTTAAAAACCGAACTAAAAAATCTTAAATTGAATTCAAAAGCCCAAGTACCAAAACATTATGACTTTGGCAATCGTAAACTCAATATTATATTGACACAACTTAGGTGCTCAGCTTCTTTTTTGAACTATGATCTTAACAGAGTCAACATTATTTCAGATCCGTCTTGTAGTTGTGGTGCCAAGTTCGAAGATTCACGTCACTTCTTTTTTTATTGTCCTAATTATTCGAATATAAGAACCAAATTATTTAATAATCTACATTGGTTACCAGATAACTCTCTACTAAATTTGAACACCTTAACCTCCGGCGATAAGTCTTTAAGTAATGTTGAAAATGAAAGAATTGTAAAGAATGTATATGAATTTATTAAAGAGTCTAAGAGGTTTCTAATTGTGTAATGTAGAACATAATAAAGTGCAAATACATGCATATTGTGTATTACCACTCACATCATCACACACCATCTTTTCAGAGTTCAAATATGTTATATATATATATACATAATGTATTGTTTGCATGCATGCTTTGTAAATATTCTACTGTTATAAATTGTTATGGGAGAAGACTTTATAAGTTTGATTAACTTGTGTCTCATCCCTTTTGCACATTTAAGCAAATAAAATATGTTTAAACTAAACTCGTTGACTCAGAGTGAGAATAATGTGTACGAGAATATTGCCTCCTTTTCGGTGAACGTTTCTCTTTTGTGATAGCACGTATAAAACTGTTTCACCCTGTTAGAATGATGAAAGGAACCTTTACACGATAACGTTCTGAAAATGCGTATAACGTTATAGAAAGATACGCAAAAAATCAATGAACCAATTCATGATAGATAAAAATGTTTGAATCAAGAATTTTTTTAAAACTGTTTTGTATATTTGTGTAAATGGATTTTTACGGAATTTCAAAAATATACATTTTACCGCATTAAGAAAAGACAACACATTTTGTTCCCACAAATTTTAAATCATTTTTCAATATTTACTACAATGAAAGAAGTTGTTGAGTATGCAGTGGTATTTCGCATATATCAAAATACTAACCCATAAATCTATATTCTTTACCTTAATGCTAATGTTTGACTTTGTGACGCATACTTTTAAAATTCATTCTCTTCAATTCATTTTGTAGGACAGATTATTCATTTTTTACATACCTTTGGCAAGCTTTTTTTCAATTCTTACCAGGTCAGGACATTTATTTTCAAGACCCCCTATTAAATCGATCAAATCGATTAGCTAAGAAAACATTAAGAAGAAGTGTAGTTTATGTGGTCGAACAGTCATAAAAGCTAATCGATATACAAGGAGCCTCAAAAGCACGCAGCTCATCTTAAAATTTCGAATGTATAAACTGTCATATGTTTAATAACAAAAGTTATTTGGCAGTAGTTAGGGAATGACATAAAACCAATTAAAAGTTAAGTAAACAAAAAATTATTAGAGGCTGCGATGAAACGATAGTGACCGGATTTCTGTATGTAGTGTAAGTAACCAATACATGGTAGGGAAGAATTTTCAGGTTTAGATGTGGTAATGATATAAGAGTTTACTATTTGACTTTATGTGAACCGTATAGAAAGAAAGAAATGAAGAAAAATCAAATATCATTCTAAAAGTCATTCATGTAGTATTTACAATAATCCACCATCATATTGTTGCATGTTTTGACGTCCAGTACTAACATAAGTCACTTTGCGAGTACTCTTTATTTGTTTCGTATTTAAAAAATTGGCATATTAGGAATTCTTTTCTTAAATTCTAAATCATTTTCAAATATACTATCCAAAGGGTTTCCAATATCTACAATATTCATTCAGTGTTTTCAATGATAATCACCCGATTTTTTTCCCGTTTTAACAAAGTTCTACGATAGGATCGTCTTTAATAACCTGAAGACACAGTTCTCAATCTATTTTCAGTAGGCAACAATATTATTCGGGCTTTTTTCGAAAGGTTTCAACTTTTTTGGTATCGAACGATGATGAAACCCACGATTGTAACATTGCTTTAGAGATCATATCACAAAGCTGTGGACCAAACATGTAACATAAAAAAAAAAATTAAAAAAAAATAAAGTCAATGTTAAGAAACATAAAATACTAGTAGTGACAATAGTTGTTGATTTATTAGAAAAAAACATTCTTGACGATTATTTTGTCTCACTTGATTTAATAAGTTTTTCTTTTTCTTTTTTAGCAATATGTCATGAATAATTAAATACAGGTCCTTATTCCTTTTTCTATATTTCAGTTCTGGCATTTATGCATGTATAGGCATTTTGCTCTCCATATGTACACTGCGTGTGCAAGCAAATAATTGTGTTTAATTTTGAACAGTAATCACAAATACCTGGCAAAACGTGCAATCGAAATTTTTGTTTTATTTCTCGTTTGGATCTCCCATATCTTTCCGCTAAACATGTGTATTCGCCATCATCTTGGAACCTAGCATTTGTTATTTTTAGAGTAGCTAATCCGCTGTTACTATCGAATTCCTCCGAATGAGATGTAGAAAAGCTAATCACTCGTTCTGCTCCTTTATTCCAACTGACCTTGTTTGCATTATCTACTACTGCATTAATCAAAACATTCTCGCCTACCTTTACTGATGTGTCGTCTGGAGGTTGTTTGAATTGCAGAGCTAACATTGAAAAAAGATAAACTTTGAATTAGTTAATTTCAAAATTCGGTCAGAGTTTCACAGTGGGTAAAGCTATGTAATGCATTTACAGAAAGGCCTAATTTATAATATTTATTCTACGAACAAACGACAACCACTGAAATACATGCTCCTGACTTTGGACAAGTAATCAAAGAAGTGTAGGGGTTAAACATGTTTTCAGCACAACTCTCCTCCTAACTTTGGACAGTGGAGAAACAGTACAACATTATAACATACTATACAAATCATTTGAATAATGTTCAACTCATCAGATGGACACAAATAGAAATAGTCTATAAAAACATGTAAAATCAAAGTCTTGAATAAAATACATAGCGCATTTCTTGAAAAAGGCTTTTTGTTTTATTTTAGAATTCTTCAATTTAATTTTAAAGTTTTACACTTGTTCAATGTTTTCTTTTATTGAAACTTAAATTAATCTGAGCAAAAGTAGTAGTTTTTCAAACGGCAAATTAAGTGTAAACGTAATGAATTTTTGTCGCGCAAACGTTGGATAAATTCGCACGAATATACTGCACCGTTCAATCCCATCTCCTTCACAAATTTAACCTACCAAATTATACATGTTAACGGGTTAATACCAATACGATGTGTGTGTCACATATGGAGCAGGATATGCTTACCATTCCGGAGCACCTGAGATAACCCCAGACTTTTGTGGGGTTCGTGTTGCTTAATTTTTAGTTTTCTATGTTGTGTTTGTGCACTATTGTTTGGTGTTTTTAGCCATGGCGTTGTCAGTTTATTTTCGACTAGTTAGTTTGAGTGTCCTCTGGTTTGGTATCTTTCGCCTCTCTTTAATGACAAATTACGTTACGAAAAGACGTACTGCCATTTGTTACCCCAACAGTTGCACGGTTTCCACAACACACATCTTTACCTGGAAGATAATTAAAGAAATGGTGATTTATTTGCATTTGACAACGGAACACGAGTTTGAAAATTAGAATTGTTGCTTAATAGAATATTCATTAACATTTGATATACAAAGAATTTCCAGCTACATTAATGCCAAAGCAGAATGCAAATGAAAACACGGTTAGAAATGGGTATGACGTACTGTTCATCGTCAATGATACAATCCATTTGTTTTTTTTAATCCTTTTTATACATCCCAGTCGATAGAAAACGACGAAAATCGAACTATATCTCATCGATAAAAGAAAAAGTTGGTGCTAAACTGCGAACCTATTTATTTGTGACATGATTCAAAAACTTTTGGAAGTTTAATTATAATTTGTAAGGGATGTGTTGATGAGTTTTACCTATGGAGACAAAGTATTACTTTCACTGTTAATTCATTGAACTGTATTTAAATATCGAAAATTTGATACATGTTACATTTATAATTCCAAATATGTAATCAATTAAAAAATGAAAAAAGTCATCAATAGTATAAAGCACGTAAAGATCGTTAACTCAAAATATTGACAATGATGTGATAAGGGGGTCTAAAATTCAGTTTGACAGCTTCAGACGTACTAATTTTTAACATGTAATTTCATCCCCTAACTTAATATTTCTTCTTTAACTATCAAGAAACAAATTGGTAAAATGTATCACATAAAAAAAATGCAAGTTATACCCTGTTCACACTAGGGACTATATTTGTAGACTACGAAAACCAAAGTAAGATAACTGTGTCCTTGGACCATATAGGCAGGATACACAAAATTATTATAACCATTGCACACGTCAAATATACAAAAATGTCGATATACTGTAACGTAAAAAATGGTAAAAAAGACAAATTTGAAGGTGTCTAGCTGCAATTTTTTTTTTTTTTTTTTTTTTTTTAAACTTCGCTTATACTCACATGAGTAGGAGTGGCAAAACGAATGAAACAATACAAATTTTTGCCGTTTTGTGCAAACATTCTATACATTGACGAAATAAACAGGAAAATAAAACCATACCCTAAATGTCTTATATAATCATAAAATTACTAAATTTTACAACCCATCATTCATGGAAAATTTAGAAAAAAATATATATTCTTGACACTTTTCACACCTTTAATGTATGTACTTATATGATACATTAAATTAAAATTTTTGATTCAAAATCGCAGTTTGAGTTAGTTGGACAAATCATGAACTCTAAAATGCTTAAGAAATACAAAGTTTAACAACTCATAAAGTGATATTTAAAGAAAATCCTTATAATTTGCACAACTCAAGTGTATGTATCATTCTACACCAAACAAAGGTTTAGCTTGAAAACTGTAGGAGGAGTGAGAAGGACGACTAATTAACAATGCCTGTCTTATATTATAGTAAATTGACAGAGTCAACAAACCCATCACTTGTTGAATATTTCAATTAAATCATAATCCGGACAATGTGCACAACATTTGTATGTGCACTAACAATTCAAAGAATATGAAAATGTATTGCTTTGAACATATACGAGGAGTTATTCAGATAACTTATATATCCTATGTGGAACAAATGAGCTGTTAGAAGTGAAACCATATGCTCCCGACATTTATTCGCGGTGACATAACCTTATAATATGACAAATTAATACTCACAACAGTAGCCACCAATGATTTGTGTAATTAATAATACCCATGAAAGACCAAGTACAACTATTACAATATATAACGACCAACCAAAACCACTGGCACTTGTAGAAAGACTCCCAACAATTTTCGTTATGAATATGATCACCACTGCACTCTGTAATACACCTGAAACATATTTTAAACAAATTATTAAATAGTATGATTTAATACCAGAAAGAAATCCACAGTAAATTAAGTCAGTCGTGGTTTTGCAAGAGATTGATAAAGGTTCGCTCCTTGTGAACACATATAGTGGAAGATATTAGCAAGCAAAATAAAGGGAATTGTGCAAATGATGATACAAGCATGAAAACTAGAACGAAGCATCATTATTATGCTTTTTAAGAAAAAAACTCCTGGCCATAAGAAAATTTCATTTTTTCAAGATGGCCATCACCTTTTCTAAATACTTATTTTCTGGAAAACGTTTTCTTTGACCTTCTTTGGGTAAAAAATATTATCAGGCTTGGTGGATACCTTCTTTACATGTGACGTATATACATGTTCTGGATTTGCGCATGCGTGAAAATGTAACACAATTCACACACAAACATTTGAACTATTTTTTACATGCTTAGCGCTTTTGAATTTTAAATGATGTTATGAATTTGTTTGATGACATTATTTAAGGATATGATACACATGCGTTTAACAATTTCGCGCATGCGCAAACTATTTATGAATAAAGAACAAATTGCACGCACTACAAGGGTAAAATGATGGAAATCGTAGTTCACCTTACAGATGAGGATTTGAATTTCTTAAACATATGTTGGTCGTCGTTCATTCCTCTAAGCATCTATGCTCTTCTTTTCGAGTATAAAGTGTTACATCTTTGATGCCACTGTTTGAAAACATGCCCTTTCAGTTGCATTGATCAAGCATTCGATGGAAAGGTGAAAAAGGTGGTTAACTTTCTAAATATCGGGAAAACATCAATTATAGCTGCAGATAAACCCTTTGGTATTGGCTAAGCAATTTCAGTTCGAATGGCCAGATTTGTACGGAGAACATAAGTTTATCGTAATGTTTGGTGGATTGTACATTAAAATGGCTTGTTTTAAAATTCTGTGTGATATATTGCGTGATAGTGGATGGACATGTGCCCTCACTGAAGCCGATATTGCAACACCTAGAATGGCAGATGCTTTCATGTATGTTTAAATGAAATTAGATATAAACACACGCATCAGATAACTGCATGTGGTTTGCTTGAATTGATTATGCCAGCCGATATTAAAGCGTAACCACAGAAACTATAGTGCATGACTCGAAGATCCCTTCGAGACGATGAATGGTAGCTGGACCAGAAGTCAGAAGACTGGTTGATGAATTTGAAAGATTTAGTGGTTTGAGTCATTCTACAACAGATGAACGACGTCATGAAGACTATGAAAACACAAAAGGATTTCTTCGAAAAAGTTTAAAGGCTTTCTAAAGTGATGAACGAGTTTGGAAATCCGTAGTCGTAAGATTTGTACAAAATTTACTCTGTTAAGGAAATTGTTAATTCAGAAGTAGGTAAGATATGTATATAAACTACAAGATACTGGGTCCCAACAGTACGATCTTTTGTAGCAAATACGCAACGAATGAGAATCTGCTTTTTTAATATTTTTATATAAAAGCCGTAAAATGAAACTGGAAACTTCTTTATCAAAAAAAGCTTGAGAACCTGAAGACTGATTACGATCTCTTTTCTAGACTTTTCATTTCTTCTTTAGCCATGAGAACCAAACTGGTCCTCCGTTTTTTTTAGGATGTGGTACTAAATCGCAGCAAATGTGTATACTTGAAACATTCTGCGATTTGCCATCAACTGGTCCAAATTCTGACGTATTTGTCGTTGGTTGGGCAGCAATGGTTAATTTATTGTCACCACCTGGGGCAAACATATTTGATGATTATGCAAATGATATCATACTGCCTTACATAAAATCTTCCTTCGATAAGTATCCAAGAGTAGACATAAAAAGCAAAGTACTGGTGTTAGACGGAAAGTTGTAGGTTCTGGTAGAACGCCAATGGTTTGGAGTAGTTTTCTCTGTAAAGATGATAACAAAACGGAATTGTTCAAGTTTCTTGCCGACAGAATGGCCTCTTTAGAGACTAATGAAAATGCTTATGCTACTCAAGGTGAATATATTCTTTGCAATTTCAATACGGGTACTCCCCAGCTACCCTCTCGTAACCATGAAAAAAGCAGATACACGAATGATTGTCCATGATAAGCATGCTGCTGAAAAGGGTTGTAAAAAGTAATTTTCAGTAGTAATGACATAGATGTAGTAGTATTAGGAATTGCAGTACTCGCAAGATTAGGTGTGGATAAATTGTGGATAGGTTTTTGAAGGAATAAAGACTTTCGATGGCTTCCTGTACATGTCATATCAAATGCGTTTGGTCCTCGTGTAGCAGCTTTTCCCTTCTTCTATGCATTTAGTGGGCGTGACACTGTGTCGGCATTTCATTGGAATGTGAAGAGGTCAGCTTGGCAGACATTGGAAGTATTCCCTGATGTAACGGACGTTTTTGCCCGATTTTGTATGAAGACACAGCCATGAACATCATAAAAGTATTTGTTTGCATCATGTACGGAAACATCACCGTTTGCTGTTAATGAGGCACGATTAAAATCGTTTGCAAGGAAGCAGCGGCCTTATGATGCTATTTCGCCTACCACAAAATCATTATCATTACCTGTGGTAGGCGGAATAGCATCATAAGGCCGCTGCTTCCTTGCAAACGATTCTAATCTTCTGGAGCACATCAAAAGAGAAGCATATCAAGTTGGACATGGTAGAGATGATAGGAGTTCTTAGTTGTAGGTTGTTTACCTTCCTTTGATGATACTCCGATGTATAAACATTTTATAAGGCTTATCCAAACACAGAATGGTCGTCTGCACTTGGGCTTTTATTTCAAATACGCAACATGTCCTGTGTACGGAGTGTCAACTATTGCTCAATTTTAGGATGTATCACGCAGCACGAAACAGACAGCTCCATAAAAATGCGTTAAATTTATGCAAACACTATTTTGACAATTTTACCTATTATGTCTGTTTTGTTGACGCATCGTTGTAAATATAATTGAATTTGATGCCACTGTCATTCAAGTATGAGGTTTAGTGCTTTAAAACCAGGTTTAATCCACTATTTTCTACATTTGAAAATGCCTGTACCAAGTCAGGAATATGTCAGTTGTTGTCCATTCGTTGATATGTTTTATCATTTGATTAGGGACTTTCCGTTTTGAATTTTCCTCGGAGTACAGTATTTTTGTAATTTTACTTTTATAGTCCTTGTCATACTAGCTCTAGTCAACTTGCCTTCCTATGATCTATTATCTAAAGACAATGTTAACCATCTGATGTATTTTGTTTCTTTGTGTTATTAAATTTCGAAGGAGAAAAATTAAAACTAATAACAATTTACTTACACCAAACAGAAATCAAAATAGTGGTAAACGAAGTTGCCTTCGAACCTCTGCATTCTTTACAACATAAAGAAGGAAGCAGTATAATCAAAACTATACCGAACCAACTACATGCTACGATTGAAAGGTAATAAACTGCATCTAACCAATCTGAAAATTAAAAAAAAAGAAATGATGAAAATACTAGTATAACGATTCTCATGTTGATTTTACCAGTTGGTTTATTTTTTACGTCGTTCAATTATAAAACATTTTCATATCAACTTTTCTTTGTCATTCAAAATAATAAACTTGTAGATATTTACCCAAATATATGTGTACAATGCTTTTCTATAGCCAAGACTTTCATGAGCTTTTGGTATTGTGATCGGATCATATCGGTATGACTTGATAATAAAAAAAGGCAATAAAATTGATGTTATATCGCTTTTTGTTTTATTTTCTTAGGTCTACGAACGACCTTCAACAATGAGCAAAACCTATACTATATAGTATAAGCTGTAAGAGGTCATGCACTAACAAATGGTTAACTATTTCAAACTGCCTGCTAAATACTTCCATAAAGAACAAAACAGATATCGCTGACAGCCACCATCGACAACACATTGACGACTCTTTTTATATTAGATCTTTACCAGTTTGTTTAGAACAGTGATTCTTTACAGTGCAGGTAAATCTAATATTCTCGGGACGCAAATAGTGTCAGTAGGAAGACTTACAACCAGCCGATTAAATATATTTTCAGAAACATATTATTATTGAGGAGAAAATTTACAGTTTTAATTATCTCATCAGTTCTAGTAAGTATATCAAACATATTTTCTATTTCATTGCAAATGGCTGCTTACTTTTCAAATACTAGTAACTGTTTTGTTTGAAAATATTGTGTCAAACTGTAGTCTAAAGAGCCGAAATGTCAATAGTGATATTAAAAGCGGGATAATAACATAAGCCTGCTATCATATTTCCTTAGGCAACAATGACCAAAAGGAGGGAGAAGATCTTTCATTTAAACAGAAGCACTTGTGTTGTTGTCTAAACCACGCGAAACTATAGTACCTTCTCATTTTGAAAATCTTATACATTAACAATGTATGGTTGATATCCCGTTACAATTCCTTCTTCTGATTAAAACAAATCAACTTTTCAGCTCGGTTTGCAATTTGAATGATAAAAAAACAAAAAAAAATCCGTTTTAAATCATTTCGAATTCCTTCCCCCTTTTGCAAAGAGACTTTAATTTAGGAAACATCCTGCCGCAAGAATCAGTTATGTCTAAAGTAACTGCATATTTTTAATCTAAATTATATCCTAGAATGGAAAAATCATTTGCACTACTATTTTTTTCAAAGGTCAAAATATAGGCTGTGCGGCATATTTTCAAAATATATGTGCCTCTATCGTCTGAGATCTAAAACTTGTACTTAAATTTTGTACTTCCCCTACCTTTACTATTGGTCTAATTTAGAATCAAGACTGTCACTTTATTCTTTTATGTATACTGGGAAAATCCGCAAAATTATGTCTTTATGATATGAAACATAGAGATTATATCTGGGAACAAGTACATAAACAAAACAATTTATCAACGAATATTTTGAGTTACAGAATTCTCTCCAAAAGAGGTGCAGTTTGTGAAACAGCTGTATTTTAAATGTGCAACATGCAGGTTCCTCGTCTTAAAAAAATAAGCTTAATAATCTTTTGTACAAATTATTTAGTCCTGTGTCGTTTCTGTCTCATTGACTTATTTCTGAAATTTACTTTCGATAAAACATAGAAGAATTGTAAACGTTTTAATTCGTGAAACTATTTAAGTTCTATTTTATGTTATTTTAAAAATGAAATAAAATGTTTCGTAACATGAACAAGATGAATTGAGTGTTCCATGGTTAAGAGTTGTATGACTTCATTAATATTGTTACAAAAATTTCTTTCTTTAGTTTTTTTGTCAGTATTGATTCATTAACGTGTGAGTTAATCAAAATCTGAAACATGAATGGCATGTGTTATGTGCTCATAATTTATTATGAATTTTGAGAGTTAACAATATTTTGACAGCCGAGTTTACCTCAATTGTGACAGGAATATTTATGTATACAGGCGAAATTCGAGTAAAAGAGGTTTTTACGTTATCATAGTTCAGAAATACACTGCATATTTTTACAGATCCTTTTTTTCCAATTTTTTGTTTAGATTACCTTTGAGATCTGGGAGTTTATCCGTAACTTTGTGACAGCTCATGTCATCTATGGTGTCGTTGCAGTATCTCCGTATGCCAAGATGATATTCTTTTTCCTTTATCCAAACATCTGTAAGCAGACCACACAAGAGACCAATCTCAATTAAACAAGACACAATTAGACCTAAAATTGAAACGCATTTCATTGAACCCATGGTCATCTGTAAAATTCATAAGATATAACTTCCTTAACAACACCTATAAACAAGAGTCATCCCTATATTGAATAGTTACTACTAAGATATTTTGAAAAGATTAAATACTAACACATAATCAATAATGATATATCGTATAGATAATAAAACTTATCTTTCAAATGCATGACTTTTTGTATATGCTTTAATAACCAATAGGAAAGACATTTAAAAATCATCTCAGTCAACATTAAACTTATAAATTAAAATTTTTTAATAAAAATAAGATTAATTAGTGATAGTTGCAAATATAGACCAAAAACTTCATTTTCCGGAGCGGTGTTTTCTTCGTCCGTGTACATTTACGCCAAACATTTTTCATTTTAAAATGAAAAATAAATTTTCAAATTGCTCTGAAAATTTTTAATGTAGTTGGTTAGAAAAATGTAACAAAAATCTATTCAAATCACTTTCGAAAAAACATTTTCTCTAAAAGATTTGAAATTTGTTATTCTCATGAAATTACATTTTTGATTTTACGAAGGTATTAAATCAAATAACAATAAGTTTGTGTTGTGTTAAAAATGATTTTATTCTGTCAAAAGTTTAAATATATTTAAACATTTGCAATTGCTTGCTTTAGAAAACAAAACATATTTCAATCTCATTCTTAAAAGCAAATATTGAAAATACTGACCTTTAGTATTTTTCAATTTAGTTTACAATATTGAAAAATGAAAAATACTCTAACGTGGAGCATTTTTCAATTTGACATACAATATTGAAAAATGAAAAATGCTCTAGCGTGGAGCATTTTTCAATTTGACTTAAAATATTGAAAAATGAAAAATGCTCCAACGTGGAGCATTTTTCAATTTGACGTTTGAAAATGAAAAATGAAAAATTGTTGAATTTTTCATTTTTCATTTTACTGTGCAATATTCAAATTTTAAAAATGTTCATTAACTAAATGTTTAATAATGAGAACGAAATGTAATTTGTTTCAATGTAGGCGTTTCGAATGTTTCAATTGTTGACACTTTTTATTAAATATTTTACTATTTCCGTTCTCTTCTTTCTTGTTTAAGTACAATATATCTTGCAGATCTTTTTAAGGTGTGTGTCACTGTGTGTGTGTGTGTTAACTATGCGTGGTATCAACAAATTCCGAACAAGAATGGTACACTGACAAGTACGATAATGACAATAAAAAATCATTCTTTCTTTTATATTTATATACCTAGTCGTCTTTGTAGCTACATGTTCATATATATCTTTCGATCTATCAATATGTCATTTATTGTATACATCTATCTATCTGAATTTTGTTTTTGTTTGTCTTTTTTTTTTCTTTGAATTGTCGGGGTCGAAATCTTTAATTCCGTCCTCTCAAGTGAAAAAAGTACCTTGCTCACATACATGTACATGTTGTAAGAATGGTATATAACTTTCAGACCATTGATGTTTGATTCAACAAATGATACTTGACGGAAGAACACACCAAGACATTTCTCAACACTTGACTTCTTTAGAAATCAAGCATGCATCAGCACGAACAATAAGTCGTTTTTTGTTCAGAAAACGGAATTACTAGGCGATGCAGAGTAGACGAAGGAGCATTAAACCATAGTTAAAGATAGTCCGAAAGAAGGGGACGATAAATGGCTGACCCGTGTTAAGAGAGAGCCATATATCTTGCACGTTAAAGACACCCTTGTAGATTTCGAAAAAGAGTAGGCTAATGCCGCTACAAGGCAGCACTCACACCCGCAAAGTGGAAAGGGATTTATATAACTTGCAAAACTTGTTTCCCAATCCACTATAAATAAATATGTTTAAACTTATTAAACCATGTCGTGGCTGAATGTGTCAAACAGTATCTTATAAAACAGTGGTCTTTGTTAGTCTTGTATTATTTTAATTTTAGTTTCTTGTGTACAATTTGGAAATTAGTATGGCGTTCATCATCACTGGACTAGTATATATTTGTTTAGAGGCCAGCTGAAGGACGCCTCCGGGTGCGGGAATTTCTCGCTACATTGGAGACCTGTTGGTGACCCTTTGCTGTTGTTTTTTATTTGGTCGGGTTGTTGTCTCTTTGACACATTCCCCATTTCCATTCTCAATTTTATATAAAGTGCGAATCCAGCTAGTTCATTTTTACTGTTATATGCGGTTATGTCTATTGTAGAATAAAGGATCATGGGAAAACTGTATTTGTTTACGTTTTGAAAATATCAAGTTAAAGGATTTTAAGTTAAGTTTTAACATATTTTCATTGTGATATGTCTTTATAATATACAAACATAGCATTAAACTTCAAATAAGTGTTATAAAAGCATCATAATATAGCATATCGATTATTGAAAGCGATCCATTTTAACTATAGATGCGATGAATTATCACTGTTAGTGCAGTCATTATTAATGTAGAATTTTCAAAGATGCGAGGAATTTTTATTGTAGAATTATGTGATAAATGCACTTGCAACAAATGAAAAAAAACTTAGTTGATGACTTTAGGATTTATGATACATGTATTTTCCAATTGAAATACAAACTCTTCATTCATTCTTCATGAAATATATAGCTTTTCAAACTTGTAACAAAAGCGATTCTCAAAATGTCATATTGTATTCTTCAGATTACGTTTCTCCTTGATTTTAACTTATATAGTGAATCACTGGAGCGTGACAGCAGCGGGCCCTCTTAAGCAGTCAGTGGGCCCCTACTTATGAAAAATTCTAGATCCGCGAATGGATACTACCACAGAAGTAAAACCATGCACATTTGGGTTATTGTACACGAAATGCATGCTACAATTCATTTTTGTTGATTTTAGACCCTTTGGAACTCTATGTGGGCTATTTCAGCAACTAGGCAAAAAATCCCCAAACTTGATACATGGTCAGATTCAGCATGTCAACGAATTCCAAATATCTATATTAAAGGACTTTTGTCTATTATAAATTTGGACCCCACAAAATTGAAAAAGGGACCAAAAATATGAAAAAATGCATGCATCGGATACTTTTGTTATTGAAGGCATGACTGTAACAATAGGATGAATATACAAAAATATCTTTTTCTGGGGTCTCATTGGGGGGGGGGGGGGGGGGGGGGTTCTGATCCCGGATCCCGCTTACTGTTTTGGCAGATTCCCGTATTCCGCTTATTGTTTTGTCAGATTCCCGTATCCCGCTTATACTATGCAGTTCTAATTTTTTGTAATTATCCGTGTCCCGCTAGACTTCATTTCCCGTTTTTCTCTACACAATCATTTGACTTTCACCTGTCACGCTTGCAAAAAATCGGCAATCCGGCGTGACGCTTATACCCAAATGCGACCCACTATTTTACTCTATTTTGACTCATATAAAGCTCATTATAAATATATTAAAATAGTAGCGTAGATTTTTTCATCCCTTTTTATCCCGTCTCGTTTCGTTTTTGAGCCATATAGATGTCGTATGTGACAATGAGACAACTCTCCATCCGAGTCACAATTTATAAAACTAGACCATTATACGTCAAAATACGGTCTTCAACATGGAGTCTTGGCTCACACCGAACAGCAAGTTATAAAGGGCTCCAGTGTAAAACCTTTTAAACGGGAAAACAAAGGTGCAATCTATATCAAGATGTACGTAATTAGTGGTGAAGTGTCATGGAAATGGATAAAAAAAATAAGGATAAAGATCTCTATACGCTTTATAAGAAACTAAATGGAATACATTTGAAATAAATATTATTTCTATTGAATTTAGTAGAGTGTTTTAAAACCAAACTTTTATCCGTAAGTTAAATTTTATCAAATCTTTCTCTTACTTTATCTATTATTTGAGCAAGTCGGCTAAATTAAGGCTTTACAGCTAATTTCCTAATGCATGTAAAGCAAAACTTTGGTTGGCTTGCTTGCTTTGTTTGTATAATTGTTTATACAAACTTTGTAAATAAGATTGACATTTTTAAACAATATGAATAGGCATAGTTTAACCTGTATTTTTAATATTTGAATTAAATTGGGTGTTATCATAATGATTATCCAATAAAAAAAGCAAGCAAATCAACTAAAGTCTTGCTCTACATGCTTAAAGAAATGAGCTGTAATAGATAAAAAAAATAATAATTATACAGTGAAAATGCACCGCATATACAATACTAATGATTCGCTCCACAGTTAAAATGAAAGAATAGTATCATTATTCGACAGTAAACATGACTAGCATTACGAAATCATCATAGTGGAATTTAGTTAAATATGAAGAAACTGAATGACAAAACATATTCTACGTTATACAACTTTAATAATTGTATTAAAATGAATATTTTTTACTGCAACAACATCTCACCTGTTAGTTATAAAGCACCTGCACGATCTGTTCGTGAAATGTCCTAAAAATTCACCTATTTTGGTATATATTTCACAGTTGGATGGCTTTAGGCGCGATAAATCCCGCTCGCATCTCTTACTTTGTTTTATTAGTATTATGTATTTCTGAACATATACATTTTAACTATTTTTCTTCATTTTCTTCAAAAATTAAAAAAAGTTCGTCTGTTTATTTATCATTCTACATTAGACATTTATGGCATATACAGTAAAAATGATATTTTAGGATCCGCACTTTACATACACTGTAAAAGAAAATATGAAATTAACTTGCATGCATGTAGGTGTGGTAAATGTATATTTCGAAGGATGAATGACTTCTTATATTTGCTTTTACCGAAACAAAATTTAGCAAAGACTATATCATAATTATGTGAATAGTATTTCAGCAAACATAAAACAGTTCCTATGAGGTTCTGTTTTATGTACATTCTATTTCCTTTTATTCAATATGATTTTACATCTTTAATATGAGAAAGCAAAACAAGTACTAGTATTATAGGACAAATATGTGGATACAAAAAATGGATCTCAGTCAGTAACAATATTCTTTTGAAATAAAAGAAAGTAAAAAAAAAAAACACAACCAGATCGACACTGATCGACACAAACGTATTCAAAGCCATATGCATTATGTACATGGAACATATACTAGTAAATTGTAGTTACATTTAAAACATGATGTGCGCACAGTGTGTGTTATTTTCAGGCTGGACCCACATACGGTCGGAAAATGATGACAGGCCATTTTTCAAGCAAAGGAATCAATGTGTCTGAGGTTAGAGTTGGTAAAGCATTAGCGACAGCGTAATAGCAGTGGCGGGTCAAGAACTTTTCATAAGGGGGGGGGGGGGGGGGCACTGACTGACCTACAGGGGGAGGGAGGGCTCCAGTCATGCTTTAGTGATTCCCTATATAATCAACCAAATTTTCCCCACAAAAGGGGGGGGGGGGGGCACCAACGGAATTACATAGTGTTTCAACTTCTGCAATGATGTCAGCGTATAAATCACATGGTCGACGCTTCTACAAAGAAAAGAAGTAAGAGACGATATCAAAAGTTCAATGTAGGGAAAAAAAACTTGATTCTCATAGTTTTTTAACTGACATCCCCCTTTTTCTAAACTGAACTTGAGAAAAATTGATTGTAAAATATGGACATATGTAACATCGATTTTGGATAAACAAAACTCGCAGTGATTTTACAACCCCTCCACCTCTCCAACCCAAAACTATTTGATTGAGGTTTTTCATCCTTCATTCTTTCTGCTCTCGTGACTGTAACCATGATCGGTCATGGATTTTGCGTTTTATTCGGAACATAAATCATCTCTTTTGAATAGCCTTAATTTTTGTTTGCTAGTCAAAAGAAAGGTAAATAAAAAGTTAATATTTAATAGATAAATCTTTTGTCAATGTACAAGTTTTGTGTGTGTGTGTGTGTGTGTGTGTGTAGGTGTGTGTGTGTGTGTAGGTGTGTGTGTGTGTGTGTGTACAAATCGACCTCTATCGAGTCATGTCACTTTTTTCTTATATATCATTATCTTGGTAGCGTTTTGTACGACTCCCAAATGGCATGACAGAGACTTGAACCCGACTAATATTTTAAAACTGTAACTTTCTTTTTCTGTACCTGCCTACTACATCCCAAGCTATTAATTTGTATATTTGTATGAATGTATTACAGTTGTGGTCCTTTTTCAATTTGCAGTCAGCTATAACTTATTTTTTCATCGTTTTATTAAAATCTTCACCGTGGTTTTTTTTTCGTTTCTTCTATTGTTTCAATTTTTGGGTTTGTTCGTGCTAATATAATTTTCTATAATAATGATGATAATAAACTAAAAGTTATAATCAGTTTGTTTCTCTTCGTCTATCTATTATTTGTTTAGCAACCAGTAGTCAATCAATCCAGCGCTTTTAAACTATTTGTTACAAACGTATATGATGGTCCTTTCATATTTTTTATAATTATCATTTCTCTGCAGGGAACGATGTTTTGAGAAAATTTTTCATATCATTTTGTGATACGCTTACGGAAACATGATTGTGCAGGGTTAAACTTAATGTAAATGGCAGAGAGTGGATAAACTTGGTAGCATAGCTTTCATTTATCTCCTTTTTATGTAACAATATATAACAGTTATTGAACTTTAACCACTGAAGGGTAAAATCAACTGTTTCATACTTTTTAATTTCCCCTGAATTATAAATTATAATAGGATCGAGAATTTGACAAAGAGACAGCAACCCGACCAAAAAGCAAAACCAGCCCAAACCCATTAGTGGGTCTTCAATAAAGCGAGAAAATCGGTCACACGGTTGGACCCTTTACACAAATGTGTACTATTTCATCGAAAATGGACGTCACATTAAATTGCGAAACATATGAATAAACGTAAATAAATATATATAAACCTTGTTTAAGAATAGTTTGTGCAAGCGAATGTACTTTCAGTGTGACTTTCAAAAAATAACTTGATAGTTTTCCAGTGTGACTTTCAAAAATAACTTGATAGTTGCTTTAGGTATATCATACATTTCAAACGATTCGGCAGTTGACATATGATGGTTTATAGGTTGGTATTCGCTTTGAATTTGATTGTGCACATAAAACGATTTAATCCCTAAGAGTTCTATATATGCACCGTAAAGTTATTTTTTCTCGAATCAATTAAATTGTTTTAAATTTTTCATTTTGGAATCTTTTGTAGCTTGCTGTGCGGTATTGGTTTTCCTCAACGTTGAAGACTGTACTATGAATTAAACTTGCTTACTTCATCATCATGTAATGTCTTGTGAAAAAACATGTTTCTGTTGCAATCATACCATATCTTTTATTTTTATGAAATTATGAATAAAACAAACCTAGTATTCACGAATAGAGTAAATGAATAAACGGAGAGCGCGCGGCAGCTTTATATATTTTCATATGCTATACGTATATGAATTTTTATAAATGTGCATGTATCAATTGGTTATGCTTGTTGTACTTGCTATAGAGAGAAACTCAGAAAAAATAAGATTGCAACGTTTCTTCGGTATTGATTATTTTTATTGATCGATAACTCATATAAGAAGTCATTTGACCTTTTTGACGTGGATGGACATTTGGTAGAAATTAGCATTCTAATAAAATTGAGAATGAAAACGGGAAATATGTCAACTCGACCAAAGAGCAAACAATATCCGAAGGCCACCAATGGGTCTTCAACGCACGAGAAAATCCCACACCCGGAGGTGTATCAGCTGGCCCCTAAATATAATTGTGTACTAATCAGGTAAAATGTGCGTCACACTTAACTCCAAAACATATAAATCAGATTAAATTAAAAATATATATATATACAAGACTAGCCAGAGGGTCCTGGCTTGAGACAGACGCAAAAATGGGGCGAGGTTAGATATATTTTGTGAGACCAAACCCTCCCCTATAACTATAGTAAATGTAGAAACACATTTGAAGAAATAACATAGTAAAACTCAAGTTAAAAGAAGTCCGAGTCCGATGTCAGATTAGGCATGTTTTTTACATAGGGTTTTCGTTATTCAAAGCGTTTTTCAATAGACAGCACTATCATTTTATCCCTATGTTTAAATTTTAGCCATGTCGGCCTACTTGGATGGCAGGCAGGGATTTCAACACAGCTTTAAAACTAGATACACCAATGATAAAAGTTTAACCAAAACTATCAGGGGACTCCCTAAAAGATATATTTTCAATAACATTTGGTCCAGTACAATGTAGTTTCAGAGACCGAAAATTTTGTAAAAGTTAACAAAGGCGAAATCGGACGACGAACACAAAGTGACGGTGACCAATAGTTGTTAATTTCTGTGCCTTTTTTGGTCTGTTGTGGAGAGTTGTCTCATTGGCAATCATACCACATCTTCTTTTTTATATAGTCTCATCATCTCTTGGTATTATTTCAATACTTTTTGCTGAAAAATCTTTTATTTTAAATTCATTTTTCTGTTATCAAGTTTCTTTCTTGTGAACATGTGTAAAACTATATAAAACATGCCTATTAAGATGAATAACCAAAAAGAAAAATGTTAATTCTTTCTGTTTCCGTTTTCAGTTTCCGTTCCGTACTCCTGTCCGTTTCCGCTGTTTAGCAACACCCCTCAACATCACATCAATGATTGGTAAAGAAGGCGGGAGATTTCAGCGTGTGCACTCTTGTCGTAACTTGAAAATTAAAAAAAAATTGATTTAAACATTTATCGATATTGCCTCATTGTTGATACTATTATTTTTTGTGTAGCTCGTCCGCTCCCATTTTATTTTCGTTATGTAAACAGAAAGTCACAACTGTTTTGTTTTTTACAGGGATCACGAAACTTTAATCGTGTTCCATATCAGGCTGATAATTTTGGGCATAAAATCCATCTTGATCAAAATGAATCTTGCAAGTAGCCCTCGAAGTGGAATATATAGAGGGGTGATGTTGAGGTTACAAAAAGTGGGTGTTGGATAAAGGATTATAAAAATTGGGGTTGTGAAATCAAGGGGACAACAAAGGTGGATTCTGGAGAACAAAAAAAAAGGAATTTAGGAAAAGGCGCACACCTAGTCACTCCGACCTTAATCACGTGAATGACATAAAATTCAATCTGTAATGTCGAAATAAGACTTTATTGTTTTTGACTTTTAGTTTGGAGGGAGAGGATGGCCGGGCATTATGGTATGATCTCCCGTCTCTAACTCAAAATATGGATAATTTTATGTCAAGGGTTTTATAATTCTCCCTGAAAGCTTCAGACAAAATAATTTTGTATCTTCTATCTTTTTAAATAGACAATATCCTTTCTAAAATTGAGAATGGAAATGGGGAATGTGTCAAAGAGACAACAACCCGACCATAGAACAGACAACATCAGAAGGTCACCAATTATTATAGGTCTTCAGTGCAGCGAAAAACTTCCGCACCCAGATGCGTTCTTCAGTTTGCCCCTAAAAAACATATATATACTAGTTCAGTGATAATGGACGACATGCTAAACAAATTAAAAACAAAAAACTGAAATTAAATTAAATTTAAAATAATTCAAGATTAACAAAGGCCTGAGGCTCCTGACTTGTGACAGGCGAAAAAAATACTGTAGGGTTAAACATGTTTTTGAGATCTCAACCCTCCCCCTATACCTCTGGCCAATGTAGAAGAGTAAACGCATAACTATATGCACAGTAAAATTCAGTTCAAGAGAAGTCCGAGTCCGATCTCAGAAGAGGTAAAAAAAAAAATAAAAAAAAATGACAACAATACATAAATAACAACAGACTACATTACTGGCATGCAAGCTCCAGACCTCAATTAAACTGATTGAACGATTATGTCTTCATTATAGGAATATCAGGCAACTACGTTAGGGGTTCAGTATTATACACATAAAATATTAAAGAGAAGAACATAACACGTGTCATGCCAACAAATGGTTTTTAAATAAATGTGTTTAATTCCGATGTAAAGACCCTATTCGTGAATCAATATTAAAGCCAAAATATGCAAATTTTAATGACCTCATTCAGACAACAGTATTGTAACTATATCCTTTCTTAATAAGTCTGTTAGAAGGTTTTGTTATCTTCTAATGTTCCTTGTTGTCGTTTGTTGATGTCAGTCATAAGTGTTTCTCGTTCTGTATATAATAGATTAGACCGTTGGTTTTCCTGTTTGAATATTTTTTACATTAGTCATTTTTGGGACACTTTATAGCTTACTGTTTGGTCTGAACCAAGACTCTGTGTTAAAGACGGCACTTTGACCTATAATGGTTTTTATTTTAAAAATTGTGACTTAGAAGGCAAGCTGTCTCATTGGCACTCATACCACATCTTCTTATATCTAGAGAAACGTAAACAAGCTTCACATTTGAAGTTCATTTTCAACTGAAATGCCACCTTACGTTCATTCCAAATAATGGAAAGTCTGTCTCAAAATGAACAAAGTGATCAGCAATATCAGTCTCAAACCTATATTGACTATACATTTACCAAATAAACCATACAATAAAAATAAAAGACCACAGGAACAATTAAACACCGAAAGTTGTCTCATAGAGACAGTCGTATCTAATTCCACCAAGCACTGACTCAAATGTCTGCTTCATTCCTGATAAGTTTTTCCAAAATAATGTATTTCAGTTAAAAACAGAAAAATTGCTGTAAAATTCAACATCAACCTCGCGGGACCGAAATTTAGCATGAGTAATTCTGATTGAGATTCAGAGATGTAGACTACAGCTTGTTATAGTTGTAAACAGAGACGATAGATGCCAAATGTTAAAGCACTATTGGGACATTGTATCTATTAGTAAATAGCTAAGTAAATTAAAAAAAAAATAATGAAAAAATTATATTATTCATTTTATCTAGTTAAGGAATGGAGGGAGCATTCAATGACTTCCAAAATAAGCCGTATTTGAAGGATTATGGCATATTCATCAACCTTAATTATACAGGGAGATTGGAAAAAGAACAGCTTTCCTAGGTGTTGTTGTTATCTTTACTCCTTTTCTAGGTTGTCAACGAGGGTATTACCAAACCCGTAGCCAGTGCATGCCAGTACGAAAATTTATGTTTATATAATTTCCTGTTGCAATATTTTTTTATTTACTTAACATTTGGGAACAACTTTCTCGGCTTCAGTCGTTGAGGGCTTTTTAAGGCTCATGGTTAACGCCAAAACACAAACATGATTTTTAGCATGATGATGCTTTGATCAACATGTGATAGATGCTGTTCAGATCTTATATTAAAAGTACATTAACTTTTTAAAGAAGTTTATAAATGTTTAAGCAACGATGCAAATACTAAACTTGGGAGTAAAAATAAATATCTTTATCAATGAATTCAACATACCAATATCTATTTAAATTAATATGTATAGAGAGAGAATATTTAGTTAACCTGAATGTTAATAACAAAATAGGGAAATATAAAATTCATGGTTTTAAACAAGGGAAATACCAATTCCATAATAATCCTGCGCCACATCACAAACTTTTGCTGGTGCGTTGTTGTTCTCTTATCTTTTCGGGGTAAGGTAATAAATGTGTATATACGGGTTCTAACATCACATTATTATATTTAAAGCATAAAAACTAAATTTCTATAGTGTAAACAATGAATGAAAAAATAATTTGATAACCTTTTTTCCAATATCTTTGTTTGAAAAAAATTGAAAAATGTTCCACACAAAAACATTTTCATATTTGAGAAAACTTTCTAAAAATGAAAATTCAACTAATTTTCATTTTTCAATATTTCAAGGCAAATTGAAAAATGCTCCGCGTTGGAGCATTTTTCATTTTTCAATTTTGAAAGACAAATTGAAAAATGTTCCACGTTGGAGCATTTTTCATTTTTCAATTTTTATAGACAAATTGAAAAATGCTCCACGTTGGAGCATTTTTCATTTTTCAATTTTTTAAGGCAAATTGAAAAATGATTAAGGTAATCAATTTTAATATTTTATTCTTAAGAAGGAGATTGAAATTTGTTTTTGTTCTAAAACAATCAAATTCAAATGTTTTAATTTATTCAAAATGTTGATAAGATAAAGTGTTTTTAACACAAACTTATCATTTCTTTTTATATCATCCTCTTGGAATCAAATAATGTAATATCATGAAAATTACAAATTTCAAATCTCATAACGAATGTGAATTTTAAGAACGACTTCAACAAATTTTTGTTACATTTATCAAACAAATTAACTTAAAAAATTTATAGAGTATTTTGCAAAATCTATATTTCAGTTTAAAATGAAAAATGTTTGGCGTAAATATACACGGTCTTTTCTTCTTTAGTCACATTTTTATTTTGTCTTTATACAAAAACTCATCAGCGATGCTCAAATCAAAACAGATGCGTTACTATGATTTTTTTCAAAGTAGGTTATTCTCGTAGATAATAATATATATAGATTAAAATCATTTCTAAACCATAATCATATTGTATCTGTTGAACTAACTATATTATTATAAATATGCACCCTTATGTATACAGTCTTGTTTGCAGTATTTATCAGAATAACGGCATTAGAATCCTGGTATATCTTTTTATCATATATTTAGTACAAAATACAGCAATTTTGTATATCTAATAAAGGTTCTTTTTTCCAGTCTGTATCACCTACCCTATATCGCATACCCCGTATCGCATAGCTAAACCCGTATCGCATACCCCGTATCGCATAGCAAAATCCGTATCGCATACCTGGAGTGACGTCATAATTAGAATGACGTCAACGTTTGACCTATGACGTCAGTTGCTGCATTTTCAGGCTTAGGGAAAAAATGATTTCTATTAAAAAAATAAAACAATTATTACCCAGTAACTTGACGAGCGATTTTTATATAAAATAGTACAATAAGATGTAGAAATATCTAAAGTTTTATTGTTTATTTGTCATAATTTTTGTGAAATTTGCACAAATGCATTTTTTACAATTTTTATTTGGTTTAAAAAAAAAAAATATATGATAAACAGAATAATACATGGCAAAATCCGTATCACACGCCGTATCATCCTCGACCAATATCATCCCTCGGGCCTAAAGGCCCTCTGGCTGATATTGGTATCTCGGGATGATACGGCATATGATACGGATTTTGCCATGTATTATTCTCTATGTATTCTTCTCTTTCATTTTTGTTAATGTACTTTGGCTATATGCCTTTTGTTTTTCTTTGTTACATAGTTCTTATTTTTATAGTGATTAAGATTATAAAACATTGTTAACTGCTGTACCCATATTTTTTTTTAACATTTTTACCTATATTGTGTTTGTTCTGTGCACACATCGTTGTCAATACAATGTAATTGTTTGCTACTGTCATACAAGTGAGAAGTTTAGCTAGCTTTAAAACAATGTTCAATCATCCGTTTTATGTACCTGTACCAATAGTTATCAAAGGTACCAGGATTATAACTTAATACGTCAGACGCACGTTTCGTCTATATAAGACTCATCAGACTCAAGACTCTCAGATCAAAATAGCATAAAGCCAAACAAGTAAAAAGTTGGGGAGCATTGAGGAGCCAAAATTCAAAAAGTTGGGCCAAATACGGCTAAGGTAATCTATTCTTGGGAGAAGAAAATCCTTAGTTTTTCGAAAAATTCAATATTTTGTAACAGGAAATTTATAAAAATGACATATAATTGATATTCATATCAACACCGAAGTGCCAACTACAAGATTTTTTTTTTGCCTAGTCTTTATTTTTCTATGTTTTGTTACGTTACTATGGTGTGTTTGTTTGTCTTGTCTATTATAGCTATGATGTTGTCAGTTTCTATTTGATCTTTGAATGTCCCTCTGGTATTTTCGACCCTCTTTTATGAAAATTTGTCTATAATCTAAAAGTTTACACATATCTTGAAGTTCCATACTATCATTCAAGTAAAACGCGTACAAAGTGCGTACAATCCTAAAATATGAACCTTTATCAAACTTTAAAAGCCCACAGAAACTGATGTAAACATTTCAATTATACCAACTCGGCCGTCTAATTTTTTAAACTTCTCCAAAAAAGAGTTCCATGTTTTCTGTTTAATTTCAACTTGTTATATCAGCCTGATGGCAGCTAAAGAAGCTTTGATTGAAAATTTACTGAACCTGGTATAAAACTAAGCTTTACCGGTACCGAAGGTATCAATAGCCACAGATGTTGGCAATGGCAGTGAACTGAAAACCTGCTAATTTAATTAGGAATAATTTCGTTTGTTATCGTTTGTAGTTGTTAATCTATTTTTTTTCTATATTCGTGTGTTATGGTGAGGATAATTAATCACCCAGTTTATTTATTAGGTCTTTCCACTTTTCTGTGGAAAGACCTATTGTTTTTCTTCTGATTATTTTTTTTTTTTTCTTCCGCCTAATTTTGTTCTTGCGATAAACATTTATTTCGCAATATGTCGCTTTGATATTTGGTATATGATATCGAACAGTTTATGCGCTATTGAAATTTATCCTGCGTAACCGAATACTTTTCTTTGTAGGAGTTATCTCCCCAAACACTGTTTTCCTTGTGCTCACAACTCCTTCGCAACCGTAAAAGATAACGACAAATTTATTTTACAAAATTGCTCGTTATATCCTTTGCATGATTTGTCCTATTTTGACCGAAGCAATATGACCGCTCCATATGAGAGTTATTTCCCCTTATGCATCTGATATAAGTGATATGCATTTCTATCTTATAAACCATAAGTGATAGAGACCTAGGATATTTTGATTTGAGGTCCTTGGTCCAAAAAAATGAAAATTAGGTCAAGGTCAAAGGTCAAGGTCATATTCTAATATTTGAATTTGGCTTATTTTCACTTATATCCAAAGACCGTATAAGATATCAACAAATTATTTTTACTAAATTGTTAGTTGCGACATGTCGTAACACATAAATTTTTATTGCAAGGGCACGTTGAACGTAAAAGGGAGTTTTCTCCCCTCTTGTATTTAAAAATACGTGTTTGGTGATATAAGTCATTAACCAAATATAATTAAGACCTATGGTCTTTTGATTTGAGGTCCTTAGTTCATGACCTTGAAATTGATCTCAAGGTCATAGCTTAATTTGACGTTCTAGATTTTGACCTTTGCTTTTATTTTATATGTATACATGATAAAGCTATGAAACTTTTGGAAAAAGGTATCAAACCATTTAACCTTGAAAGAAACAACCGGAAGTGACCTTTTGTAAACCGGAAGTAGCTATTTTTTGTACTTTATTAATATAAAAGTATATAGAACCAGATATTTTTGGAATCAGTGTCAAGTAAATAATCAAATATAATCGTAAGTAACATTTTTCAAACCGGAAGTAACAAATTATCTCCCTTATTTTAAAAAAATGTATGGAAACCAAATATTTTTGGAATCAGCGTACTAGAAGCTATCATTTGACGATTGAAATGACATTTTAAACTTAGTTTCCCAACTTTCATATCAAAATACATTGTTTTGATGGAAAGACCTTCAATTGTTCTCTGAACAATTGGTTTTTAATTGTATTTTAGTTTGGTTCAACTAAATTTATACCATATATTTGGTTTAAAGTTTGATTTAGAAGAAACACCGACATAGCTAGATACTACAATTCATTATTTTTAAAATTACTACCACAATTTGATATTAATTAGTATTGTAATTTTCATTGTTATTAAGAAATGCTATATTTGTTGATACAAACTAGTCTTGAATTCTATCCTATTTTTGGGAAATTCGAAAGAAATTCGAATGTGACCTAACTTGGAGCTTTTATCGCTTTGGCTTACTCGGCTGTGAGTTTTTAAATGCTAGTTTCGGTTGTGTTATGTATCCGTTTTTATTCTGTAGTTAGTCACCACTTAAGTTTTATCATATTTATCTATTATACAGTCATTTTAAAACTATTTTTATCTGAGCGTCACTGGTTAGTCTTGTGTGGACGATACGCGATAAATTTTAAACCTGGTACCTTTTGTTAGCTATTTTTACTCTGTCCGATATGTTCTCCCACTATTTTATATTGTAGTCCTGTCATGAAATGTTGTTATTCTAATGTTTATTGAACATTGCTATAAAAGCGGAGGTTTTACATGCCACAAAACCAAGTTCAACCCACATTTTTTTTCTTAAAATGTGCTGTACCAAGTCAGGAATATGGTGATTTTCATATTATAGTTAGTTTCTATGTGTGTTACATTTTAATGTTGTGTTTCTGTCGTGTCGTATTCTCCTCTTATCTCTGATGCGTTTCCCTCAGTTTTAGTGTGTTACCCGGATTTTGTTTTGTTTCAATCGATTTATGAATTTCGGACAGCGGTATAATACTGTTGCCTTTATTCGAAGTGGTGATTATGACCATTGCAACGTCCAAGCTGATATTGCACCTTTTGAGAAGTATATTGCACTGACCTGTTATGACCTCTTGTTCTGAAATCTGATTAGTTGAAAGTTAATCATGCCTGAGATCGACCCTGGTTTTTGGTGGGGTTCGTGTTGTTTATACTTTGGTTTTCTGTATTGTGTCGTGTTTACTGTTGTTTTTCTGTTTGTCTTTTTCATTTTTAGACATGGCGTTGTCAGTTTGTTTTAGATTTATGAGTTTGACTGTCCCTTTGGTATCTTTCGTCCCTCTTTTACTATTAAGTGATAAAACAGTTATCGAATGTGTAACAGTGCAATAGATCAAAATGTATTTATCTCGGTATGAAGATCAGCCAGCTAATTGTTATATTGCCCTCAGCCGTTGGCTTCGGGCAATAGAACAATATCCTGATCTTCATACCTCTAGAAATATATTTTGATCTATTGCATAGTTACATATTAAATAACTGTATATTACCATGTTGAGCCTATGTGGCTTATTGGGGTCTAGATCGCTGGACCCGATTGATCTATCATCGAAAATATTATGGGTCGCTTGTTTTGTCAGATTTTGTAACTCAAGGGGTAGAGACAATTTCCAAAAAAAAAATTAAAAAAAATGTGCATATCATTCGGCCGTTTTCTGATATTTTGTAATTTAAACACACATATTCAGTTATGATGACAAATTTTAAACTTAAGGTATATCATTTGGTCCATATTCAAGTCTTTTAAGTAATGGCCATTTAATTATTTATCTTCATATAGTTTGAACTATTTCGTGATTTATGATTCGTATTAGATACCACCTGTTTCTGCATTGTTATTTTAACTTATCTCTTATTTAATATGTCATTTACTTATTACTTTAATACAACAAAACGTCAAGACATGAATATTAACTTGATTTCCGTTTTAAATACAAACTCATAGCAGGGTTAAATTAAGATCATAAACACACAATAATGCTACAGGAATAAAAACAAGGCATCCAGCAAGTCCTTCACCGTTGATTTTCCATTGTTCTCCTTTATATTCTCCTGGTGTTTGTGTATAAATACTTCCCAATACCATAGGATTTACTCTGTTCCATACACAATGCAAAACAGAACAAGCCCAAAGGGAAAATCTGATAACAAAGAAAATATAAAGTATGACTAAAATTATATAATCATGATCCAAACAGCAGTACCCAAGGGTGACTGTGGATTACATTTCTATGAATGTTGGCGTTTCTATTTATGCACGTGCTTATATTTGTTGCAGTTCAGTGTTTCTCTTGTTCCGTTGTTTTCTTTTCTATAGTTGATGGATTTTCTCGGTTTGTAACCCGGATTTGTAATTGCTTTATCGATTTTTGACTTTTGAACATCAGTATCAACTGTTGCCTTTATCTATAGACATATGGTCACTCTACTTTTATTTTGACCGGCAGTAAAACACTTGCTAAAGTAGATCGTGCCTGTGGATGTGCGGAATGTTTCAATACGCCACCACGCCCGATCAAAAAGAAGACGTTATATATTTGATTTCAGTTACAAAGAGACAGTGTCACGCTCCCTGCAATTTAATAAAACTTGCAACAACTGTTATTTGTTTCGTTATGACAACTTTAATGTCATAAAAATAGCGAAAATTTGGAAAACGATAAAAAAAAAGAGTCCATCATAAAATTATTTAAGATATAGAATTTAGTCTTTCGACAATTTTTAAGTATGTATAAAACTATCTGGCACTACAATCCGTGCCCGTGTGTTTCTGGGTAAGCCTGAGACTACAATTTCGAAAAGCAAAATATTATTCTTTTATTGAAACATATAAGCAGAAAAAGCAAACAGAACCTAGATAATTTAGGTAGATCAATAAGTCTGTCTTCGGTTAAAACAGCATATGCTTTAATACATTTACTTTATTTAAGAACTATGATTTTAAAAAGACAAAATGCTTGTATGCTATTAGCTGTGGATACTCTGCATTCCCCAGTCATGGTACCAACTGAGTGGTAATTAAAATGCATGATACTGTTTATTCTGTAAAATGCATAAAAATGTACGATGCTGTTGATAAAGCAGTTTACATGATGTAATGTACTATTAAATTATTTATGTAAATATTTCTCTGTGCTGAGTGTTCTTGCATTTACTTGTATTGTATTCCAGTCACGTAATGTTGTCATTCTAGCGATATTTTCAACATTGCAATATAAACATGATGTTTGGCTAGCAATTAACAAGGTTCAATCCATGATTTTTTTTCTACAAATGTCCTGTAACATGACAGGAATATGGCAGATGTTATCTACAGTCAGTTTATATGTATACTTCTGTTATTCCATTGTTTCCCTCTCATAGTTTATAATTATGTGTTTTCCTCAGCTTTAGTTTGTTACCCTGAATTGTTTTTGCTTAATCGAAGTTTAACTATTGAACAGTAGTATACTACTGTTTCCTTTATCAACTGTGAGTATTGGTCACCAAAATATAGTTTTTATTAAAGGAAATTGCCAAAGACTTTATGCTATTAATAAGAATAATCAAATTTAAAGTTTCCATTACTATTGCATATTAATCAAACTAATTCGTTTTTTTTATCTATAGATGTATTAAATACTTCTCTTCTGTTATATAATTACTCACTTGGACTTAACCGCTATCCATCCAATCAGGTAAGCCATCAGAACACAGGACAGAGATTGTACAAGTATCGTTACGTATGGTCTTGGTACTTTTAACTTGTAGGTCAGCAGTATCATGACTGGCACATGAAATAGGCCCCAAATAATACCACTAAAATGTAACTATTACACATATAGTATTATAAGTAAAAAATGATACAAAGTAAATGAAATTATTATAAAAATACATATAATAACATACTCATTTTCTGTTTACTGTCGACAATTCAGACCATTATAGTTGTCAACTCACCTAATTGTTTCAGTGTTTTATTTATTTTTTAACTTCAAAATGCATGAACAATTAACGATCACTGATTTAGCAAAAACATCAGAGAAGCCGAGAAAATTACATTAAGATCTTTCCAAGTTCTTGTTATGTGCTTATGAAAATACAACATTAGCACTAGTCTGTGCTTGGAGAGAGATCAAAGATCACTTATGCTAACTTTTTGAAATCCATAATTATATATATCTACCTAATCAATAATGCTAAAGTTGGTGAATAAATTGAAAGTAGACAGGGAAGCAGGTAACATCTCCATCCAATCTCCTCACCGGCAGCTCTTAGAAAACCTTTTATTATATCAGAATTGTGTTCATGGATCGCATTGCCGCCCTGAGTAGGCGTATCTACTGCAACAAAATAAAAATAACTTCAAACCAGATCTGTCTACATTTTTACGATAAACAACACAATATTTGGTATTTAGTCTTTAAGAATGCCACTAGTTTTACTATTACTGAAAGTTTGTTCAATGTCAATAACAACTAAATTACATCATGTAAATATTCTCCAAGTCTAAGGTGATATTATGTAAAATTATAACGGAGCTATAAACAACTATAATACAATATGTACAAGTGAAAGGTTTAGCTAAATGTAGCTATAAAACCACATTAATTACATTGAAAAATGCCTGTCTCAATTTACTCAGAAATATGACAGCTGTTTTCCACTCGTCTTGTTAATAATAAACGTTTTATTTTCAGTTATCAAATTTCAAGGACGTCCCCCTTTTTATCTACTCAGTATTTTTTATTAAACTTTTTCAAGTCCTGCATGAGATTCATTATATTTTTCCCCACAAATTTGATCCTCTACAATGAAATTTACGGTACCCTTACAAATAAATTGTGTATATTTACTATAATTAGCTCTTCATCCGATTATCATACTTTGGCTACTCAACCTCTAGTGTTCTACTTAAAATATTATAGCCCAAAACAAAAGAAAATAACACAAAGATACGTTTTAAATTGATTATGCATGATATTGAAAAACGAATATACAAATGATGACTGATTCAAGGCAATATACAAACAAGATAGTTCCTCTTTGTTCAATGATTTACCTTTAGTTGCCCATGACAGCAATATACCCAAAGCAACACACCCATATACCAATACATACACAGCTATGATAGCAACAAAGGAATACAACAGTGACTTTTGTATCTGAAATAAATAAATGAATGATAATATTTAATTTGTTTGAAGATCTTTTTTGTATTTGTTTCAATCTTTGTCAAATAGATATACGAAGTATTTATCCACAAGTGATTCAGAATACGTATTTTTCAATCGTTGCAGGTTTTTGGAAGTTATGTTTCGAATGAAAAGAATGTCAGGTTTTAAATGGCAGCTCGTACCTGTGTGGCCCTTTCAGATATTTAGAAATATATATTTTCTTTAATTCAAATGTATGTGCAACGTAGGAAAATATAGAAACAATAAGACAAGCTTTAGAAACAGGATTGAAACTAATGCTTGTCAAAATTTTCTCCAATTTCGTTTAGCAATTGTTCAAATAAATTTATTTTATTCCAGCCAATGTTAATATAGCGTTTTAATTAGAAAATTGGCACTTAAATGTTTAGTGTTTTAAAAAAATTAGTACCAAATAGTTAAAATCTGATCTTTCAAAACAGCCTCTACACGTTCCTTTTTACTGACAATTAGTTTATATCCCATTTTAGTCAGGAACAAATACTGCAATGTTTCTTCCGTTGGGACTCATATTTGGAACTAATTCTATAAAGGAACTTTCATTCCATGACAACATTGCCTCGTCAAAATGGAAGCAATGTAACGCGTCTATATGTATACAAATATGAATAATGCAAAATGATTAATTAAAACGTGGTTACTCTCACGTATGTATATCTATCGATCGAATGTAATCAAATTCATCTCTCTATATATATATGACCTAGTTTCATTAAAATACAACAGAACAGATTTTTAACTCATTCTGTTCGAACCATTATAAATATCTTAATGTTTATTTTAGCCAGTGTTGTAATTTCGAAAAACCATTCCATGATTTCAGTCCCGATTTTAATATATACCTTGATAATGTATAGAATATCTTTACCTCATTTATTCCAGTAATGGTAATGATAAACTCGACGTAGTTTTCCACAAACAATGGAAGAAGCAGTGTTGGAAAAAACATAGCATTTGCAAGAAAGCTAAATGACCAGTCTTTTCCAATATATATCCAAAGAACTGTCAAAATCAATACACATGCTGCAAATATTAGACACATTTCCTTGCTTTTGTAAATAACAAAAATGGTGTGTATCTCAATAGCTATATAGGCGGTGATTATCTTAAGGTTTCAATATTATTATCAGTCACGTAAGGTTAAGGTATATGCTAAAATATGGAAAAGAAGTGACCTGGAATTTTGTTTAAAATAATACAAAAAGCATTACCTGGTGTGTACCTGGTGTACATATTCTGAATTAAATACATAGTATATCAATATGAAGAATATAATGCACTGTATAATCATGTTATAATATAACAAACGACAAATTATTCCGGAAATATCAACTAACCTTTAAGGTGAATAATATGAATCGTGTAAGGGCTTCACAACCAAAAGTCATTCAAAAACCAACATTAAGATCAAAGGTAGAATTGGCTGGAGGTAGGTTTAAAGGTTAATTATAGTGCAATTAGTTCAATAAAGCTCCGAATATTGAAACAGTTCATTTACATTTTCGCAAAAAATCTTTGGATGTCAATTAAACAATGAACCAGACTTGGAATGTAATTAATTAAATTACACATTACATTGCAAAAATGATCAATTATACTGATTAAACATTACACAGTTTTGGAAATGTAATTAATTAAATTACAATTACTTTACTAAAGTAATTAATTAAATTACACATTACATTTCATCATGATATTTTTTAACAATATTATACATGTATATATAATAAATGTGTAAAATATTCATGTAAGCAAAGTTTTAGCGTGACATTTGATAATCATTAGTTATTTTAATGTTATGTCATTTATTCTGAATCTCTCTGGTCTGAACACGACAGCAATTCTAAATAGTCTTTCGATAGGAGCTTATGTGGCAGATATTGCTTGATCAGAACATAGAAGTTCCATCATCAGAAGATCATAATATTGATAGGAGAGGGAATTGGTTCCTATTACCTTGCCAATACATCAAGGGTTATTTTGACATCTCAGAAATGTAGCCATTTAAAGTAAACATAATATAAATAAAGAAATTATAAATAAATTAAAAAAAAAAAATTTCACTTTAAAAAAAGTGTGCTTGTCACAATATTGAAAATAATTTTTAGTACAAACAATGTTTATAAATATTAGCAATATTTTGCTAATTAGATAAAATACATGTAATAGTGGCGCCCCATTGCCCCTGGACATTTTAATCTGATTAATAGCTGTTTGTTTTTACAGCTGTTAATTTTTTTTTTCTATAATTCTTTTGTGTATACTAATTTGACAAAAAGATTGTGTGCAGTGATTTTATATTCTAAATGAACTGTCTAAGAGAGATTTTTCATTGTGACACATTTTTTTGTTTGTGTTTAACATGGTGATTAATTAGTTATCAATCTATTTAGTTAAAAGGTCTCTTTCTTAAAAACTGAACAACCCTATATATATATATATATAATATATATGATCCTCACATTTTTTTTAAATTATAAGACTATTAAAAAAAATCTGTAGGTCAAATAAATAATATAAAAACTTCAGAATATATTACAGACTTCATATATTAAAAAAAGTATGTTATATCAATATTTGAACAAATAAATATAATTTTACAATTTATACAATTAAACACAAATCCTTATCTTTAACACAATAGAAGTACATGTAATTGAAATGTAATTCAAAAGTAATTGAGCATTACATGCCTTTTTTAATGTAATTAATTAAATTACCATTACATGTAATTAAAAAAATGCTCAATTACACATTACATTCAATTACATGGAAAAGTGTAATGCATTACACTCAATTACCATTACATTTTCAATTACCCCATCCCTGCAATGAACTACGTACGAATACTATATTGTATTATGAGCTCTTATTTGCAATCATACCACATTTTCTTATTTGATTTTGGTAGATATCTTTTGATATATCTTAGATTCAATAAGATTAAAAAATACAGGTTTCAACTTTAATCATCAAATAATTATGTTCTTAATTTTTTTTAATCCATAACAGAAATAGTTGGATTCGTCATCGTTTTCAAAATGACTTCTGGTATAACCAAGATTTTAAGATAATTGTAACCTATGTAAATTTCTATTCCATGCTTTAAACGACGAACATACTTGTTAGAATCCAATACATCACAAATTATTATTCTTCACTTACGTATTCATTTATCAATTCATTTATCGATTATGTATTATATATTGATTCATCAAATTTTGTATTCGTTTACATATTTTGTGTCATTGTTCTAATGATGAGGAATATGTGTTTAAAGAATTAAATGGGAATGAAATTTAGATTGAAGTTCCTAGCTAACCAGCCTATGCTTTAAGCAAGTGGCATACTAAGGTGATTCTGCCACATCAATCTGATTCCTACCTAACCAGCCTATGCTTTAAGCAAGTGGTATACTAAGGTGATTCTGCCACATCAATCTGATTCCTAGCAAATCAGTCTATGCTTTAAGTATGTAATATGTTATACTTAGTTTTTAAATTAATTTTACTCAGCAAACCAGCCTTTTTAAAGCAAGTAGCTGACTCAAGGGACCAGTATATATAGTACTTTAAGCATGTAGCATACTTAGCCGAATCTGGTACATCAATCGGACTCCTAGCTAACCATTATATGCTCAAAGAATAAAGCATACTTAGCCGAAACTGCTACAGCAAATTCAATACGACTCAAAGCAAACCAGTCATACTTACTTGCTACATAAATCTGAATCCTATCAAACCAGTAAATGATTCAAGCATGTTGCATACATAGCCAATCGGCTACACCAATTTGAGTCCTACCAAACCAGTCTATGTTTTAAGCAGGAAGCATACTTTGCAGAAACTGCTACACCAATATGACTCCTAGCAAACTATTCAACGTCAATCATGTATCATACTAAGGGGAATCTGCTAGGTCCAGAAAAAGGACTATCTTATTTAACTTCATGTTTTGACATGCACCAGGGACTGGAATTGTAATACAAGACTGTACATGGTAATGTTTTAATCAAGTAACATACTTCAGGGAATCTCCTTCATCAATCTGAACCCTAGCTATTCAGTCTTTGCTTCAAGGATGTAATAAACTAAGATAATCTGCAACATAAATATGGCTCCCAGCTAACCAGCTTATGCTTTAAACCTGTCGCAAACTTACAGGAATTAGCTACATCAATCCGACTCCCAGCTAACCAGTCTATGCTTTAAACATTTTGCATACTTAAAAGGATCAGCTACATAATCCGACTCCCAGCTAAACAGCCTACGCCTTTAACATGTAGCATATTTAAAGGGATTACCTACATCAATCCGACTACCAGCTAACCAGCTTATGCTTTAAACATGTAGCATACTTTAAGGGATTAGCTACATAAATCAGACTCCCAGCTAAACAGCCTATGCTTAAAACATGTAGCATACTTAGGAGAATCTGCTACATAAATCCGACTCCCAGCTAAACAGCTTATGCTTTAAACATGTTGCATACTTAAAGGGATTAGCTACATAAATCCGACTCCCAGCTAAACAGCCTATGCTTTAAACATGTAGCACACTTAGGGGAATCTGCTACATAAATCCGACTCCCAGCTAACCAGCTTATGCTTTAAACATGTAGCATACTTAAGTGAATTAGCTACTTTAATCTCACTTATAGCTAACCAATCTATTCTTGAATCACGTAGCTATACTTATTTGACTGCTAGGTTATCAATATATTATTTAAGCACAAATCATACTGATGGGAATCTTCTTTATTAATTTCTACTCCTATATAAAAGTCTCTATACTGAACTTACCCCCAATACCACTAAACTGGATGGAATCTTTTTAAATTCAGTTTAGTAGGCTGAATGAAAACTAGACCAAAAGCGACTTGCTTCAACGGGTTGTCTCTTGGTGTCAGTTTTCATATAAAATGAAACAAAGATAAATAACTGGTCCCAACTTTTAATAGTCAACATTGTGAATAATATAAAAAGTTAACAAGAATTAAAAATTGTAATAAAAAGTGAAATATAAATTCAAACTGGAAATGCAATGCAAATGCAACAACATGGTTATAACAGTTTATACATGCTTGAATAATATCAATGGTTACATGTATCTTTAATGGTTGAATCATTACTGTCAAACTCTCTCACAAAAAATATTTAAACTTATATTGATATTTCTATGAACCAAACTTCATAAACTTTCATTCGATTCCTTCCGTAAAACATTTTTCTAATTCATAGAAATATTGCAAATCTTTCATGAAAACACTTACGGTGTTTTTTTAACACAAAAATTATTTTTGAACAGTCTGCACCTTTAATACTTTGTAATTCATACTGACACAATTAATCTTTGGTAATAAAAAATATGATATGGTATGTAAAATTCAAATTTTAAAAAATGTAAACATAAAAAATAATAATATACAAAAGACTTAAAGTCATATAAACAAAGCTTACCGGGGTACTGATTAAATAATTGCCTTCAAATATGAATACAAGGCAATGCAGGGTATATATTATTGAGACAGCAAACAAACAGTACAAAACTTAAAACAAACAGAGGTTGACAAACTAAACAGACTTAAATACTTTTTGTAAAATTCTAAAATTCTCTACAAGCTAAATAAACAAATAAATAACAAAGGTTTGCTTTGTTTACTGGTGTTGCAAACTGAAAAGATTTTAAGGTTATGAGATTGTAACACAGAAGAACAAGCATCTATTAACAAACTTTGAAATATTGTGTAACTTTAATATCAAATGGTTTCTTATCTGATTCAACATATTCTATCCACACTAGGTACTATATTTGAAGACTTTTGAAAATCAGAGGGCAATAGCTGTGACACAGGGTCTCTTGACATTAATAGTCAGTAGTTTGATAGGTTTTATTTTATATGAATACATGACCTTTCTATATTCATGAATACTATTCTGTATATACCTGTGGCATTATTTAAAAGAATCGTGAAGCATTATCAAAAAGGTTAGTTCCTCATTCTGTTATTGCTTTTCATCTATAAGAGGGTAGTAATGCCCTTTACTATGAGGCGTCAAACTGTAATTTTTCGGCTACTGTTTGCCTCAAATTGGTTTAAAATTTACTATGATTCGTCAAAATATTCTTTTGTGATTCATCAGAGGACTCAAATAATTATTGTTAGTGTCATTTTGGGAAAATATTTAATGTGATGCCTCAAAATCAGTGATTTTTTTTTTGACTAAAAGATAGTGCACATTTTATCGTATTGTACCAAAAATTACAGTTAACGTCATTTGGCAAAAAATTTTACCGTTATTCTTCTTGAAAATACCCACATTACCACCCTCTTATAATAGATGTGAATGTTAACTCTTGAAAATTAGTATGGTAACAAAAAATCTTTTAATTCAAACAAATTGAAATTTGAAAAAAGGTTAACTGTATTATTATGATAATTGAAAGTATTACATCTATTAGCACCGATGACAACTTTGAGATGGAAAATGATGACATATTTTCAATACAGGACAGTGACTCTGATTGGCAAAAACTCTTTTTGATATTTTGGCAGTATCAGTCACATTATTACAGAATGAGCAACCTCTGTAATATGTGTGGTTATATCCAATAAAAAAAAGGCCAATTGGTGAAAAAATATGTTACATTTTTTACACTAGTGTCTCATATAAATTGATTGTACTTCAAAAGATATACCAAAAATGCTCAATTACACATTACATTCAATTACATGGAAAATTGTAATGCATTACACTTAATTACCATTACATAACTCCATCCCTGAAATACTAAAATCTCCTTTTACAAGCCATTAGCTTTTTTTTTTAAATTTCAAAACTACTATACCATTCCTAAAATCACTTAAAATGTTAATAACAAGTAAAACAAAGCACTACTGAAACTTTTGTAGAACAAGAAATGTGGTGTCATAATTAACAACTTTTCTTAACATAATAAACAACACTTAAACAGAAAATAAGTAAAGAGACAAGCATGTCATATGGCACTATGCTGAGGGTTAATCAAACAAAGGAAGCCCATTCGATGTCACAAAACATACACATTTTTACCACCATCACTATTTTGGTCTATCATTGAAAAGAATGCAATGCATAATGATGTATGCAATAATTGATTCTAATTATGATGTATATTTGTTTTTATACATTTAAGTTTAGTAATCTAAAAAAAATATTCTTTTTACTATGCAAGACTTACAGACTTAATAAATCTTGAAAAAAGGAGATTATTTTTTTGATTTTTAGAATATGAAATATTAAAAAACTGAAAAGGAAATGCATGGTTTTTTTTTTAGTATACAGAATTAATTCAAAATTGATGAATAAAACTTCAATTTACTGAGTACAATTAGAACTTATGAAAAATCAAACTGGAATGTATTTATCAATATTATGCATTTTTTTCAAAGTCTTTTTCACAAATAGCAAACCATATCATCAGTTGAAAATCCTGTTTATGCCTTTGGATTAAACAAAGATTCGATATTTTTAAATACACAGACATGATCAGAGTGTGTGTATGTCAACATATTCTATCTTTAGCTCGACTTTCGGTCTACTTCCTTCCCCACCATCATCTTTCTCTTTGGCATCTTCTTCCTCTTCCTCTGGGATTATTTCATCACTAAAACTCATTGGAATTTCAACTTTCGTCATCTTCATTATCTCCCTTTTCTGAAATGAAAACTCAAAGTTATCTCCCTTTTTCTGAAATGTACAATTATAATTTTCTCCCTTTTCTGCAATGTACAATCATAATTATCTCCCTTTTCTATAATGTATAACTATAATTATCTCCCTTTTCTGCAATGTACAATCATAATTATCTCCCTTTTCTGAAATGTACAATTATAATTATCTCCCTTTCCTGAAATGTTTAAGAAATAATTGATGCATCTATACTTTATTGTAGTTTTAACATGGGTAGGCATTATATTCGTGATTATTTTTGCCCGAGCGATATTGAGGGCTAAAATAACACAAATAAAATGCCTACCCATGTTAAAACTACAATAAAGTATAGCTTGCATCAATTATTTCAATTCTGATTAGGACAACTAAGGTATTTTTTTTATGTCTAATGTGTATAAGGGCATGTAGAGCCATTGTGTAGGCTCTTCCATGAACCTCCCTTTTTTGTTTGTAAAGAAGTAAACGACTGGTATGGAGAGGAGGAGTTTTGAACAGCCAGCATGAACGGCTGTCGAATGTAGGTCAAATATGTCAATTTCCAAATGCAACACATTACAGTCATAATAAATGAATTATTAACAATGTGTGCATCTCTTTATTTAGAGTTAAGAAGTGTTTTAAGATAATGAAATATATTAAATGCATGCCAATTTGATAAAATTCATTATTCTGCAATAGTCAATATACACATGTGCAAACAAAAATTATTGGATTTAGAGCATGGGTTTATTCACAAAGCAAAAGAAGCACGTCATATTAGAATTTATTATAATTATCTCTTTTTTCTGAAATGTAAAATCATAATTGTCTCTCTTTTCTGAAATGTATTCTTTAAATTACCACCATTTTCTGAAATATATAATTTTTATAACTGATACACAGTAGAAATCTTTTCCCTAAAACAATAACTAACAGTAAATTTCCACTTTACAAATAATTTGCTACACAGGTTAACATAATTATTGTTCAATTTTTGTATGAAATACATTTTTGAGTGATTTTATTTTATTTTATCTATATCTAAATTATATTCATGTCCATGTGGTTCACAGTCTGTAACAAATGTTTTCAAAATTATCCATGAAACAGATTTCAAATTTAAGAAATTCATGAAGAACATTTTGAATAATTTGTGTTCACATGATACAGATGCAAAACAAGCTAATGATACAGAACATTTTTATGGGAATTTCATGCAGGAAACAATCCTCTGTATAGTATTAAAATTTCTTAATATTTCAGTTTATTTCTTTGCATGTAAGTGATAAATTTGTGCTGGTAAAATATGTCTGGGCGGACAAATAATACTAGTATAAAAAGTCCATGGTTGCAGAATTTACTAGTATATTTAGTCTGATGTTAGTAATCTATGTCCCAAGACTTATTTTCCTAGGAAATCATGTCCTATAAAATCCTATAATAAATTCAATTACATATAAACAATGGAAATTAAAATTTTATGTTTTAATATTGTGAGTTGCATGTTTATATTTTTGATAAAATTAATGTCCCCAGATTAATTTTCCTAGGAAATCATGTCCATGTCCTTAATATTCCTAGATAAAAACATCCTTGTCCTTAATTTTAAAAGATGCATATAAATATTATGTTTTAATATTTTTTAAAGATTTGTGTATCAATTTTTTTTTTTAATAAATTGTATGTCCCTAGACAAATTTTCCCAGGAAATCATGTCCATGTCCTTAAAATTCCTAGGAAAAAATGTCCATGTCCTTCATTTTAAAAGATTTTTTTAAAACAATGGAAACTCAATATTCATGTTTTAATATTGTTAAAGAGTTGTGCATTAACATTTAATAGCATTCATTTTCCCCAGACTAATTTTCCTAGGAAATCATGTCCATGTCATTAATATTCCTAGGTAAAAATGTCAATGTCCTTTATTTAAAAGGGAAATCTAACTGTTATGTTTTAATATTGTTTTACAGGTGTGTATCAATATTTTAGTTAAATATATTTCCCCAGATTAATATTCGAAGGATATCATGTCCATGTCATAAACATATCTAGGTTATAAGGTATAGGTACATGTCCTTTATTTAATAGGAAAAAATAATGAAACTTTCCAATCTTAACTAAGATTTTTTAATTTCTTTTTTTCATTTTGAATGATTTTTTTAATATAAGAAAAACTAATAGAAAAACAAGTCTTGGGACAAATATTCCTAGGAAAATATGTGCCAGACATATTTTACTAACTATGGACTTCTTTTCCTAGGAATATTTGTCCTAGGACTTCTTTTCCTAGTAAAATCATGGACATGGACTTGATTAACTAGGAAAAATGTCTGGTTGACAAATTTTACTACCGGACCAAAGGAAAAGGTTCAGTAAGACCTCTTTTTGGCCCCAAAATATAGCAGTTTTACAAAATCCTGAAAATGTAATCTTTTAGCTATTTACTGGAAAGTAGAATGCTTCTGCTACATAAATATGGGCTGCTTTTGACAATACTATGCACATATATCGGGTACTTGCATCATTTAGACATGCTAAATTACTGAAATTTTTACAATTTTAGCATTTTAATTAATTTTAGACGGTTTCCGTCTGGAATGAAAGTGGCCGCATTTGTGTTCATTCATAATATTGAAATTCAAGTTGTATTTGATGATAATACATATTATCGGACCACAGATGAATTATCTGTGATTGGTTAAATGCCGTCACATGGTGACCCCCTATGAGACCGTATGGGGTTAGTAAGTTTCATATGGGGTTCATGACGCGTTAATGGCGACGTCATCCATTAATGTTGTTGTTTATTTTTCAACAAAACGCCGCAGAAAAAGTCCAGCGTCCGATAAATTTGTTATACGGTTAACTACTGACCCCCTACGGATCCATAGAGGGTGAGTAAAATGCATAGGGGGTGAGGCCGGAGTATTGAAATTTAAGTTGTATTTGATGATAATACATAACATATATTAAGGATGAACACGGATGCGGCCACTTTCATTTTTGACAAAAACCATCTGAAAAGTAACGCGTTTTGGCATATTTGATCGATTTTTCATATTTAAACTTGAATCGGAGCGTTTTTTATGACTAAATCAGTTAAAATCTTTCACAGAAACTAATTGAATCAATTGAAATAGACTTAAGTGTTTAAAAAGTGTCGAAAATCTTTTGTAAGATGAACCTGAAATTTGAGACCAAAATCAACCCTTACCGGACCTACCCCTTTACTGTTACACATGCAACTTCAACCACTTTCACATCTTTCACTATGTTCATAAATCTTTTGAAGAAATAAAGCATTCAAATTAGTTTTCATACATATTTTGTATCATAAATCTAGAGGATGCATGTGCTAAACAGACATATATTCTTTTTGTTAGTAGATAATATCATGAAATTTTATATTTATTTCATTTTTTATATAAAAACATAATTTCAACTATACTTTTTACATCTAACGATTTCAAAAGAAACTGTTAAGGGCAAACGATAAAGAAAAAAACCCTAAGACTATTAGATTGATTTTTCATTAAAATCTACCTTCTCCTTTCCAATCCCAATTTTTTTAAAAAGAAGTCCCCTGAAATAATTCAAGAAAAAATGTGTTCATGACATGTTTACATATTCAAGATCATTTTTTAAATTTTACTATGTAGCTTGCTTGAGGTTAAAAAATTTTATGTTTCTAATCCTGGCACCCTCAAAAACACAACTTTCAAAAAAAAAGAGGGTTTTCCCCTTTTTTTTCCCGTAATCTGTTCCTCGGGGTATGGGGTTTAAAATACATGAAGGTAAAAGATGTAGTCCATCTCCCCCCAAAATTTGTTCCAAACTTAAGATTTTTCTGGACATTTGAAATTAGCTCAAGTTTTTAATAAAGGAA
>CM034352.1:77479486-77519655 GCA_019925275.1 Mytilus edulis | reverse complement strand
GAACATGTTCAGGACTAAATTTAGTATATACGCCAGATGCGCGTTTCGTCTACAAAAGACTCATCAGTGACGCTCGAATCCAAAAAAGTTAAAAAAGCCAAATAAAGTACGAAGTTGAAGAGCATTGAGGACCATAATTCCTAAGAAATCGTTCTTTCGTGTCATGATCTGATCATTTCAACAATGTGTAGGCATTAAATTTGTTGATATCTTTACACTAAGTGTAAGACTTGTGTACAGTAAAATGTAGACACAATTAATGCCTATCAATGTTAATATTTGCATAGGGCATGATAAGAATTATTTTGATTTTAGAACTGTTGTTTTTAGAAGCTGACTTAATATATGCGTTCAAAAGGCATCCATCCAAACGTTAATATACAAAATTAACCTTTTCACGATAAACAAATAAACACATGACTTTTTTTTACTCTTTTTAGGTTTCTATAGAGCAACACCTAAACAAATGTCCATTTTTATTTCCGACGTTGTTCAAATTTCAGCTGCAGTTGTAATTTCTATTGTGTCGTCGATCACGTGCAGCCTATCTTTTATTGAAAATATAACATGGCATTTTCCCAAAGCGAAAGAAGAACGTCATAAAGAATAGTCTAAAATTTAAAAATATTTGTGCTATATTTGACTAAAATCATCCCAATTTTAGTGTATAAAATTCTTAGTCTTGCGAAAGTTGGTAATATTAGGAAGATATTACTTCAACCAAGGACAGTATCAATGACAGGAGTGCTGACTGTTTTGTTGATGTCATCGGAGATGAAAGGATCTCTAGTGGCGGCATCGGCCAAGTGGTAAATTATCTTCAGAGAAAAAAGGACTGTTTCTAAGATACATAATGACGGTCACTGGAAAAACATAAATGGTGCTCGATTCAAAACAGTTGGAATTCAAAAGGATAATGAAGTTAAAAAGCGTTGAAACACAAAATGATATAGCAAAACAATTTTGTGTTTTAACACTTATAACCTCAAGTTAAAAATCGAACACAAATATCAAAAATAACTTATTGGCATCATATTTGTTTCGTCTGAACGCATATCTCACTTGTTACAATTATTGAAGACTTGATTTTTTCCTACCATGATTTTCTCTGTAGGGGATTGGTGTTAATTATGTGGACATTGAAGCAAGAATTTAAATAGGAAATTGTAAAGATATCTCCCCGTCAGTTTTACTTTTTTTCTAAGTTTGTACTCCCCTTGTGGATAAAGATATCTCTCCGTCAGTTTTACTTTTTTTTTCTATGTTTGTACTCCCCTTGTGGATAAAGATATCTCTCCGTCAGTTTTACTTTTTTTTTCTATGTTTGTACTCCCCTTGTGGATAAAGATATCTTTCCGTAAGTTTTACTTTTTTTCTATGTTTGTACTCCCCTTGTGGATTAAGATATCTCTTCGTCAGTTTTACTTTTTTCTATGTTTGTACTCCCCTTGTGGATAGGGATATCTCTCCGTCAGTTTTACTTTTTTTTCTATGTTTGTACTCCCCTTGTGGATAGGGATATCTGTCCGTCAGTTTTACTTTTTTTTCTATGTTTGTACTCCCCTTGTGGATAAAGATATTACACATTATTACCTCTTTCTGGAATGTTTATAGATATGCTAACTGGCGTATCCACTCCATGTGTACATGTCCATTTTATACCATTTTCATTTGACGTCAAATCAGAAATAACTACATATATTCCTGTCTCATTAGCAATAAAACTGTACAACAGGGTCGATTGTGTAGTACAGAAAGAAGTTTCAGTACATGAAGTCATAATCTTGTTTTCTCTACTCCATGATGCAAGTTTTTCATATTCGGGAATGGAACAGGATATACTACAGGAGCTTCCTTTAACATTGCAGTTGGTTTCAATAGCAAGTTTTCCTGAAAAAGAAATGTTTACTGCACACCCAGTTTTATCTTTAAATAATTTAAGTTTGTATAACATGTTTAAAAAATACGTCCACAAAAGACTCATCAGTGACGCTCGAATCCAAAAAAGTTAAAAAGGCCAAATAAAGTACGAAGTTAAAGAGTATTGAGGACCAAAATTCCTAAAAGTTTTGCCAAATACAGCTGAGGTAATCTATGCCTGAGGTAGAAAAGCCTTAGTATTCCAAAAAATTCAGAAATTTGTTAACAGTAAATTTATAAATATAACCATATCAATGACAATTCATGTCAGCACAAAAAGTGCTGACTACTGGGCTTGTGATACCCTCGGGGAAATAAATTTCCACCAGCAGTGGCATCGACCAGTGGTTGTAAATAAACTCATCATAGATACCAGGACTAAATTTAGTATATACGCCAGACGCGCGTTTCCTCTACAAAAGACTCATCAGTGACGCTCGAATCCAAAAAAGTTAAAAAGGCCAAATAAAGTACGAAGTTGAAGAGCATTGAGGACCATAATTCCTAAGAAATCGTTCTTTCGTGTCATGATCTGATCATTTCAACAATGTGTAGGCATTATATTTGTTGATATCTTTACACTAAGCGTAAAACTTGTGTACAGTCAAATGTAGACACAATTAATGCCTATCAATGTTAAAATTTGCATAGGGCATGATAAGAATTATTTTGATTTTAGAACTTTTGTTTTTAGAAGCTGACTTAATATGCGTTCAAAAGGCATCAATCCAAACGTTAATATACAAAACTAACCTTTTCACGATAAACAAATAAACACATGACTTTTTTTACTCTTTTTAGGTTTCTATAGAGCAACACCTAAACAAATGTCCATTTTTATTTCCGACGTTGTTCAAATTTCAGCTGCAGTTGTAATTTCTATTGTGTCGTCGATCACGTGCAGCCTATCTTTTATTGAAAATATGACATGACATTTTCCCAAAGCGAAAGAAGAACGTCATAAAGAATAGTCTAAAATTTAAAAATAATTGTGCTATATTTGACTAAAATCATCCTAATTTTAGTGTAGAACATTCTTAGTCTTGCGAAAGTTGGCAATATAAGAACATATTACTTCAACCAAGGACAGTATCAATGACAGGAGTGCTGACTGTTTGGTTGATGTCATCAGAGATGAAAGGATCTCTAGTGGCGGCATCGGCCAAGTGGTAAATTATCTTCAGAGAAAAAAGGACTGTTTTTAAGATACATAATGATGGTCACTGGAAAAACATAAATGGTGCTCGATTCAAAACAGTTGGAATTCAAAAGGATAATGAAGTTAAAAAGCGTTGAAACACAAAATGATATAGCAAAACAATTTTGTGTTTTAACACTTATAACCTCAAGTTAAAAATCGAACACAAATATCAAAAATAACTTATTGGCATCATATTTGTTTCGTCTGAACGCATATCTCACTTGTTACAATTATTGAAGACTTGATTTTTTCCTACCATGATTTTCTCTGTAGGGGATTGGTGTTAATTATGTGGACATTGAAGCAAGAATTTAAATAGGAAATTGTAAAGATATCTCCCCGTCAGTTTTACTTTTTTTCTAAATTTGTACTCCCCTTGTGGATAAAGATATCTCTCCGTCATTTTTACAGTTTTTTCTATGTTTGTACTCCCCTTGTGGATAAAGATATCTCTTCGTCAGTTTTACTTTTTTTCTATGTTTGTACTCCCCTTGTGGATAAAGATATCTCTCCGTCAGTTTTACTTTTTTTTCTATGTTTGTACTCCCCTTGTGGATAAAGATATCTCTCCGTCAGTTTTTTTTTCCTATGTTTGTACTCCCCTTGTGGATAAAGATATCTTTCCGTAAGTTTTACTTTTTTTTCTATGTTTGTACTCCCCTTGTGGATAAAGATATCTCTTCGTCAGTTTTACTTTTTTTCTATGTTTGTACTCCCCTTGTGGATAAAGATATCTCTCCGTCAGTTTTACTTTTTTTTCTATGTTTGTACTCCCCTTGTGGATAAAGATATCTCTCCGTCAGTTTTTCTTTTTTTTTTCTATGTTTGTACTCCCCTTGTGGATAAAGATATCTTTCCGTAAGTTTTACTTTTTTTTCTATGTTTGTACTCCCCTTGTGGATAAAGATATCTCTTCGTCAGTTTTACTTTTTTTCTATGTTTGTACTCCCTTTGTGGATAGGGATATATCTCCATCAGTTATACTTTTTTTTCTATGTTTGTACTCCCCTTGTGGATAGGGATATCTGTCCGTCAGTTTAAATTTTTTTTATGTTTGTACTCCCATTGTGGACAGGGATATCTCTCCGTCAGTTTTACTTTTTTTTTCTATGTTTGTACTCCCCTTGTGGATAAAGATATTACACATTATTACCTCTTTCTGGAATGTTTATAGATATGCTAACTGGCGTATCCACTCCATGTGTACATGTCCATTTTATACCATTTTCATTTGACGTCAAATCAGAAATAACTACATATATTCCTGTCTCATTAGCAATAAAACTGTACAACATGGTCGATTGTGTAGTACAGAAAGAAGTTTCAGAACATGAAGTCATAATCTTGTTTTCTCTACTCCATGATGCAAGTTTTTCATATTCGGGAATGGAACAGGATATAGTACAGGAGCTTCCTTTAACATTGCAGTTGGTTTCAATAGCAAGTTTTCCTGGAAAAAAATGTTTACTGCACACACAGTTTTATCTTTAAATAATTTAAGTTTGTATCAAACTTGATTCTTGATGCATTAGAACGACAATCCGCCACTTTTTCCAAGATATGTGAGGTTTTAACATACAGGTCACTAGATTAAATTATATTCAGTAGAAGAATTGTTTTAAAATCCTTGCAAATTGATCATAGACGATTTTGTTAAAGCTTCTTTGTTTTTAATTCTGCAGTGCTATATATGTTTTTCAGACCAAACGAACGTCATACCAAACAAACCTGTTAAAATGTATTTAACAGACTTAAGTAGTATGCGCAAATTTTATAATGAATTTCTAGAGGAAAAACATAAAATATGTTTATTTTTAGGTAAGATGTTAGAGTAACAATTGTTTGACCATTAAAATTCTTAAGTAAGTATGTTATAAAACACTTGTTACAAAGTTTAACCGTGACAACTATGTATGGCGATCCCTTGACAATTAGGTTGTTAGTGTAATACTTCATGTTATGTGTGTTGTCAAAAGTAGAAAACAATAAATTTGATATTCGACTTTAAATTTATTTAACAAGTAACTCCTTAGTCCTCCATAGAGTATAGTGGATATCAGAAAGTCTTAAAGTATTTATGTATTTCAAAGTGTTTTTTCAATCATTTTGTATTTGCCATACATTTTTTCAATTAATCATAGGCAAATATATCGGAATTAGTGGGAAAAAAACACAATTAATTTTTAACAGAAACTAAACATAAGTATAGTTTCATCTTGAAGTTAATTTACCCAATGTTAACATGAAGGTCTGCATAAACAGGAACAAATATAAACAGTTTGCAGTCATGTTCAAACTTTTATTCTGTAACGTTCCTTTGATACACATAATTCTGTTAAACTGCAATAAAAATTTTTTTTTTTTGAAATGCATTATGTACTTGTTTGTGTCATAATCCATTCACACATGACATAAAATGCACTTCTTAATCGTTTGGAATATACTGTCAAAAGTCAGGAGCATGTAGTTAAGTGGTAGTCGATTGTCCATGTCTGTCATGTTGCTTTTTTTGAAAATATGTTTGCAATAGAATATGCCGTTAGTTTTCTCGTTTGTAGGTTTCCCATCTTTTGTGGGAGTTCTTAATTGTCATTTATACAGTACGAGGTTTTCTCAATTTTGAAGACCGCACGTTGTCAAAAACTGCCGTTATGAACTATCACATATGCAAGTCAGTTTGAAAGGCCACAGCAATTTCACTTTATTCTATTCCATATCAGGCTTTTTTAACAGTTACAGTTGTATGTACCAATGATAAAAAAATCATTGTTTAAAATAATATTGTTGCACTGATAGGGCATGATTTATTGCCTACTGTGTTTTATCTCCGGGCTACGGTAGTAATGAGTAGAGGGGACTAATTTTTAGGAATTAACAATTAACAAGTTTAGGATCACATCAATTATGAACTTAGTAAACATGTACATAATGATCCGATTGCTTTAAAATTTAAGGCCAAATTACGGTACCCCCTCTAATTTAACGTGCACGGCTCACTGTACAGAGAAATGTAATAGTGTCAAATTAGTACATTCTATATATGTTAGCTTTCTTTCGATTCATTGATGATTGAATGATACTAAAACCCATACTATTAATCCTTGGTTTATATATGTTATATATGTCATTGTCATTTTATTCTGGTTTTTTCTGTTATCTAATATTTATACATCGGCCTTAATCTTCTTTTAATCTGTGTGTCTGTTGGTTCCACAATGGATTGATGTGTGGGGATGGTAGATATGAAATATATTTAATCTACTGCATGTATGCATCTGTCAAAAGCCAGGACACTAGCCTATGTTTGCCTTATGTGTTGCTTTTTAATTGTGGTTTTAGTCAAATTTTAGTGTGACTGTCATTTCGCTGAACGTGTTATTATTTGTATTTGAGGACTACATAACGGTCGCCTCTGGTGTGGGATTTTCTCGTTGCGCTGATGAATTATAGATTGCCTCTCCCTTTTCGGCTTTATGGTTGGTTTTATGTCTCTTTGTTGCATTCTCCTCTACCATTCTCAATTCTATTCATAGATTTTGTTTGTGTTCCATTAAGCTGGGGTTACATTTACTCGGGAAACTTGATACTCGTGATCACTGTAAAAGGTATCTGTTTCAAGACAAGTTACGATATCGATTCTTTTATAACTGAATACTAAACATGGGCACATAAAAGTGAGAGTGGGGTAGGGCTACCTACGGGACAAACAGTTCAGTTTCTTTATTCAATTAACGTGGTCTTTTTATTTCATGTGATCCTCAATAATGTATCTTAGTGCCAACACAATATACGAGTTTTGTCCCAGAATAGACAGCAAAATACAAATTAGATTATAACCATTGCAATTCTCGTTCCTACTGATCTGATATTGTTTTGTCCTCGGTATCGCTAAAGCACTAGGTATTCTTGTTTGTATAGCATTCATTTTATTAGATTTTTAATTTTACTTCTTTAAATAGTTATGCGTTGAAATATCAACCATTTGTTTTTTGTTAAATCTTTATTATTTTTGAAATTACGAGCTCTTCTTTTAAAAAAATCGCGATACATCCACTCCATATTTCAGTTGAGCACATGTTTATGTTTAACTATAAAAGTGTAAGTCATCAGCGGTCCAGTGTCAAAAATATATGAACTATAAGAATAACACGGAATATTTCCTTTCTATACACACAATGGCCATAATTTCTGAATTAAGACAGGTAGGTGTAAAACCTATATCACATATCATTTTTTTCATAATGCAATCCCTGAACATTTCATTGACATGTCGTTGCTTTTTCCGCTAATTTTTATGCTTATCGATGGATGTCGTGTGTATTCAGATATCAATGTCGTTTGGGTTTTTTTTGGTTAGAATTTGAGGCTACGACTTTTGTAGAAGCAAGTACATGTACGACAATTTTTTTATAGACCTCAATATTTTAATGAAAGTTTGAAAGAAGATGTGGTACAATTGTCATTGAAATCGCTATCACCAAAGATGAAATCAATAGCAGTTCACTTTGGTGATCACCAATGAGCAAAACCTATAACGTATGGTAAGTTCTAAAGGTTCCAGTATTATAAACTGTAAAGCAATTCTAGCGAGTATTGATGTTGAAAAAAAATGACAAGAGAACAAGCATGGACAGCCTGTGCATTACACGTTACTGATTTCGGACAGTCAAATTAAGAATGCAATTGGGTTATAATATATTCATTCATTCTTTAACCGGCGACATTTGTTTAATTGAACAATATAAAAAAATAGGGGAGGGGATGACCAATGAAATAGATCGGTACGAAGAACAAAAAAAAAAAGAAGAACAAGTTCTTATCTCAGAACTGGTATTTTTGTTCCAGGTCATTCAGGTGTTTTTTTATTTTTTAAGTGCTCCCAAACTGTATAATTATTACCAAACAGTGCATGTATGTAAAAGATCAATAAAAGGAGGTTATAACAATAAAAAATAAAATCTTCTTGACTGTCGAATTCATTTGAAACTGTTTAATATTTATAAATATAAATAACATTGTCCTTACCATGAGTAATTTCCTTCCTTTAAATGTGTAAACATGTTAATATATACAAATAAAAATTTTGGCAGCGATCAATACTTAAAAGTCTTAAACATATAATCTGTCCTACGATATTTTTTTTTTTAATATAATAACGGTTAAATATCGACCAGTGGGTTGTCGACTATACCTCTCAAACAAAGAATGTCTATGCTTCTGTTATCACAATAACAAATTTAATATATATAAGAATACGCCATTTTAAAAACGAATATTTTTAAAGTACGTACTCATTCATGCTAAGATCGCCTTACATGACTTTTGCTATTTTAGGTCATGTATGCGGTTCATTTATGAAGGTCTTGAATTTCACATAATTTAGTTTGATTGTTCTTTGCAGTGGGTAAACTGTCCGACTGGGATATATATTTTTTCGTGTGATTTCATCATTTTCACGTTTTTCAAGTGAAAATGAGCATTAAAATGTAGGCTTGAATGTTATATACAAGATCATTCAAGACAATAAAGATATCACATCTTATATACAAAATGTATCCACCCTACATTATTTTATATCTATACATGTTTAACTAGTCCGTACAGTGCTTTATTCTAAAATTTAGATCAAAAGCAAGTCTCTTTCAGTAAAAAAGTTGAGTTTTTTTTTTTTTTGCTTTTCGAAGTTTTCATATCGAATGCATAAGACTCTTATGTTGGCCGCATTAATATATATCTTTAATTATCTATAATTAACTGCATATAATAGAATGTATTAATAACATGGTATTTTCTAATAATATCAAATCTTTAATAAAGCACGATATCATAAATTGAATCATAGGAGTACTTTCCGGTATTCTGAAACGCGCGTCTGGCGTACTAAATTATAATCCTGGTACCTTTAATAACTATTTACACCACTGGGTCGATGCCACTGATGGTGGACGTTTCGTCCCCGAGGGTATCACCAACCCAGTAGTCAACACTTCGGTATTGACACGAATATCAATACAGTGATATGCAGTGAAGTTTAGCGTTTGATAGTTCATTGATAACATTCTGTCGTATCATAAACAAACAACTTGTAACGTCTCATTTCATTGGCCGAAAATTCAAATACAACAGCAATGTAGTCAGTGTGCACGTGAATTTGACACAGGTGACCGACAATGGCATTTACTATGTTACTACGAACGTAAAAAAATGATAGTTTACAAACCTTTGGTCAAAAGAATTAAAGAAATGTTTTGTTAACTTCAAATAGTGGGGTCGAAATATTATACTGATATTTTGTATTAGGTAATATTCTAAGTTCTTCATGCATGCAGCAACTCAATTATCTTGTACCCGGCATGATGAGAAATATAAGGATAAAATAAAATACATGTTCGGATTTTATACGGATGAATATATGAATCACTTTTAATTTCTTTTCATACTGACGATAGGTTATTATCCTAACAATGTCGTAGTCACTTATACTTATAATAAGTATCTCATAATACTGATCCATTACAATAATTAATGATGGGTTGCACTGACATTCCTCTTTTATTATTTTCATGCTATAAAACATACCCACAGTAGCTATAAGCGTACCACAAACGGAGGAAATTGTCCCCCAAAGATAGAATCAAAATAACTTTAATCGTATCATTTGTGCAGCTGAATGAATTCAGTGAAGGCATTGTTGTAATAAATTGAAATGTTACATCGGCGAAGATTATTTCTTTTGCATGTGTGGAACTAAATAATAAATTAATACTTGTGAGAAATGTCGTAGTTTATAAGAAACAATTCTCGTTTGAATTGTTTTACATTGTCATTTCGGGGCCTTTTATAGCTGACTATGCGGTAAGGGCTTTTGCTCATTATTGAAAACCGTACGGTGGCCTATAGTTGTTAATTTCTGTGTCATTTTGGTCTCTTGTGGAGAGTTGTCTCATTAGCAATCATACCACATCTTTTTTTAAATATAAATGTACTGATTTCGATTTTAAATGGATGAACATTTATCTTTTAATTTTATACTGTACGAATAGAGCTGCATAACATTGTTGAACTATCCGCTGAAGTATATGTAGTTTGTATTCGTATTAAAAATGAAATACAAAACGAAACATGTATGATAAACTGATTAACAAAATATCAAGAAATTAAGGATGACTAAATGCATGTACAAGAAGAAACTCACCTTTTTTTATCAATACATTTAAATGATTTAATGAATAAACACTTTTTTTAAAAACTGTTTGTTTCTATTTACATAGATATAGGAAGATGTGGTGTGAGTGCCACAAAATATCAAGAAATTAAGGATGACTAAATGCATGTACAAGAAGAAACTCACCTTTTTATCAATACATTTAAATGATTTAATGAATAAACACTTTTTTTAAAAACTGTTTGTTTCTATTTACATAGATATAGGAAGATGTGGTGTGAGTGCCAATGAGACAACTCTCCATCCAAATAACAATTTATAAAAGTAAACCATTATAGGTCCATGTACGGCCGTGACTACGGAGCTATAGCTCACACTGAACAACAAGCTATGAAGGGCCCCAAAATTACTAGTGTAAACCAATCAAACGGGAAAACTAAAGGTCTAGTATTTACAATATAAAATTTACGTTCGTTTTTCAAACGAGAATAGCAAAACCTCATGAAGTATATCGTTGGAATTTATAAACTACATTTAATCATCCCCTGAGCCATTATTGGCCATCTCCGTTTTTTCTTAACAAAGCATGGTTGGTTACATGTTATGAATTTAATTACAATTTCGGGATTTTTTCTTCTTCAAGTAAACGGAATCAGAAAAAAAATCACTATCCTATGTCGAATCCTAAAACTTGGCAAAGAATATGAAAAGTGTTTGTAGAAAAGTACGGTTTCATTTTTCAAGTACAACGTTAATTCATCGAGTCTATTTAGTTAAAGAAAAGGCAGGATAACTTGGGGGGAGTCAATGAAAATAATATGTGAATTGAGTTTTTTTGTACTAAATTGAACTTTTGATGTCGTCCCTTGATCAAGGGAGACATTTAAATTGAATATTTAGATGTATGAAACTGTTAAGATTTTAAAGTTTAAACTTTACTACCAATTGCAGAAAATTATAATACCAATGAATTTCACATGCACATTTATAAAAGCTAGAATTGTGATTGGAATCATGTAAGCGAATAAGACGATGGAAGCTTTAAACGACCTTGACCAGCTACGTGAATATTAATCAGTCCATTCAACGTTATAGTACTTGTGTTCTATTTTCGCAGGTGTGAGGTCGATGGTTTGAATTGACGAATGAAAACGATCGTTCCTTAGAGAGTTAATCTAATCTAATAAAGTTTGTTTGACTGATTATGTCGAACGACCTTTCGCTAAGCTTGGCCGCAATTAGGTGTAATGTGGTCATTTGTATGAATTTCGTGTTTACAAAACTTTGAATTTTTCGAAAAACTAAGGATTTTCTTATTCCAGGCATAGATTACCTTAGCCGTATTTAGCACAACTTTTCGGAATTTTAGATCCTCAATGCTCTTCAACTTTGTACTTGTTTGGCTTTATAAATATTTGATATGAGCGTCACTGATGAGTCTTATGTAGACGAAACGCGCGTCTGGCGTACTAAATTATAATCCTGGTACCTTTGATAATTATTAACACCACTGGGTCGATAACAATGCTGGTGGACGTTTCGTCCCGAGGGTATCACCAGCCCAGTAGTCAACACTTCGGTGTTGACATGAATATCAATAATGTGGTCATTTGAATGAATTTCCTGTTTACAAAACTTTGATTTTTCCGAAATAACTAAGGATTTTCTTATTCCAGGCATAGATTTCCATAGCCGTATTTGGCACAACTTTTTGGAATTTTGGATCATCAATGCTTTTCAATTTTGTTCTTGTTTGGCTTCATAGATATTTTAATATGAGCGTCACTGATGAGTCTGATGTAGACGAAACGCGCGTCTGGCGTACTAAATTATAATCCTGGTACCTTTGATAAATATTAACACCACTGGGTCGATAACAATGCTGGTGGACGTTTCGTCCCGAGGGTATCACCAGCCCAGTAGTCAAAACTTCGGTGTTGACATGAATATCAATAATGTGGTCATTTGAATGAATTTCCTGTTTACAAAACTTTGATTTTTCCGAAATAACTAAGGATTTTCTTATTCCAGGCATAGATTTCCATAGCCGTATTTGGCACAACTTTTTGGAATTTTGGATCATCAATGCTCTTCAACTTTGTTCTTGTTTGGCTTCATATATATTTTAATATGAGCGTCACTGATGAGTCTGATGTAGACGAAACGCGCGTCTGGCGTACTAAATTATAATCCTGGTACCTTTGATAACTATTTCCTAATATTTTGGCCTACTTCCAAATCATTTGACCAAATTATTAATGTTTCACGATTGCTCAGGCTAAACAATGCTCTTGACTGATATTATTGTTTACATGTAGCTACCTTTTTTGTAAAAGAAACACTTTTAACAGAGACCAAACATGTTCTTTAAGTAAATCTACAATTTGTCTTTCAGATGAATTTTTACTTTTTATTAATTAAATACATTCTTCAATGCATAACTTTGATAAAAAATCAGAAAAACCAACTCTCTTTTACATCTCATTCAATATAAATAGAGAATGACAATTATTGAAATGTGTATTTTAAAACTTCTGTAGGTGAACGTTGATAAATATTTGAACTTTCAACAACAGATTGTTTTCTTTCTTCTCTTAATCAGAGTAACGTTTATCTTTACACAAATTGAGAAAAAGTGACAGCCGATGTCTGCTTTTTTTGTTGTTGTATCTCTTTTGAAGAGATCATGTCGAATGTACTAAATAGTATTTATGTAATCTGTTAAAATTTCGTATAGTTGTTCCATTTGCAATCATACTACATATCGCCAAAAGAATTTTGTGTCATATTGTTGGAAAATCTTTTTTGATATTTCTATGTTTACCTTACAATTTTAAACACTATCAATTGCTTAAACATCGTTGATAAATGATGCATAATCAATCATCTTGAAACATAAGTACTTCTATATGGTTTTTAATAGTCCCGTCATGCATGCACTTGCATATATTCTATAATTGGGCATACATGTTTAATGTACTTTCAACACATTAGGTTTGTACCAAGAAAACAAAAATTAGCAACAATTCATGAGCCAAATAATAAATTTTCTTTCTATAATTGCAGGAAGTTATTTTCAAAACCTACTACATTATAACAAAGGAAACCTGTAATTACTAAATTAATTGTGTGTTTTTTTTTTATTATTGTGTTAACTGATTTCAAAATTCGTTGGCTTTCAGAACACGAACTCTACAGGAATACGTCAAACATGGATTTAAACTTCTCTAAAAAAAAATAAGAAAGGAGTATTCTTAAATGTTATTTTAAAATCCAAATCTTTACTGACTTGACATACTTTTCTATGATCGATTTATGTTTGAATTTAAATAGAAATTATATAAAACTTAACATAGATGAATTAAAAACAACACGTAGTTTGGTTTAACGTTAACGTGCATAAAAGGACCAATCTCATCTCTTCAATTCTGTTTATTCAAAAATCTGAAGATGTAATGACTTATTAGGCTATGATTCATTAAACCAAGTATACTTACTGGTATTTGTGCATAATAGACATTTACCAAAATAAGGTTTTGTTCTGCTCAAGTCTCAACAATGTTTTTAAGTTGATGGTTTTGGGTGCCCCTCAAAGTATCCATAACTTTATAATCTTAAAGTGTAAAACAAAAAGTGAAATTTCAAACAAATGAAATTGCATAAAAATTCAAAACGGAAAGTTTCTAATCAAATGGCAAAATCAAAAGCTCAAACTCATCAAAAGATTGCCAAAAAATAAAATGTAACATACTATTTAATCAATTAACGCTAGTTACTTTTTCTTTTAGGAATATTCAAAATGTGCGCACCAAGTTTAATGCTTACTGCACTTTGAATTTTAAAAAGAAACGTTTGAACTCTTTTAATGACATATTTATACAAATCCATGAAATAACGACTACAATCAAGGAATTTGTTTATTATTCTATACATTGTTGTTGCGTTTTCAAGGAGAACACGGTCAGCTATGGATGGTACATTTCATACAAAATATTATATGAATTTTTGAATGAGTCGGTCGAAATTACAGAATCGTATGTAGGTGCCATGTTATTTAAGTATAGCAATACATATAAACGCAGCATGGCCCATACAAAAAGTAATTTTCTAGTACAAGAAGCAACGTTAGATACCATTGTTTGGCATGACCGTTGAAAACATAAGTTCTTGTCATTGCATAGAGAATTTGACGTATGTAATGACAAAAATATTTAAAACTTCGCTTCAAGATGAATTACTATTTAGACCGAATTTGTTTTAGATTTGCGTGAACATAATATTTGCATTTGTGTATACGAATGATTTAAACACCCGCATTTTGAGAGATAACTATGCCTAAATCATATTGTAATTATTATACTTACTGGTATGTGTGCTTAATATGTTGCCAATTTTTAAAATAGCCTATAACAAACTAAGCTTTGCAGCATACAATAAAAAAATAGAAGCGGGTGATTGTAGAAAATATTACATCTCACCATTGAAAATAGTTATGTGTGTATGTACACTATTCAAAATCATTTACTAGTATATAGCAAACAAATAAACAGTAATTCTACCTTGAGGTTTTTCTGTCTGTTGATTGTTCGTCATAGTACCGGTTATTAGATACTATTGAGTCCAAACATATTTGACAAGATAGTTGAAACATAGTGTACTTCACGTATTATTTTATTTTATGACATGAACGTCTTAAGGAAAATTTATTACCTCTACTCCACACACTTTCCGTGCAAACATTGTACACGTTATATGAAATAAAATTCAACGATTCTGAGAAAAAACCCCCCACATTTTACGATTGATAAGAATGAACATTGTCATATAGTTCTTTGACTTAAATAACAACTGAATATGTCTTTGTACAAATGACAAATAATGTAATAATTGTGTTCTGGTTACTAATATCTGTAATCGTTGATCGTAGTTGTTCGATGTATTTCTTCTTGTATTTGCATTATATTTTGCCAACAGTTTTCGATAGTTTTTTTATCCGTAAAACACATATTACAATCACGATAATAACAACCACCATGACACCAATTACTATTCCTGCTATAACCCCGCCAGCAAGTCCTGTAAAATTGAAATATTATTTAAACAATAATGATACAGAGTTTGTGTTTTTTGTATATAATTTGTATATAATTTGTATATAATTTGTATATAATTTGAGGAAAATATAGATTTTTTGGAGTTTTTAAGATATCAAATCATACTCTTCGTTTGTTCCAAAAAGTAACAAATCTCCAAATATTTATTTTTTCGTCTAAGTATCGTGACATTTCTAGAGTTCTATGCGTGATTTAAAACGCATGCATAATTTTTAGATTACAAATATCTAACATAAAAAAAAAGGCAACTGCTTAATAGTTGTTATGCTGCAATAATTGACCGACAAAACTCTCCTTCATCACATTTAGCCTATATGTAGGTATTGTACATATGTCTTACCTGATTTGTCCATCTCATCTGTAAATAGAAAGTAAATATAACAATTTATGCAAAAACATATGAGTGGTACTCGAATAGATCAAATTGAAATAAAAAAATCGATAATGAAGTTAATAATCATTTACTGTTTTACACTAGTTATTTTGTGACAGTTTCTGTTCAGTGTGAGCCAAGGCTCCGTTTTAAAGACCGTACTTTGACCTTTAACTGCTTAATGTTTACATATTGTGATTTGGATGAGTTGTTTCATTGGCACTCGTTCCACTTTTTTTCTTTATGTTCGAAACCAAAAATTCTTGGATAGAAAAAAACAAATATCACTGGAAGGTAAAAATCAAACAAAATCAAATCTAAAATCAATTCTTTACATCATATTTTCTTCGTCTGAATTTGTATCACCTTGTTACGATAATCGAGGGCTTGAGTTTCCTAATATCTTCTTGTTGGTAGGGAATTGCAGCTTGTTGGGTAAATATTCGTAAAGAAAGACGCGAAGTCATCTCTTCAGTTTTAACTGTTGTTTCTTTGTTTATACTCTCCTTTTAGATATATTTATTAATCAAGATATGAATTGATATTACCTTTTTCGAGAATGCTTATAGAGAGGCTAACTGGCGTATCTACTCCATGTGTACAAGTCCATTTTACACCATTTTCGTTTGAAGTTAAATCAGAGATAGCTACATATATTCCTAACTGATTAGCGCTAAAATTCTATATTGGGGTCAATCCTATATCACAGAAAGGACTATTAGTACATGACGTCATACTCGTGTTGTTTCTACTCCATGATGCAAGTTTGCTAAAGTCGGGAATGGAACAAGATATAGTACACGGGCTCCCTAGTACATGGCAATTAGTTTTTATAGCAAGTTGACCTAAGAAAACAAGTTGTAGCTGCACTAGCATTCAATATATCAAATGTTTTATTTCCTTTTAAATATAGTGTAAAATACTAAATATATTTCTTGTCTGCAAAGAGAAAAAAATATCTTGACATTGATATATTTCTTAATGTTCTTTTCCTTTGTATCCTCTAAAATAATTTATAGTATATTCATCATCTTTGGTCATAAGTTGATAATCAAAATATTTTTTTTCATTGGATCGATTATTTGTAGTTTCGATTATTAACAAACTTGATTCCTGATGCTCCAGAATGACAATCCTGTATTTTGTTTTATTAAAATGTGAGGCCTTTAAACAACAGGTCAACAGACGAAATTATATTAAGAAAAAAAAACCCTGTTTTAAAAGTAGGAATGTAGTCCCCTCCCCTACAAAGTTGACCATAGACGGTTTTTTGTCAAGCTCCTTTGTTTTTTAACCCTCAATGTTTTATATATTTAAAACAAAAAAACTTGATGACGATTATTTAATGAATGTATGAAGTACGGTACGCACAAATCTAAGTATGAATTTCTAGAAAGAAAAGCCATGAAATATGTACATTTTTTAGTTGAGACGTCAGATTGATACTTGCGTAACCCTTAAAACCCTAAAGTAAGTAGGTTATATAACATAAGTTACAGTGTAACACCGTACATATCGATGTGCCTTTCCCAAGATTATAACCATGTCATTTAAATACTAGTAATTTAGCGTTAGATGCATATCTTGTGCTATGTTTTAAAAAATTATTCAAATATAATTTAAAACTTAAACGTTTAAAAGCACGATTGTCACAAGACACTTAGCTTGCCAATTGTTGAAAGAACCTTGATATTCGATTTTTATGCATTTAGAATTATATTCGATTTTTCTACATTTAGAATGATATTCGATTTTGCTGCATTTAGAATAATATTCGATTTTGCTGCATTTAGAATGATATTCGATGTTTCTGCATTTAGAATGATATCCGATGTTTCTACATTTAGAATGATATTCGATTTTGCTGCATTTAGAATGATATTCGATGTTTCTACATTTAGAATGATATTCAATTTTTCTGCATTTAGAATGATATTCGATGTTTCTACATTTAGAATGATTTTCGATGATTCTACATTTAGAATTATATTCGATTTTGCTGCATTTAGAATGATATTCGATTTTTCTATATTTAGAATGATATTCGATTTTTCTACATTTAGAATGATATTTAAAGTTTCTACCTTTAGAATGATATTCGATTTTGCTGCATTTAGAATGATATTCGATTTGTCTACATTTAGAATGATATACAATGTTTCTACATTTAGAATGATAATCGATTTTTCTACATTTAGAATGATATTCGATGTTTCTACATTTAGAATGATATTCGATGTTTCTACATTTAGAATGATATTCGATGTTTTGATAATCGATGTTTCTGCATTTAGAATGATATTTGATTTTTCTACATTTAGAATGATATTCGATTTTTCTGCATTTAGATGTAAATCTACCTTCTTTGATCTCTAGCGTGCATATCAGAAAGTCTTTAAGTACTAATGAATTTCAAATTGATTGGTGCGATTAAAGTTGTCAATAGGTCATTGGTTAGTATATTAAAGGTAGTGGGGATAATAACAAAGAGAAACTTAATATCAACAGGATCATTTCATCTAAATGTTAACTGACCTAATGTTAACACTAAGGTCTGCATACACAGGATCCAATATAAACAGTGTGCAGACATATTTAACCTTCTTTTCTGTTATTTTCTTTGAATACACATATTAAGACTGAAATAAAAAACAAAAATTATAAAGTACATCATGTACATATGTGCATTTATGCTTTGTACTTCTTAACCGTTAATAATAATATTTTTAAAGTCAGGAGCCCGTAGTTCAGTGGTAGTCGTTGTTTCATGTCTATCATATTTTTTATCTTAAGTTGTTTTTCTTTTAAATAGGCTTTTAGTGTATCCGTTTGAATTAGTTCACAATTTCAAATAAGGGCACTTTATTGACAAGTATACGGAATGGGGTTGTCTCATTACTGAAGACCGTACGGTGTTCTCTAAAGCTTAATGCCATTTCATTTTAACTACTGTGGTTTTATCGGCTTCATTTGACTCTTTTAGAACGACTGTTTTTAAAAGTTACTAGTAAATGCTACCCATGTAATCAATTTCATTGTTTCATTGCATGTTTTGTGGTTATAGGGTGATGTGATCGGATTTCAAATTAAATACCAACATACAGTTTCCTTCCAGAATTATCACTTTCTGCTCACCAAACATATACATGTTATAGAGTTAAATTAGAACATTCTATATAGACCATTCTCTTCATGCTCTTCTCGTATAATTTTATTATGGCATGATACCAAACCCATAACGAGAGGGATTGAGCTTGATTTTTACTTAATTCAAACATTATCGATCTTTAGATTAGTTTAATTTTGGTATGGAACTGACATGTCAGTAGCTGTTAGTAGTACTGTGTTTATGTATGTTGATCATTGTCATTTTGTTCTGTTCCTTATTTTACTTGATCTAACATCGGATTCAGACTGATTTTTACTGTTTTGCGGATTGTTGTTAATTTGTTATTCCACATTGGTCATAGGTATATATGGAGGATTGAGATCAAAACAAAATGTCCGACTTCACGGCATGTATATACCTGACGCAATTTAGGAACCTGTTTAGGTTTTGAAATATAAACCATATTTTAAGGCAGATGTAATACGTAATACATACAATCTCTAACCCTCACTTCACTATGATGGGTGAATTTGAACACGTACATTATTATAAAAAAAAAGACTGTTACAGAAAATGATGTTATGGAATAAGAAAAAAATAAACTATAAATTTTAAGGGGAAGGATTTAAGCGATCAAACTCGTTCGAAGATCGCAAAAATTAATACAAAAAAAAACACAATCTTATCTCAGATCTGGCATTTTTGTGACAGGTCGTTCAGTTGTTCCTTTGATTTTTGAAATGCACTTGAACTTCATTATAATGACAATCATGGCTTGTTAGAACAAGATCAATAAAACGGGCTTGAATCTGATGTTTGGTAGTGGTCGTTTCTTGATCATAAGTGTTTCTCGTTTTCTTTTTTGATACAGAGTAGAACGTTGTTTTTTCCGTGTGAATGGATTTTCACGTCATTTTTAGTGACCTTTATAGCTTGCTGTTCGATGTGAGCCAAGGCTCCGTGTTAAAAACCATACTTTGACCTTTAACATTTTCATTAGGAATGTATCTCCCTCATTCAAATCTCTGATTCCTTTCACGGATTTGGCTATAATTTTTGGACCTTTTGGATTATAGCTCTTCATCTTTTATATAAGCTTTGGATTTCAAATATTTTGGCCTCGAGCATCACTGAAGAGACATGTATTGTCGAAATGCGCATCTGGTGCAAGAAAATTGGTACCGTTAATTTTATTATTACCACTGGGTCGATGCCTCTGCTGGTGGACTATTAGTCCCCGAGGGTATCACCAGCCAAGTAGCCACTACTTCGGTACTGGCATGAAAATACGGATTTTTGTGTTATTAAAATTTGCTGTTACAAAATATTAGAAATTAATATAAATTTAGGAATGTATCTCCCTAATACAAAACTGTGATTGCTTTCACGGATTTGGCTATACTTTTTGGACCTTTTGGATTATAGCTCTTCATCTTTTATATAAGCTTTGGATTTCAAATATTTTGGCCACGAGCATCACTGAATAGACATGTATTGTCGAAATGCGCATCTGGTGCAAGAAAATTGGTACCGTTAATTCTATTACATCTGATAGGAATGTTTCTATTGAAAATTGGGACTTTCAATGATATTCCAGATGAAATGAACAGTTAATTAATATATTCCAGAGGAAATAAAGTTTCAAAAAGTATAGTTCAGTCAACATGGTCAATAAGACTGTAATGGTTTTTTTTTACAACTTGAGGCTCTTCCAATGCTGATGTTGGTCCAAGTTCGCCTAGACGAAAGCAGACATAGGAGCTCGTTGAATTTAATTTGCCGAACGCCATAGATGACATTCCAACTGCTTTAGTTTTCTTATTTTTTTTTACATATAAAGCGTGATGGCCATTGAGACAACTTTCCACCAAAGTTTAAATGAAGTTGGTGTATAAAGCAATTATTATAGTCCAATGTACAAATTTAACAATGAGGAAAACCTATACCATATAGTCGGCTAAAAAGGCCCCGATAAAAAAAAATGTGAAAAATTAAAACGATAAAACTAACGATTATTTATTTATAACTTATGAATTATATGTATTAAAGAAAAAGAAAAAATGACAGATCTATATAACCAATGTACTACAGGATCCTGACGTTGGACCGACACAAAAAATGCGGCGGTATTAAACATGTGAGCACCCAACCCTCTCCGTAACCTGGGACACTGGGGTAACAGCACAACATGATAAAAAAAAAACTGTACAGTTGCAATTGTCTAAACTCAAAAACCATATAGTTACATAAAATATCGAACAAAAGAGTAATTGTAGTAACTGATAGTTATCTTTTCATCTATATATCTTCACATTTAAGTAACTGTATTACTATTGATGGTTATCAGTTACATATTCATTGTATACACATAATCTTTAGCCTTAATGTAACTCTATGGTAATTTATGACCTCCTAGGACCCGCCTCTGAGATTCAGGCCAAAAGTCTTAACCAGATTGTTTTTGATTTGCTTTCTATATCAAAACGAAAATGTGGTATTGAAACAACTCTTGGCAAGAGACTAAACGAAACAAAAATGAACTTTAGGTCACCGTACGGCCTTCAACAATGAACAAAGCCCATACCGCATAGTCACCTATAAAACACACCGAAATGACAAATGTAAAACAATTCATACGAGAAAACTAACGGCCCAATTTATGCACAAAATAGTGAACAAAAAATATATATAACCACTGAAATACACGTTCCTGGCTTTGGACAGGCCCATACAGAATATGGCGGGATTAAACATGTTAGCGGGTACCCAACCAACCACCTAACCGAACATTGACTGTCGTTTGGTAAACACTTTCAAAAATGCTATCAAAATTGAAATTGGACGTGTGTATCTGTATGCTTAGCCATATTTGCATCTGTCGAGTTATTGTATTTTTCTACCAATTTACACTACCAATTTACACTTTCTTATATATAAGTATTTGTTTACATGTACAAATTTCCTCAAAGAGTGTTTCGACAATATTATGGGTTGCTGTCTGCATGTTATGGTGGTAAATTATTATTTTCTTACATGCATATTGGTTATAATCATATCAAATCATGATTTAATACATGCAAAATTCATTGACAAACGCAATATTGTGTCAACGAAGCGAACAGTATAAAAAGATGTGATGACAACGAAGCGTAAACAACATGAAAATAAAGACACTTTAAAACGTGTATTTTTTTGTTTCTAGATACAACATGAACAAACGATCTTTATAAGTTTGTTAATTTATGCTATGAAATTTTCAAAAATGTATGTTTTAAAAACAATGAGGTACGAGTAACATAAAGTTTTTAATGTTTAAAAATACCAAGCACGTTTTATCATTGATATCGTCGTGCGTTTCTTTATGTTTGTATATAAAAATGTCACATATTTGAAAAACCTTTTAGTAACTAATGAGTATTTATAATTTGGTGAATCAAAAAGAATATGTACATGCATTCAGAAAGCAAACTTCACAGGAGTTTTCAGAAAATGCATGTATTTCAACTTTGTATAAGAAATAGAAGTAAGTAAAGTTCAAGTATTCTGATAATCGTTGATAACTTGACGCATAGGACAAAATATCTTAAACTTCCCAAACACGATTATTTCCTCCAATTTTGTTAGACTTGCATGAAATTAATATGTGCATATTAAGATTAATTTGGCGATACCTCATTTTACCAAATATACTTCCTGGTAGGTGTGCATTACATACTGTCAATTTGAAAAATAACATGTACCGATTTAAACTCATATGCTTTGTAACATAAAAATAGACAAATACTAATAATGTCCTAAAAATAATTGTTCCCGCAGGCAATCTTTGTGATCTTTATGTGTGTACAACTTAAAATATTTCCATTGTGATCTATAGGCATATCGAAATTATTCACCGTCTTTAATCTGATACAATTCAAATGTGTTCAAAGTTTATTATCTACAAATAAATTTGTTTTGACATTTATACTTCGTTTTTATTGCTTAATAAACTATCATTAGCTATTACAATAAAATGAAACACGTATGCACTCAACATATAAACTTAATGGGACCGTGCAATGCCATCTAATATCATTTGTTAATTTCGTCGCTGAAGCTATAATCCTAAAAGTTTTTTTTTCAAATTTAATGCAACCAAAGTTTTGTGAATTAAGAATGATCTTTAAATAATGATAGATAAGTGAACATTACAATACGTGATTTTTAAAAGAGAGGTAACACGGAACACAAATAACATTACGAAAAACAATGCTGTCCATATTAAACATGCGCTAGACTTCACTTTATATAAAACACCAGCGACCTATTTCATTAAAAAAATCATACGAAAAATAACATACTCTAAGTTCGTTCTGAACATTTCAGACTGTCTTACAATGAATTTTTACAGGATATTGTTTTGTAAAAGAGACCAGTCAGTACGTGTTGTTTATTACAATATGGCCCAATATTCCATGATAGTATATTCATATGACTGAATAACAGATATAATTTATTGTCAATTCTAACTTTACTTTTCGTGTTGCTAAAACAAAATAGAAAAATAAAAATAGAGGGACAAGAAGGAAGATATGTGCAATTTTAACCATAATTTTCGAAATGACAAGCAAGTCTTATAACAAAGCGGTAAGAAGGTACACATAAAAGGAAAATTCAGATAGAAATAGGATTCCTGATAATTGTCATCCGTATTATCATATATTTGATAAAAAAAATTAGTACGGATTTTCTACAACCATCTACGATTTTAAAACTGCCAAATTACCATTTAAATCTTGTTATTTTAATTAGATTTAAATTATTGATTCCCAAATGCATTTATTTAGTCAATTAAAAGTAGACTGATTGATGACAATGCACCATGTTATTTACATATTAATTGTTGATTAAATCACACTTTATTTGTCACTTTAACAAATAGTCAGGCTTACAGGGTTTTTCATAACATTGGTATGATAGTTAATACAAATAGAGCATTTGAAAGTGTGCTATTATTTACAAGAATAAAGTCCCCCTTCTTTTTAAAAATCTGTGATTATCTTTTCGAGCTTTTGTGTAGTATGTAAAGAAATAAAAAAAAAATGTTATGCAAAATCTTGGTCAATTATATATCTTTATTTATACTGCAACTAGTTGTGTTTATTTCCAAAATATTGTTACACAGCTATATTTCTTGCAATGTCAATTTCACCATGGAACACTTTTTCAATAGTCTGGGGTTCATTAAGGGATGAAAAAAAGTTTGAAATCTATGTTCCAATTTAAATTGCTATCAATGTACTAATTTAAATTGCAGTATAAAAACAATATAAGGTCAATGTCATATAAATATAACCTTTTTGTATTCGTCACAAAACATGGGAAGGGTTCGGTAGAACCTCGCCCTACCCCAGTTTCTCAGCCTCATACAAAAAAGGTTATTCTGACATTGACTTGATATTGTATATCAGGATTAAATGCACATTTTTTTTTAAAATGTCAATAATAGTTGCCAAGATCTTTGCAATAAAAACGAAAAAGAGAAATATGTCTTATTGAAAACAATCAGCGCGTTTTTTATGTATTGACTGCTTGAATTCATCTGTTCTTCTTGATACATCACCATAAACAGTCTAACTTGGAGAAATTTTACTGTAGGATTATACAGATCATACAATTTGATTTTCCATTAAGATTATCTTCTAATTTCTTTGTGGTTTTAGCAACATACTTCTTTTTTAGTGTTTATCAACTAATCGTTGTAGATTAATTTTTTCCCTGTTGTTTACTTGATTTAAAATTTATTTCATAAGTATATTTCTTATTATAAACGTTGCCGAAAATAAATGACCTATTAACGGATCTGCTTGTTGCAAGTTTGACGCTTTTTCTGTTGGTATATTTTTCAACTTATCACTACTTCAGCTGCTTATGACAGAACGAACACATTAGTACAGTTTTATTTCGGGTTATTTCATTTTCCCCTTATTTCATTATGTAATTTTTGCTGCTGAACACCATACAACTAAACAACAATAATTAATATAAATACTAGATATCGATAAGATTTAATGTACAATTATCTAAAGAATGTATCTATTAAATATTTGATTTTGATTTTGATTTGTAATTCCAAAATGTATTCATAACGTCACTGAATGATAAAGGCAAATATAAGAACACACCACAAAAATGTCAATTTCTACGTGATTGTTATCAGACAAAATGAAATAACGGTGGTATAACAATTTCTTTCTCAAATTATGCAGGGTCCATAGCCAGAATAAACCAATACGCATGTGTCACACGTGCACTTAATGGCATGACATTTTAATAAAGGGAAAACAAGTTTTAAAGCTGTTACATACAAACACAAAATAATGGTGTCGTTAATCAGTCAAATACATCATTCTTTTATCTAATAATAGTGTAATAACTATTATAAAACGAACTCATATATGAGTTATCCTACTGTACACATTAAAGAATTGTTATTTAACATTGAGACTGTTAACAAAGTATATTTAAAAAAATAAGTAGGCAGTATAATTTTCAAATATTCAACAACAAATTCAAAATTCATGTTTTTACTATTATTGTTTTCCATTTTACCACTACACAATAAATATCAAATATGAATTAATATAATGTTTTCCATACGTGTTAGTGTATTTTACTTGATTAATCGTTTATTCTTAATACAAACTAGTTAAGCCATAGATAATTTCGGCTGTCATACTTATGCAGTATTCATATTTTAATGAATTTGTTTGTTTTGTCTACTCAGGTATTAAAACATTGTTAATAGTATCAATATGTTTCTCCCTCGAGAACGGGTAGCGGCATTCATAAAATTCTGGCGCTCCGCGAGTCCGATGTTACCCACAGTTCACTCAAGGTTTTGATGATATTTAAATGAGATGCTTATTTCAGCAATGTCTCAGACAAGTTAAAAAATCTATTGAATATTTGTTGATTTCAGCCAGCCATTATGGTGGTTCACTCCTTAATTATGACATATAATCTGTCGATCTGACGGGTAATGAACAACATTTTTAATAAACAATGCAAATGTTTTCGCGAAGAACTATGAAGATATATTTTATTCCGGTTTAGAAGTAATTGACCCAGTTCAAACACCAATAACCTCAATAAAACTTGTTTGAACACTTGTCGTTTAGAACAGATAACTTAAGGTAACAGCTGAATAAAGGGAGACATCAGGGATTTTAATGAACTAAAATAAACCATGGGGAACATCAAAAGAACAACCGAAAAAAAAATAGAACAAATCTTTACTCTGTAGAAAGAATAACAAAATTAACACACGTTATACAGTTCAAAATTAATAACAATTGTCATATTCCTGACTTGGTACATGAAAATAAACGAAGAGTATTTTTTTCCTTAAATGAAACAAATATGTAATAGACAGTAGTCAGCACCTCTGTGTTGACATGAATTATCATTGATATGATCATAATTATAATTATAAATTAGCTGTTTACAAAACTTGAATATTTGAAATTCTAAGTCTTTTCTACCTCAGAAAGAGATTACCTTAGCTGTATTTGGCAAAACTTTTAAGAATATTTGTTCCTCAATGCTCATCAACATCATATTTTATTTAGCCTATTAAGTATTGTGATTTAAGCGTCACTGACGAGTCTGTTGTAGACGAAACGCGAGTCGGGCGCAAATAGAAAATTTCAACCCTGGTATCTATGATGAGTTTATTCACAATTAAACTCTGTTTGTCATATGAAACATCTTTGCAGCCAGTAATAAAAATCATTAAGTTAAAACTAAATTCCTGCTGAAATTTAGGAAGATCAATACAGTACGACAGACAGTAGCAAAAACAAACATTAGCTTAGATAATTCGAAATACGGGAGTTCGATAAAGACTATTTGAATTTAAAATTGATAAACTTATTATTTATTTTATTTGTATTCTGCTATTGTTTTCTATAAAAATGCATATATAATTTTATATATTTCATGTACAGTTTTATATGTCCTGTACATAGAAAATAATAAAAAAAAAAATCCCTTAGAAAACCAACCAATAGATCCTGCATATAAAACTTGAGCAACTCAGCATACAAATGTTCTACTTCCTGCATTGCTAAATCGCTTTTTTACATCATATTACTGGTGGAGACTTATTTCCCCGAGGTTATCACCAGCCCAGTAGTCAGCAGTTTTGTACTGACATGAATTATCATTGATATGGTTATGTTTATAAATTTACTGTTAACAAAATTTTGAATTTTTGAAATACTAAGGCTGTTCTACCTCAGGCATAGATTACCTTAGTCGTATTTGGCAAAACTTTTAGGAATTTTGGTCCTCGTTGCTCTTCAACTTCGTACTTTATTTGGCATTTTTAACTTTTGTGGTTTCGAGCGTCACTGATGAGTCTTTTGTAGACGAAACGCACGTCTGGCGTATATAGAAAATTTAGTCCTGGTATCTATGATGAGTTTATTAAATCAAATTGGATATCATTACCTGCATATATAATGCTTTTCAATACCATATGGCCAAAACGCTGTAAGACCCCGGCCCCTTATAATTAAATGAACAATATAAAAAGTTCCATAAGCAAAAATATCCTAGTGTAGATAAGATATATGTGCAAAAAGTTGGACTAACGCCTTCATAGATGTATCTTAAAAATACACCCGAGGAGAAATATTTGTGATATATCTAATGAAATGCATAACTGTAAGGGATGATGGGTTTTAGATGTTGTAAATATAATTAAATGTGGTATGAAAACCAATGAGACAACTCTCCCTCCAATTCACAATTTGTAAAAGAAAATTTGTATACATACATTTTTATAAATTATGTTAATCGTAGTAATGATGATACGTTATCATATCAAATTTATAAATATTTGTTAATGAAAGAAGATGTGAAGTGTACAGTAAAAGTGGCAATATAATGATAACACTGTGTTTAAAGTGAAAATCCCCGATTTATTTTTAAACTTTCGGACAAACCGAAAGGAACAATTTTTGACGACGTGTTTTAAATTCATGTACAAAGGTAAGGGTGCTTTATGTAATTTATCAACAATAATGTCTTATATCATATCACAAAAATATAAATGAGAAAAAGAAAGACCGAAACAAAGAAACAAACAAACAAACAATCATCAATGAACGAACAAACGAACAAAAAGATAAATAGTTAAATTACAAATCTGAACTTTATCCCTATATTATCTGATTATGTTTAATATCATGCATATATGAGGACTATTTCAGTCAATGGGGATGTGCATTTTCAAATATTAGAAATTTGTATAAATACTGACGTAATATGTAGAAACGTTACATAATATACTATGAAAAAATGAGAATGGAAATGGGGAATCTGTCAAAATGACAACAAACCCGACCATAGAGCAGACAACAGCCGAAGGCCACCAATGGGTCTTCAATGTAGCGAGAAATACCCGCACCCGGAGGCGTCCTTCACCTGGCCCCTAAACAAATATGCATACTAGTTCAGTAATAATGGACGTTAAACATTTGTTCTTAATTCATCTACATCTTACTGTATTACTAGATAACATAAAAGGTTACATTATACCCCGAAAGCTAATTAAAGTCGGATCTACCACTTTTCCGCCTGTCCCTCTCTCCAAAACATGATTTTTTTCGATTCACAATAATAATTATGATGATGATATTTTAAAATGTCTTTATGACAATAATCATATGTACATAATTAGTGCAAGTAAATGATATTCTTCTTGAACCCGGAAGGTGAAATGATATGAATCTGTACAAATATTGATTGTAATCAAATGCAAACACACGAAATTAAATAAAATAAGCTTGGCAAAAACTGAAATAGAAAAAACAAGTTCGTATTTCAATTAAATAAAAAAAGTGCAGTTGAACCTTTCTAAATCTTATAGAATACACCGTTTGCACCGTGATGTTAATAGTAATATTAAAGCTTTAATTAACAAAACTAAAAGACGTTTAATACGATTAAAGGACAACGTGTTATTTTGAAAACATCCTCTACTTTCAATATTTAAATAGTAGTTAAATCAGCATTTGTCATTATATCGTTAACGGGAATAAAAAGAGAGACATGCGACAAAGGTTTTAACACATACATGTAAACTTGGATCGTTAGTGTATTATTAATATTAAACACATCGAAAGCTAAACATAAGAAAACATAATAGACCATTTAATTCATTATGATTATGAAATAATATTGCAAAAACTGACATCAGTAAACATATCTTGATAAAAATCTAAATGACAAATTGGACACAGGTTTACCCATTTAAATGTTTGATATCATTTACATTTTCGTTACAGTATGACATTGCTGTTTCCATTTAAACATTTTCATCATAAAATATAAAACATTCACTTGAGCATTTAAATAGATGGTTTAATATCTAGGTAATTTCCCTAAAGTCTCCATTTCTGAATTGCATTTATTCAATTTTTCATGGACAATAAAATAGATTAATGTTTGCGAAAAAAGGCGTCATCTAAAATCGTTTACATCTGATCATGACATATGCATGATTATAATGAAACACAACTAGAAGCCAGAATTCTTGATTCCATACCTGTGAAAATTGTATATGTATTGAGGTTCATTTTTGCTATTTACAGTTTCTAACTATGTTGATTATTTTAATAAATGTGAATACATCACCTTGTAACAACCCAACTGCATTTTGTTATACTCTAATAAAGGCAAAAGAAGAATATCAGTGTTTAAAATCATAAATCGATTGAGAGAAAAGACATCCGGGGGCCGGTTTAACGAAGCTATATCTTAGGATATGTCTTATAATCCTCTTATGACTATCCTAGGACATATCTCAGACCTCGTCTCGAAGCTGTCTTAGGATGATCTTAGCTAAGATATCCTAAACCCGCAAATCCTTTAAATTTTTAAATATCAACATGGATTTATTGAAAAATGCATGTAAATATAGTATGTGTTCCCCATACATTACTAAACGTATTAATATGACATAATTAGATAATTTGTAAAATTAATATAAAACTAAAAATTTATATAAATATTCTATTAATAATACATATTTGTAAAAATTTAAATACAAATTAGAGGGGGAAAACAATAGAGTAATGAACTTTTTTTGTGTGTGTATAAGTGACTTGTATTCAATTTGTCACTGTATCGGTTACAATAAGGTTAACGATAAAAACGTGCATTATTGCAATAAATATATCGAGTATTTTGGTAAATCATTGTTAATAATTCGCTAACCTATAAAGATTCAGTTAGGAGCAGGAAAAGGAGATTAAATATTTAAATAATAATTAGATATTTTGCTAAATTGATATAGAAAATAAGTGTATTTTATATAAATACACTTATGACTATCCTAAGACAATCATAAGACACCTCTCGTGTAGTCCTAACTTTATGACCGACTTTATGAGATGACCTAAGTTAGGACCACTTTGTGAAACTCACGTAGGACTATGATATGTGTTAAGACCATCCTAAGGCATGTCTTAGTCCTAAGACAAGTTCGTGAAACTGGTCCCGGGTTACAAACCGAAACAGTCCTACAATTTTAATTATGAAATTGCATCTACAAAAGGTATTTAGCGTGAAAATAAGTCTAAAATGTGTTAAAAAGGATTTTTCTTTGGCAATCACTTTTAAGGATTCACCTACTGGTTTCCGGTATGCTGTCATTTTTTGAAGATCTTGTAATGCTGATCATATTTACTGCTATCTGTTACTACTTCTCGATAATATTTATAGAGATAGTTGTTTCCATTTCTATGTAGCAACATTCCAGCAGCGCCTGCATACGGAGTATATATCTCCTAATCGATACGATATTCCAGGGCTTTTGTTTCCTATCATGATTTCCTTGATAGAGGATTGCTGCTCAAAAGGAAGCAATGAAACCAAGAGTTCCAAACGATGAAGTTGAAATCATCCCTTCGTACAATTTTACGATCCCAATCACAAGTTGGTTGACCGTTATGGAATAACTGTTTCACAGATGATATCGGATATGTTCCTTATGTCGTAACTACAATCCCTTCCCTTTTCACGAACGTGACCTACCAAAATTAGACTATTTACCGGATTTGTAATAACATAAGCAACAAGACGGGTGCCACATGTGGAGCAGTATCTGCTAACCCATTCGGGGCACTGAGATCACCCCCAGTTTTTAGTGGGGTTCGTGTTGCTTAGTCTTTAGTTTTCTATGTTGTGTCTTCTATACTGTTATTTGTCTGTTTGTCTTTTTTATTTTTAGCCATGGCGTTGTTAGTTTATTTTCAATCTATGAGTTTGACTGTCCTTCTGGTATCTTTCGTCCCTTTTTTACCATGAAGTGTTTTATTTGTTTTTTAATTATATGATTGTTTTATCCAGCTATGCATTCTGATAAAAAGCAATTCATGTCGATATGGCCCCAAGTCGATCCGTCCCAAGTCGTTCCGTCACAAGTCGATCCGTCACAAGTCGTTCTGTCCCAAAGTGATCCGCCCGAAGTTAATCCGGTCTCATATTTAATTTCGATCCGACCCCATATAAAAATATTTATGAGGTATAAAAAATAAAAATATGATATGAATTGTTATTCATAAAAGTTTATGAGCTTTTTAATAATATAATGATCAAAAGATGAACGGTAAAAAAAGTTGGCCTTTGACGAACATTTGTATATCATCGATATTTTTACAAATTTCATTTATCCTGATTTAAATATGTCACCAAATCCTCCAAAGTGAACATAAATTATTCATTATATTATGATGGGGCATGATCGACTTAAACTCAGATCGTCTTCGAGAAAGATCGCTTTTGGCCAGAATAACCTGATCGACGATTCGGTGGTGTTTTATAATAATATATTTATCAATCTGTATGTCCATCCGTTAATACTATGTTGTATTATTTGGAAATCTTTTCTCAACTTATTTCCAAAATTATTTGCATTGTTTTATTACAGCAAGAAATTGAAATCAAAAGTAAATTTCAAATGAAATCACTATTTTCTAAGTACCCTTTTTACTAGCATATCAACACATAATGATTTATAGTTTATGATATCCTTTTCTGTATTGAATGCCAATGACAGTAAACGAATTTTGTTTTACATTGGGGTACAAGTTACCTTGAAAAATCTGTTGTGAATATCTATTAGTGCTATGATTTCATTGAATCTCACACATAGATAAAATCAGATTTTCTAACTTAATCCTAGATGGCAGTAACGTATAAAATATCAAATGTAAACTCTCACTTTCTTAAAAAAACATATAAAATAAGAAACCATACTTTGTTCTAGGATTTTAACAAAAATACACTATAGATAAAATTTGCGATTACAAATTTTCTATCAATGTCGAAATTTGAACAAAATTTGGGAAATGATTTGTGAAAAAAATATTTTTTGCTACTATTTCAACACAAATGAAGATGCAGGCATACCGTACAAACTGTATAATCCGACTTTGTAAGGGACAAGCAAATTGAGTCTGATTGTACAGGGTGTCGGAATACTTAGGTTTCAGTTTTGAACATTACGAATATTTCCTGCAGAATTCTCGGCATATAGCTGGTTATTTTTAAGTTATTTTGGGGTTTATTTAGAAATTTTATCGTAGCCTTCAATCAAATTTATCTTTCGAAACTTTCTTCCGTTCACTTCCGTTTTGATAAAGGCAAAGCCGTCATTTGAATGATTTTACAAAGAAACTGAAAATAAAGAATTTTATTTATCATAAACTAATCTGTAACCCTTAACGATCATCAACTGTCCTCCCGACTTATAAATTTAAATGTACAAATCATGTCAATTTAGTTGACGGTTCAGTGGTCATTATTTATTTTAATGTATTGATTAGTAGATCAAAGGGTCAGATTAGACAGGATTAATTAGGTATAATTAATAGCATCGGGTCTTAAAACAGTGTCATATAACGGACGTGACAGGTTTCGAATTACACAAGTTTTTTTTAACATAGATTGCTATAGACAATTTTTGGAACCGGAATATTTTGTCTTATGTCCCAAATTGTCGGAATACTCAAGTAAGTGCACTATTTTTTGTTTTCCAAATACTTGGTTTCAAATTTGTAGTTAAATTGTGATATCGAATAGATTTGCAGAATATAGATATAAAATATCCACAAAAGTTTAAGATTTGATTTAATGTTTGATTTGACACGAAAGTTATGATATTTTCATTTTTATACTTTAGATATTGACTAAAATGAGAAAACCAAAATAAACCAACGATTTGTAACCTTAAAAGCTTATGGCGGAATACTTGGAATTGCCCTGTGATGACGGCACTGTTGTTAAATGTTCAAACAACGAGTCGTGTCTTCATGCGGTAACTGTCAGAAAAGAGTTGGAAACGTTTGGTTTAACAACGACCAATTATGAAATTAACCCACGACAACCGGGGTACTCTGTAGCCTTACTGAGTATTGTAAAAGATTCAAAGTTTGTTTTGGTGTTTTACTGTACTCATCTGAAATCATCTCTGGAGAGAATACTCAAGAAAGATCTTATATTATTCCGGAGTAAAGTTATCATTGTAGCAAAGTCAACAGATCGTCTCAGAAAATTAACGGATTTTACGCGTTTTACTGTGTTTGAAAGCAACAAAATAATACAACATATTCAACAAATAGTAGATTTGACAGATCAAGATAGGTACCCATCTATAGACCAGCTGGTAGACTATCCCTTACTTCCACAAAGAAAGAAAAAGCCGTATACTGAACAGACAAATGTCAAACAACTAGACACATCACCTACTGAAGATAAATTCGAGTTTACAACCAATATTGTACCTAGTGGCTTTATACATGCAGATACATTTGATACTAGCGATACAGGAAACAGAGGAACACATGTGCTACGCTCATCATGTATACCTAAAGGTTTTGATTTATATATTCATATAGTTTTAGAAATGAATAACACCACATTGCGGTAAACGTCAATGAGACACAGACCTAACAATAATACTTCCTAATTAAATAAATATAAGAACGTGTGGTATTAGTGCCAATGAGACAACTTTTATACAAGTCATAATTTGTAAAAGTAAACCGTTATAGGTCACAATACGTTCTTTATAACGGAGCATTGGCTAACGCCGAACAGCAAGTTAAAATGACTAGAATAAAACCATTCAAACTAGAAAATCAACGATTTAATCTTTATAAAAAAAAACCGAGAAGCGAGAAACACTAAAACACATCTAAAAATACAAAGTTCACAATTTTCTCTAAATGGAAATTTAGTGTTCCAATAAAAGTTTTGTCAATTTTGATTTAACAAGACATTATTTTGTAGTCAATGGTAATAACTGTATCTTTTTCTTTATTTATGTCTCCAATCTCTGACCCCTGAAACAAGTATTCGTAGTGATTCAGTGATCCACTCTCTTAAAGGACCATTAACTTTGCGTATTTAATTCGAAACCGTCTTTCTGATTATTGATATCGCATTTAGAAATATTTTATTTTTAGCCTTGGTTTTTGCTGCCGACTTCGGCTCATACCATGCCGAAAGTGTCTGATATTAATCTTGAAATTGTATTCAAATTTTAATTAAGTTAGTGTCTAATTTGCTTGGACATAAAAATCGCCCGAAAACATGACATGGCTGTAAGATGACCACAAGACCTTAAGATGACACGTTGTCATTCATCAATTTGTAAACTATGTCACCCTACAAAAAAAAAACCAAGAAAAAAACAAACACACACAACATAAAAAATAATAAATTGGTTCTTTGTGGTTTAGTTTCAGTAGTGTCATCAGTAAACGAAATAAAACGACGCTTTAATGGTGCAACAGAAGAAGGAAGAGAAGACCTTTCGAAACAAATTATGTCCAGCACTATCAAGGATTTAATAAAAAACGGTGATTTTCTTGGGATGATCAATCTTTTAGATATTGATGATCGTAGGATTCAGACAAGTGTTTTCAGTGCAATTGATACATATCAGTTACAAACAAGTTTATGCAGTAGATGTATTAGAGGTACCGAAATGTTGAAGGGAGCGAAACATTTATTTGAGTTATGTAGAAAATGGTCTGCAAATCAATTTGCTATGGTTAGTTTATTACCGTTAACCTTAGATACAACTGCTGTTTTGTATCTGTCGTCTTGTGTTAGTGGTTTAGCACAGTCAAACTTGGGCCCAGATATACAGATATTTACCGAAAATTCATTACCTCTCGTGAATAAAATTATTTCAGACAATTCTCTCTCAGCAAGTTCAAGTCAGTGTCAGTTTTTGCTACTTTCTCTCCGAAAAATGATGGATAACCTGAAATGTATTGGCATGAATCCAAGCCCACTACAAATGGGAAACTTCAGAGATGCTTTAATGAACGAGAGCAACCGTGATGCACTGAAAATCAAATTTGCTAAATCAATGACATACTTGGAACAGTACTCCTTACTTATGGTGGTCATTAATCAGGTAATATTTGTAACTATATTTGAATATACTATTATTATAGCAATTATCAGCTATTTTAGTTACATAAACTTTTTAACCAAGACAGGGGGAACGAAACCATTTTAAAAGGGGGCGTTCTAAACCCAGGATAAAAGTGGTGTTTCCAACTTTATGTATAGTCATTTGTATAGTCATTTTATAAAATTTACTGTTTGTAAAAGTATGCACAACTTTTTTGTTCTCCTATTTATTTATATTGTAGTCCTGTAATGTATGGCCATAAAGAGGGAGGTTTGGCATGCCACAATACCAGGTTCAACCCACTATTTTTTCCTTAAAAAAGGTCCTGTACCAAGTCAGGAATATGGCCATTGTTATATTATAGTTCGTTTCTGTGTGTGTTACATTTTAAGGTTGTGTTTCCGTTGTGTCGTTTGTGTTTTCTCTTATTTTTGAGTGTGAATTCACATTACTATAAGACGTGTAACGGTACTTATCTATCCCAAATACATGTATTTGGTTTTGATATTATATTGTTATATTTGTTATTCTCATAGGATTTTGTCTAATGCTTAGTTCATTTCTGTGTGTGTTACATTTGAATGTTGTGTCGTTGTTCTCCTCTAATATTAAATGCGTTTCCCTCAGTTTTAGTTTGTTACCCTGATTTAGTTTTTTGTCCCTGAATTTATGAGTTTTGAACAGCGGAATACTACAGTTGCCTTTACTTATGTCCCCATTCAAATGCATTGATTTTTAAATCTTTAAAAAGGAGTGTTTAAACCCTACATGTAAGAACCCACTTGACCTGCAACTGTTTAATTGGTTATATTTGATTAAATAAAGCAAGATTAAAAATTGTCGAGTTATCTTTTAAACTAAGCAAATGTGACATACTATAAAGGAAGAAATTTAAAAGACAGAAACTATTATACGTTTATCTTGAGGGTGGACTATTAATCAATTGTACGGGTTAAAATAGCAGAAGCTTTTTTTTTGTTTGAAGATAGTAGTTGAAAACTGTTTCCGTTGATATGAACATTACACGAACAAGTTAAATTTGTCTTTATTTTTTATCACAAATAACTTTCAACATTGAGATTTATGTTGTTTGCAAAAGATTTTACCTCCAAATATCATGTCTTGTTCGGATCAAAATCAACATTACAAATTTAAATCGATTTACTAGTGATATATATAGTGTTCATAGATTTAAAAGTTAATTAGAATACAAACATACTTTTTTTTAGATTATGTTGAAGTCTGAGTTGCAGATTGTTGCTTTCTTGTCTGATTTGGCATTAATTTTGGTTGACAAAGTTTCAAAGAAATCGAAATGTATGCAGACTATTTATCCACAGTTGCTGTTGATGACTAAAGGTGTTGTACAACGCTTATGTAAAGGTAAACAAAATAGTCCTTATGCTATAGGTATTAGTAAGACAGATATATACAACCTACACATAATAATTTAGAACACTTAAAAATATTTAAGAGATACATTATAATAAACTCATCATATATAATCCAGTACACATAGTTTCCCCAAAAAACACAACATATTTTACTTATCTAAAATTTATAAATCACATATCGAATGAGAGATTTTAGATTTAAAAAATCAAAACATTCCAAACTGATGTTGTTTTTGTGTTTTTAGAAGTCTTGAAATATTTTTTGAATCTTCAGACACGTCTGATATTTATCTATAGTTTGTCTTAAAGACAACATTGTCTCAATGTAATGATGACATATAAAAATGTAATGCAATTTGTATCCTTTGTGTGATTACAACAAAATTCAAGTACCATTGCACCAATCTTTCAAACTTACGATTGAAGAATGGAAAAATACTGCTAGGAGTTTTACTTGTTATGTAAAATGAAAATAAGGAAATGTGATATGATTGCTAATTAGTCAACAATTTGAAGGGTTCGACTAGATGAATAACAAAATAAGTTTTTTAGGGTGTATGAGGCCTGATTTTGATTATTACCATATTGATAAAAACATGTATAATTTTAATGAAACACTCTAACTTATACTTTTATTTGAACAATATTAGAATCCAAAACATGCAAGTATCATATTGTTGTAATTTAAATAGTCTTGTACTATTTTGTTTTTTAATTCATTCATGGACGCAGTTCCCTAATCAAGGTAAATATAATTTGTAAATCCGTTTGTTATAAGCATGCATGCTTTTCTTATTTTCATAAAGGAGAACTTAATGTCGCATGCCTATTGTTAATATTAGTATGATCTATTTGTTAAAGTTACAGATATTATTTGTTGGTTTGGATATATTGATATTCGTTTAATAAACAGTTTGTGGCCTTTGGATGGTAAGACGAAATCACGAGTGAAATAACTAAATTATAGAACTTGATAACAACTTAATAATGCACAGCCATGTTTATTTATTTTTATCCTATTTTATCTTATCACTTATCGTAGATATAACGAAAAAAGGTATCAAATCATATAATATGTGCATGAATAAAAAAGGAAATGGGAACTTTTGGTGTGCTTTATATTTTTTGGCAGAACAAAACTGGAAACAAGCAATGCTTTATTTAGGTATTGTTCGTGCTTTGCATGAACTTTTCATTTAAAAGATAAAATACTTATGTTTTTATCTTAACCCAAAATTATAGTGTGTGCTCTTGAAAAAATCATGATACTGAAGCAACATTTTTTAACTTTTTGTATTTTGTCTTTTGAATAAAATGACACAAAAAATCCCTAAGTTGCAGATGGATAATTTTATCTAGATAACTACATTTCTGTTTGCCACTACTGCATTCAAATCAGTTATACGGTAAGCGTTGGTTGATCCATGACGATATTTGCACTGATTCACCTGGGGTCAACTGGCGTAATTCACTCAATAAAAAAGAATTTGGAATTGTTGTATAGGCGTTGCCTTTATCTAGATAACAAAATAAAGACTACATTTCTGTTTGCCACTACTGCATTCAAAGCACAGCAGCACTTTAAGAATAGGTGATGTTGAGTATCAGTTATCCCGTTTAATTTATAAAATACTATATAGATTTAAAGTTTTAAAATGTTTGAACAAAACAGTTTTTGGCTTATATGTATTGGATAATACAGGTTGGAAGAAGATATGAAAAGATGCAACAAATCAAGACAAAATATTGTTTTCTCTCACTCCCGATACGTTTTGATGCATTTTATCAATCAATTTATTCTAATATACAGGTTCACATTTGCCAAGAACAACGGCCGAATATCAGATGAAGTTGTGTAGGATTTCAAATTTATTCATCGATAACACAAAGATCAGTCAAATGGACAGACTTCATATTCTTAATCTCACTGAACCACTACTCTTCAAAGAATCAAAAGACATTGTGCAGAACATTGTATACTTATATTCAACGAATAAGCACATGTCCAAAGATATAAGAGAAAAGGTCAGCAAACATATTGTCCACCAGTTATCGGTAATAAACTTCAAAATAGACGGAGTAATCCATCAGTCAGTCAATGTGGGATTAGAACCGTCATGGGTAAAGTTTGCAGGGACAGTATCTGAAGAAAAAAATGTTGTTCTGCATGCTCTGATTCCTACACTTCATTGTATAAGTGAAGGCAGCATGAAAGACTACAAATATAAAGCAAACAAAGGTGAAACCAGAAAACATTTGAATACTCTTGATATTCTTAGACATCTACAAGATGAAAAGATTCATCATACTTTGATCCAACTGATTGCGTTTCAATGTAGACCTCTACCAATATTCTATATAACAGATCAGTCAATAGATTATGACTTAAACGCACATCTTTTAGATGCAAGAAGAGTCTTCAGATGGATTTCTTACAGAGAATTAACAACGATGGTAGCAGATGCTGTTGATGCTGTTGGGTTTCTCCACAACAAGGAAGTCATCCATCGAAACGTGACGACATTTGCCTTTAGCTTGAGGAAAAACAATGTTGTTTTGCATGATTTCAGCGTGTCAAAGGTTTTGGGAAATAATACTGGATTTATATCAGGTTATTTGTATATTATTTTTCATTTATTTACACATTTAAAATGATTTTCCCTTACATCAGTAGGCAAGTTCATTCAGTTATTGTTTTGTCTTTTTACAAAAAATGTAGAAAAAACGGAATTGAATTTTTTTTAAGGGAGAATAATATCTGTTATTTTGTCTAAATTCTCCCAAAGTCTGAACATTCACAGAATTGGAGGTGTTATCGTTCTTATTTCTCCCAACAATGGATTATTCTGGGACAATGTGGCGTGACATATATTCACATCTGGAACTTCGATACAAAGACATATTTAGTATAGTTTATGAAATTGCAAAGAAAAAAAGTGGATACATATATCAAAATATATAAAATTTGTTCTTCACAAGAAACAATATTTGATCTGCCATAATGATTTCTAATGCCATGCTACTTGGCCATAAAAGTATAACTACATATACAAGAACTTTTCTTTGTGTATGCAGATTTAGAAAACACTCAGATTCCTGTTCTATGGTCAGCTCCCGAGAGTATTTTAGAGGACCACTATGATACTAAAACAGACACGTGGATGATAGGACAGTTTATTTATGAAGTGTTCACTCATGGTTGCCATCCTTACACTGAAGTGTACGGAACTCCAACTGAACAGCTGTTAGAATACGTGAGTAGCTATAAGAACAATATTTCTCCAAGTTTCATGCTATTTTCACTTTTCTTGATCGGTGTGATTTATATATTTCTCCTCTCTAGAGAAAACTTTGTTGTCGGCAAATAATTGGTCGAAATTCAATTAAGACGTCAAATTTTCTTCTATTCTTCT
>CM034352.1:77440794-77479386 GCA_019925275.1 Mytilus edulis | reverse complement strand
AACTATTTTAATCCGAGAACGCACGATGTATTTGTTAGTTTCAATCAAGAGTTCTTTTAAAAAGGTACTTTGTGTCATTTGTATCTCTTTTAAGATGTTGTTTTATTTTGTTGTTGTGTTTCAATTTGAAAAGCCGAATTTTTCAAGGAATATAAATGAATGAGCTCCCGGAACCATGTTTATACCAAGGCTCTTCATAGATTTTTTTTCTATCTAAAATCTGATTTATTGCACTATTGCTGTTATAATGAATACCATACAGGATTTTTATACTGCATGAGTTTTGCTCATTATTAAAGGCCGTTTCGTGACCTTTAATTGATTATATCCACGTCATTTGGTCTCTTAAGAATAGTTGAATAATTGGTATTCATACATCTTTTTATGTATATATCACGCATGTTCATGTTCTGTTTATATCTAAATTAATGCTGTAACTATGTTATCATATTACTTTAGGAAGATGTAATCTGATATCGCATATATTTGAGGAAGACAAAAAATACCCTGAATTAGATCTTCGGTATGGTGTACCTGAAAGGGTATGTTTATAATCCTGGTACTTTTGATAACTATATACTAACCTTATTTTTGAATATCGATTTATTTATGAATATTTGAATCTGTTGAGTATCTTATGATCGATGAAGAGAATTATTTTTTTAATTAATGTGTTTTTTTATCATATCAAATTATATCGAGCATTATTTCTTACTATAATTTCAAAATTAGATATTAATTTTTATTTTTATCTAGAAGATCATATGGTGTTTATATTGGCACAAAGTGTTGTTAAGGATAAACATATGGCTTTGAAGTTTAAAAGGCCGAAGAAATATACAATAAAAGTGAACATTTCGCATAAAAGATATTATATTTCAATTTTTTTTAGGGGCTGCCTTCCTTATTTAAACAGCTTAAACAGAATAACACACAGAACAGACGTATGTTTTATCTTCCTTTATTATTTTTTAGTTGAATACAATAATATATGATGCATGGTAAGGTACTTAATAAATTTGCTCCGATATTCAACATAGATTGTGTTTAAACAGATTTCTAGTTGTATAAAGTTAGAATATTTCACGACTAAGAAATTTTGATGTTTCTCAAAAATAATTTGCTGTTTCTTAAACATTATAACGATGATATGGGTTTTTGTGTTTAAATTTTTTGGTTGACTTTCAGATGTAATCAGAAAATCATATTTTAACTTAAGAACGTCACAAAGGCGAATATTAAACGAACTACAGATCACACAAGCGGACATAAAGGCAGCGGACAAACCGTTAATTCAGGCAAAGGTACATGTAGGGATAGAATTATAAAAAAAAGTATGAATGTACCACCACCGAAAGACAAAATATCAAAGCACAATCACAAAAATGTCGGTATTCACCTCTAAAGTAACCAAACTTTTAAACAGACTTGTCCAGAAGGAATATATTAAAGATAATGTTGTCACGTCATTAAAGATGGCATATTTTGGTATTAACATTGGTTCACTATAAAGGTTTTTGCATTGGAAATAAACAGAATTTTGCTTAAACCAGTTGTAAGCATGATATGGGTTATGTTCTTCTGATAAAGGCCATCAGATAATTTATGCCATTCGGTCGGGTTGTTGTCTCTTTGATACATTCACCGTTTTTATTCTCAATTGTTTAATATTAAAAGGTAATAATCAATAATGTTTTTAATACCAACAATGAAGATTGAAATAAAATTCTAGAACGATACATTTTTATCTAATCTTTGCGCATATGAGTCTACACTCTCTCTTGAAATGCTATATACCGTATGACATAAAATTGTGCATATTTGAGAATATGTATTAGTTGTTGATAAACATGTACTTTACGATTGGCTGAAAACTATTATGCAACGAACACTTGTACACATTTTTTTCTTTGTAGTATTTTTTTTTTCAGAAAAGAACGGGAATTAAAAAATCAACATCGTGTGAAAGAAGATGGGTGCTTTAAATTACAAATAATACTTCAGTTATGATCTTTGCTTAATATATTATCAACATTTTTTACTTTATCAGCACAGTTTCATTGCGGTTTATGAACCAGTGACTGTCGATTTTATCCAGTCTTTACCTCATCTCGACAAACAAACGAGTACAAAGGTACTTCAAATGTTAGATTCTCCAAGTAGAGAGGAAAGAAGAAATATACCTGGGAATTATCAATACTTACTTGTAAGTATCTTGCCACCAACTGAAACGAAACAATGTCTTGAATGATTTGAGAAATCGAGAAAATAGGAATAGTTGAATTATTTTTTTTTGTGTCAGACATAAAAAAATCCCGAACTATTCAAAGAAAAGCGATAGATTAAAGCTAAACATTATTAAAATCCGAAAAAAATGTGTGGTATAAATACATGTGTTTTTTTGTAATTGGATAAAGGATGGAAATTGCACTATCTAAAGCACCGTAGCTTTGTTGTGAATTTTAACAATATAGATCGTTTTTATTGTTAAATTAATACCTTATTATTGACTGAAGGAAATATTGTAAGTATCATTATATTTCAAAGACTTTATAATGGTTTCTGATGTACAAATTCTACGAGTTCAGTAATTAATTGGCAATATTTTTATTTATAGAAATACAAACTTCATAAAAGTACAAATCTGTTAGAACTAGCGTTCAAACATTTTTATGGTGATCCTGAAGAAAATGAATTTGCATACCTGAAGATAGTACACAATCTAGTCAAGTTTATTGGTGAAATGCATAAGCGTAACTGGATACTCCGAGATCTGTGTGCTGATAATATCTTCGTATTGGATATAAATCAGGAGGTAATTTGGTTTAAAAGTACTAAAATGTAACAGTTGTGTTCTTTATTAAGGTAATGACTGTTTTTGTTCACGCACCACCAACAACTGACTATAGGTTGCACTTTAAAAATATAGCTGTTTCATAAACTGTCAATCTTTTAGTGAGAAATGTAATGTACCTAGATATTTTGTTTTCTTTACTTAGTGGTTGCTATATATGATCTCTATGTTTCATAGAGACATAAGGCATGTTACCAGTATAAATACATGTCGTAGCGGCGAAACTTTAATTCTGAGGAAAACCCAAAGTGAAAGGAGAGGTAGATCAGAACTGTGATATGTGTTTAAACTTTAAATATGTGAAACATTAAAGCAAAGTACTAAACTATAACCAGGGCTCTGCATTTTTCATTTTAGTATAATGCGATTCGACCTTTTTTTAGAAAAAGTAAATACATGCAACTGACGATCGATAATGTGAAGTTCCTACGAGAATATATATATTTGTATGCAACTGTCATACGGGTGAAATGTTTATCTAGCTATCAGGCCAGGTGTAATCTTCCACTTTCTACATAAGTAAATGCCTGTGCCAAGTCAGAAACATTGCAGTTGTCGTCGTCAATTCGTGAGATATGTTTTCGCTTTTCAGTTTGCCATTTCATCAGGGACTTTCCGTTTTGAATTTTCAGTAATTTTGTGATTTTACTTTTTTCTTATATCAATTTACTTACAACTACAGATAACTATGCCACGACTTGGTCGAATGTTGTGGTTTGATTCAAATGGCGTCTTGGATGATTGTATCATTGATGAAGTCAAACAGGACAGGACGCTGGTGAGAACGTTATATTGTGTATATTTTATTTATATTTGCTCTGAAATATAAACGCCCAGTTTCAGTCTTATTTCTTGTATTATTAATTGATGGCAAATCATAAACAATTTACAAACAAGAATATATTACAATTGTTTAAATACACATAAAATATATATACAAAGACCAATTTTGGAAATACACATAAAGGTTGCACTTTGTAAATACAGCTGTTTCTCAAAACACGCCTTTTTTGGGGAGTAATTGAATATTCATAGAAAATTCATTTTGTTTACATACTGGTTCCCAGTTGTGCTCTCTGTGTTCCATATCGCAGAGACAGAACTTGGGAATGTTACCAGTAAATAAACACGTGCATATTGTTTACATTGAAATCTGTGGTAACCTTTCATTCGAGGTAGGGGTAGTTAAGAAAATTAGTGTAAGTTTAAACTCTGAGAAGTTCAGGGCATATAAACGTTGAAAATATGCCGCACAGCCCTATATTTTGACCTTTGAAAAAAATTGTGGTGCATATGAACTTTCAATTCTAGGATAAGATTTTTTTCAAAACTTCATAGTAAAAGTGGTACAGTTTTAGCCATAAAAGGAGTTCCTATGGGAAATTGCATTGTCAATATTTACAAAAATGCAACCTATATAGGGTGAAAAAGGGGAACATTCAGAATTTAACCAAATTTGCTTTATTTCACAGATTTTAAAGAAATTAACTCAAATAAGAAGTTTTATAAATATTTAATGAAGATTGATAGACTCCTGGGCCTTAAATATGATGACTCAGCATAAATTCACAGTTTACAGTATGCATAGTTTACTTAAAGTCCTGGATACAAAATTAAATCATAATATTTGCATATTTGTAAGTTTAATTGTTAAGACCTGCTTATATTTACTCTTCACAGTCATTGAAACTCATAGATCCTTCCTGAATATTATTTATGGGGTATTTGTGTCCTTTCGATAACCCAAAAGTAAGCCGCAACACCTAAATCTGCTTTTTTGTCACCACGGCATAATAAATACAAGCTAGAAAAACAAAAATATCTCAAGAAAACTTACAATAGTGTGTTCTATCCTGAATATGTACTAAATATTCCAAATTGCTAGAAACAGCAGAATTATTTAGGAAATTTGAGGCCCCAGGGGCAAGAAACATAGAAAATTGCCTACCCCCTGGTCATAAAACAAATAATTTAACTTGTAAATGCTATGATTTTATGATTTTAAAGTTCTTGATATAGAAAACAATAACTATGCTTGGAAGTTATGCAAAAATCAAATGTTAGCAGTCATCTCTACAACATTTTAAGTGAATTTATATCTCAGACTGGTATCTGCATACATACAACTATTGCAAATATGGCTTTGTTTGAACACTTCTAGTATATATAGTAGCTAAATTGTGTCAGATATATGGTTAAAGATGATACTGTTGTGACAAGAATTCTAAATTGACCATTTGAGGCAGAAAATGTGTTCTTTAATTGACAAATAGGCATACAGTAAGATGTGGACTGGAGATAGAGGCTGGATTGGATACTTTATATAATCTTGAATGTTGTAATGATTGACTGCTAAACATTACATTTATGATATTCTGATATGCTTTCAATATGTTATCAAAACAGTTTTTAACAGGTTCTAGGCATTTTTTATCAGAAAATATGCAAATAGGGTAAGCTGGCAATAATTAAAGTCTTGTTTTCAAATTCTTTAAAAAATTGAAACAGGGGAGGGGGTATAAAATGTATAGTAAAGAAAAACTTAGAGTATACACAGTGATTTCTTTAAGACTTTAATTCTGATAAATGAGTATTAATATGAGAAAAACTGATTTTAGAGAGTTTTCTATTTGAATAAATGTCTGTATAAATATATACATAGATCAATTGAAAAATAGTTTTTTTTTATCATAGCTTGGTGCGACTTGTTTCGATTAGTTGCTTCAATATCTTAAAATTTTTCCTGTGTTCATGTTAGCAATGGTGCCTTTTTTACAATTTCTAAGAAATGAAATTAACATTCTGATAGAGAAAACCTTTTTCTTTATACATGAAACATGTCATTTCTTAGCTTTTGACAAAATAAACATAAGTCTAAATATATATATACATGTATTTGTTTTGATTTGAAAACAGTGAGTGTAACCATAAACTAAGATTTCGTACAATCTCACATATGATATTTTAAAAATAGGTTACCAATTGAGGTTATTCAAAATGGTCAATACTCCAAGGAAGGTGATATATATATGCTGGCAATGGTAATATATGAACTTTACATGGCGCTTGATGTTCATCAACATGACAACATGGCTAGCGAGTTAGCATGTGCACCGTTTGCAAAAGTTTCCATTTCTGAGGTAGATATTTATAGACATTGGTTTTTAAATAGGTGCACTTTTATTCACGAAAATGAAGGTAAAAAACATGCATAGAATAAAGCGGGGTGAGCTATGAATGTCAACACTTGTGAGAGCTCGTCTCGCATACAAACCTTATAAAACTTAACGATACTTTAAAGAAGTTTTTCTCATTAATAGATATCTCTCAACGTGTTAAGGTATTTATATACCATTGGCTTGCACATATTTGGGTTCAAAATTAGACACATGATATATAAGTATGTATGTCATGTACAAAATCCGTACTCAAAGGTCTTACAACATATGTTGGACACATATCATCAGTAATTGATTGATGTAAAGTAGGTTTACACTTTATTGAAGACTTCAATGGCTTAAAAAACTAACATTTTTTTCTACAGTAAATTGTATGCACAAAAGACGACGTTTTGGTGTTAGTTTGAAGATGTCAACTGATATTTCACCAATTCGGAAACATGTAGACAAAAAACGGTGACGCACATACACAAGAAATTATATTTCCAAACAGAGTATAACTTTGCAATGCGATATAGAAAGTCCAATATGACGATATAGACTACAATACACTCGGCTTACCATCTCTTTTCTGACATCTGTATTTTGTAGTTACTGAAGACCCTATACAGCGGAGAAGTCCCGATGCAGCCAGACGTTTCTCCTGATTGGTTGTACGACATTATGAAGCTCTGTTGGAATAGAGACAGAACACGCAGACCAACTACTAATTATATTCTAAAAGAAATAAGTAGAAACATGGAGATTATGAGAAAGATGGAGTAAGTCATGGTCGTTAATACAATTTGAAGTATCATTGTTTGACAAATACATTTGTTCATTAAAAAAACCCAATCATGAATGGATAAAAAAAATAAAAAAAATGATCATTAAAATTCTTGTTTTGAGCTGTTAATAAATTATTGCTCTATTGTCATTGAAAGCAATGGTAAGGCTTATTGTTTCTTCTACCATCTGAAATGCTTTGTTTTAAATTTTGCCACAGAAAAAGAGTTTCGAAACATGATACCGTACCGTGATAACGGTTTCACAATTGACCCTATGTATCCAAGCATTTTTTCCTGTATTATTGTTCTCCTTGTTAACTCTTTTTTCTCAGTATTACTTTATAATTGTAAAAGAAATCAACAACGCAATTTCACAAATGTTCGAAAAGCTTCAATCGATTTGTACCGGAGCGACCCGGTAACATCTAATGGCAGACCCCTTTCAAAATTTAACATTTTTAAATTGTCTCTTGACAAATGGATACATGTAAATGTAGTTTATACAGTTATGAGTTAATATGGAAGTCCCGAATATTTTCATCATTACTCATTCCATGACTATCTAATCAAACATTATTGATGTAAACATGGACTTTATCAAAATATTACAAAATTTTATGATCTAAATTATGAAACCATTTGCAAGTGTTCGTGGCAATATTCTATGTCTGATATTCATAAAATAGTGCAGAAATGTAGCTTTTACATTGTTTCTGTACCACTCTTGTCACAACGTGATAAAAGCTTTTAGATAAACATTTCATATGAATATATTTTAGACATAAAAAATACTTACTAGTATATTACATTAACATTTCATGTTCACAATTTCAGGTCGTCAAAACAAGAAGTGAATAACCACTCCGACCAAGAAATGTACGATGAGCTCGAGGATTCTGAACTAGAAGGAGATTATGAACCTTTAAATGACACTAACAGTATCGATAGTGAAAACTATGACAGCCTTGGCGATGGAAGTGTAGAAAATTGTAGTGCTCTTATGAGAACAAAAATTTCTTGTCCAATGATTACAATTCCAAAAAGTGGACAAAATAACCCTTTTGGTGTATGTAGACCACTTACTTGTAGTCTCGAATCTAGGACGAGTTCTCTAACTCATCTATCAACAAAAGACAATTTACAGTTTTCATGTGTGAATAGCGACACAGAATCAGAACGGAGTACGTTCAAACATAATAATTTGCAAAATCATCATCAAGTATCAGAATCTTCTAGAAGTTCATTCTCCAGCAATGGTTTTAGAAGCGTAAATAGGATTTCATCAGAAAGTCAAAATGACTACATGAACGATTATCAATTTACGGATGCAAAAACTACGGATAAATCAATCATAGATGTTATTTGTCATCCTAACGACACCTCGAAAAATGAAACTTCGGCAAGTTATATTAATGGTGATAATGTTGTTTTCAAAGAAGATACCAAACCCATCATTGAAGACTTGAATCAAGTTTTCAAGGAAGATCAATTAAACGGTAGCAATTCGTCGGAAGCAAGTAGTAGTTACTTCCGTTCTGATTTTCCTAACCAGGCATCAATCAAAACACAACCAAAGAACTCGCAAAAAACGGAAGCTTGTAAATTTATCAATTTCATTTCGAAACAATCTCCAACGCCATGTGAAATAAGGCCAATAGACATTCAAGGAATGGAGCAGAGTTCGTCTTCTTCTTGCATCAGAAATAATCTAATGACATCCGCAAAATGCAATGGTGAAAATACGTATCATGAATCGAAATCCGAAAGGGGCAAAACAGCAGATGACAATAAATTCTGCGATATTTCAAGAGAAAGTAGCACGTACTTTTATGTGCATACACCACCCGCCAATGAAGGCACCGAAAGTGAGTCATATAAAGATTTTGAATCTGCTACAAATAGCGAATTATTTTCACCACCGGAAGACAACGATTATTTGAATCCTGTGTATGCACACATTTAGACTGTATACAGACACAAACTACACTGTTTGTAAATGTGCTATGTGTATTCAAATAACATTATTCAGGGACAAAATGATATATGTAAAATAGTCTACCAGACATCGGTTTACTTTATGTATACCAGTAAAGGCCGAGAACAATTTGAATGCTATTTCCATATGTACTTTCATTTAAAAAAAAAAATAGAGATATTTAAAAAAATATCTTTGTTACATATGCATGATATGTAATTTTACAAATATATAACTTTTTTGGTTGAATTTTATTAATTTCCCACAATAGCCTTAATTGTATAATACTGAAGATAGAATACAAATATGTTTAGTATCCATTATAGTCCATTTGAAGAATATGAACACAGGGTAATACATTATTGTAGATTGTAGTTAATATTTGCTCGGTTATTATCTAAATATGGTGTTCCTAATGCATGTTATCATACTTCATCTTGTTGTCGAATAGATTCATGTAAACACGTGCAGGTATCGATGAATTCAACTAATCGGAATACAATTATGATAATTTGTGGTTTAACTATTTATTAAGGAGAATTATCAAAATTAAATCACTTTCTTGACATATTAAAATAAGGTAAGAAGTTGAAAAGCATGGGGGACCAAAATTCCTAAAAGTTTGGCGAAATACAGATAAATTCTTATGTTGTGTTTCCCTTCGACGATGAGAAAAACATAAATACGATACAATATGTATGCTTTGATAGTAGATGTCTACTGCTCAGCATACTTGAATAGTCTTGTGTACAATTTGGAAATTAGTATGGCGTTCATTATCACTGGACTAGTATATATTTGTTTAGGGGCCAGCTGAAGGACGCCTCCGGGTGCGGGAATTTCTCGCTACATTGAAGACCTGTTGGTGACCCTCTGCTGTTGTTTTTTATTTGGTCGGGTTGTTGTCTCTTTGACACATTCCCCATTTCCGTTCTCAATTTTATTCTAATTTTCTTTCACAATGTCACAGGCTTTCTAATTCAAAACAATGTAAATTATCAACAATAGTATCGAAATGAATGCAGTCACATCCTCAAACGATATATTTTTCAATAAAAGGGGCGAAAGATACCAGAGGGACAGTCAAACTCATAAATAAAAAAATAAACTGACAACGCCATGGTTAAAAAATTAAAAGACAAACAGACAAATAGTACACAAGATAGAAAACTGAAGACTATTCAACACAAACCCCTTAAAAACTGGGGGTGATCTCAGGTGCTCCGGAAGGGAGACCCTGTTCCACCCGTCGTGTTACAAACCTAATAAATATTCTAATTCGGTAGTGTCACTGAACGGAAACGGAAACGGATTGTAGTTACGACATGAGCAACATATCCGATAACATCTGTGAAATTTTTATTACATAACGGTCAACTAACTCGTGATGGCGTCCGTAAAATTTACAAGGGATGATTTTAACTTCACCATTTGGAACTCTTGGTTTTATAGCTTCCTTATGAGCAGCAACCATCTGTCAAGGAAATCATGATAGGAAATACAAGCACGGTAATATTTATCAATTGGGAGATAAATACTCTTTATGCAGGTGCTGTTGAAATGTTGCTACATGGAAATAAAAAGTTCACAATTGGGTGACTGAAATGATGTCTTTTGTCGTAAAGTTTTGTTTTCAACCGACCCTCATTGTCAATTTCTAGATGTAAGTCAAGATATGAGGCAGACCTAACTGCATCTACTGTATCCTTGATCTCTAGTTCGATGAGATAGATTCGTTCAACATAGTCACCAAATTTTGAATTATCTAGTAAGAGGAGAATATCATCTATATAGCGGAAAGTAAAGTTAAAGGATATTGCTAACTTCTTATCTTCCTTCCTAAGAAGTTCCTGTATAAGTCAGCCTCATAATAATAAAGTAACAAGTTGACAAGAAGAGGGTTACAATTGGTTCTATGATTTGCGTATCTACATAAATGTGATTAGAATTTGTCCTTCAGATCTTTTCACTGGGTGTACACTTTGATACACCACATTGATGAAAGTAATTACGTTACATGTGTAAACACTATTATATATATTTCACTGTGAAAATACAAAACACATAGATATATGAAGGTGTGATATGCGTGTCAATGAGAAAACTCTCTACCAAAAGTAAAAATGTGTAAAAAGTACACCATGATAGGTCAAAGTATGGCCTTTAATACGGAGCTTCGATACACAACAAACAGCAAGTTAAAAGTGCTCCAAAAAGTGTAAAATAATTCAAACAGGAAAGTCACGAATAAAAATCGAGAAACGAGAAATACTTATGAACCACATCAACAAACGACGACAACTGAACAACAGGTTTCTAAGACTTAAGGTTATTTCGATACTTGACGGCTTACAATTCGGATTTATTTCATTAAGAAAAGACATTGGAATGAACAAAATATGTAATTTAAAAAATTGAAAATGTTTTCGTTAAGAATTCTGAAGATTGAACATTACTTATTCAGGTTGTGAGTTTACCGCCTTAGTTTATAAAATCAATGTCCTCTAGAAAAAAACAACCATGTAGTCCTATAATTAGGCAAACGTTTAGTACAGCCGACTTGTAACAGGTGCGCCAATTGGTAACATCACGGATTTTTTATGAACCATACTAACACACGTCTTACATCAAAAGAACTACCGAAAATAATTGAATCTTTCAAAAAAAGAGCAAATTGAATATCCGATCGAAAGAATACGTCATTTCTGCAATCATGTCGTTCACTAGAAAAGATCGACAATTTCGCACGCCATTATGACGTCATTTAACAAATACAAGGCGCGGTTGAATCCCTGCTCTATTTAAAGTTTCCAGCACTTTCATACATGTATGCATAATCGTCTTTATTTAGGGCAGTATAGAAATAATTTATGTTCCGTAAGTATTTAATCGTGATTCACGTACGACTGAGGGAGGGTGACCATCTTATTAGAATTTAATTTCCCTAATATTTCGTACAATATACAATCAAATTTTTTCACCGTTTGCTCAAGATGTGTTGGAAATGACGATGCATACAGTTTTGTCACGTGGTGATGGAAGTCACATGATAGATTCGTCTGAAAACGTTATCCCGGAACTGGACGATTACAAATGATAATGATGCACGAAAATATCTAAAATGTGCAATTATGTGACTTAAAAAAAATGAAGCAAACCCCTTTAACTATTTTTAAAATCAGTTAAACATAAATTTCGATTGCAAAAACAAATAGGTGCACAAAATATTCGTAAGACATTAATTCGATAAAGAAATCAAACAAAAAAAACTATATTTTTTCTTACAAAATTCGAAAATTCAGATTATTGTAATCATGGTGATCCGTTATCATATCAACACGTTTTTGTCTTAGGTAGTAGCTACTATCGAACATTTATTTATATATATAAATGAATTACAAGTTTACAAGTATTTGTTAATAAAAGAAGATTTGAAGCGTTCAGTTATATATAAATATACTAAATAAATAAATGATTTGTAAAATACGTTGAAGGTTTAAAAATTCATGAGAATTCTAAATGCAATTAGGTTATATCCGGGCACTCTGGTTCTAAATCTTGGTTCTATCTGGGGTTTTTGGTTCTGAACCTTGGTTCTATCTGGGTTCTTTGGTTCGAAACCATGGTAACTGGTTCAACATTCGGGTTGTTTGGTTTTTGCAACCCAACTTCTTGGTTCCATCTGGGTTCTATTCTAGATCATTCGAATGTTCCCGTTGAACTTGTAGAAGATTACAACAAGTATCAGAATAAAAAGTTAAAGTAGGTCAAAGACGCTAAAATTGTTTTATAACATTAAACATTTCAGCATCGACGGTAAAGGAAGCTATAAGGTATTTATCTTCTTATTTTAATCATTTTGATTAGGAAACTAGATAAAAATAAAGCATCGTATAGATTTTAAAAATGAACCGAAATATAAAGTATATCGAACATCCTTTTATTCAATTCCGTTGTTCTGTTTTCATTTATTTTCCTTTTCTCATCCCTTATTTCCGTTAACAATTCTAGACGTTTTAAAACAATCCAATTAGGACATGTCGTTCAATTGGCCAATGATATGTGTAACTAGCCACTTGACCAGTTGACGACTTGCATATATATTTGATTGCACATTTGTTTTCAAGTTCTACTGAATTTTAATTAATTGGCTTTGTAATAATGTCAGATTTGATAGAAATACATGTGAAGTATTTGTAACAAATCCTTTTGTTCAAAACAGAATGTTAAAAGACATATAAAAAGAAAGTGATGGTCAATTTAAGTTAGTAAGCTTTAATTAGTTGAAAAATAAGTATAAAATATTACAAAAATATATATGTACAATAAATTTGTCAAATTTGATACTCCTTGTGAAAGGCATGCATATAATGATCTATAATCATTCTGCCTAAAATAAAGAAATTCAAATTAAGATTGAATGTTTTTATAATAAAATTGTGTGTGTTAATGGCAGTGCTAGTGGGATGCTAGTCAGAACTTCTGTATTGGCGCCCTAGTGGAGGTGCATAAAGTGTTACCATAAAGTCTGTCCGTCCCGACCATCCAAAAATGGGTTCCGTTTTCCTGACTTTAGTTTGCCTCAACCAAATACTACAAAACTTATACACAATATAAAAAAGAAGATGTAGTATGAAAGAGGGACGAAAGATACCAAAGGATCAGTCAAACTCATAAATCTAAAACAAACTGACAACGCCATGGCTAAAAATGAAAAAGACAAATAAACAACAGCACACACGACACAACATAGAAAACTAAAGAATAAACAACACGAACCCCACCAAAAAACTAGGGGTGATCTCAGGTGCTCCGGAAGGGTAAGCAGATCCTGCTCCACATGCGGCACCCGTCGTGTTGCTTATGTGATAACAAATCCGGTAAATGGTCTAATTCGGTAGGTCACATTCATGAAAGGGAAGGGGATTGTAGTTACGATGTAAGGAACATATCCGATATCATTTGTGAAACGGTTATTCCATAACGGTCAACCAACTCGTGATGGCGTCCGTAAAATTTACGAAGGGATGATTTCAACTTCACCATTTGGAACTCTTGGTTTAATAGCTTCATGAGTATCAATTAAAACTTTCCACAAGAGACCAAATGACACAAAAAATTAACAACTATAGGTCACCATACGGTCTTAAATAATGAGCAAAGTCCATACCGCATAGTCAGCTACATATATAAAAGGCACCGACATGACAATGTAAAACAGATCAAACGAGAAAATTAACGGCCCAATTTATGTACAAAAAATTAACGGAAAACAAATATATAACACATAAACAAACGGCAATCACTGAATTACAGGCTCCTACCAAATAAGACTATTTACCGGATTTGTTATCTCATAAGCAACACGACGGTGCCACATGTGGAGCAGGATCTGCTTTCCCTTCCGGAGCACCTGACATCACCCCTAGTTTTTGGTGGGGTTCGTGTTGTTTATTCTTTAGTTTTCTATGTTGTGTTATGTGTACTATTGTTTCTCTGTTTGTCCTTTTCTTTTTTAGCAATGGAGTTATCAGTTTATTGTTGATTTATGAATTTGACTGTTCCTCTGGTATCTTTCGTCCCTGTTTTAAACAGTTGATTTTTATCATCATGAAAAATAATACATAAAGCATATATAGATGATTTTACGTGACATTTTCTTATTTGAATGATATGTCTTGGGAATTTCCCTAACCACTCAGTCAATTTATTATAGAAAATAAAATAAGTAGTAGAAGTTTGTTTTTTAAGAATAAGGAATATATGACTTTAAAAAAAAAATAACTAATCATTGCTTGTCTATGATTTCATGTATTAACGACTTTAAATTTCAAATTCGAGCATTTTCCCGTAGAATGCTTATATTTTAACGTAATTGTCATCATTCACACCGTCTAACCTCGGCTTATTCGAGATTCAAAAATAGAAAACGAACCCAATAGAGGCGTGGTTTGAGAAACAGATGTATTTGCAAAGTGCTACATATAGGGTTGAAGAATTAAACAAAAGAAAATAAAGTAAGTCTAATTAACACATAGCATGTTAAATAAAAATTTCCGAAAATTCAAAATATACTATGATAAACTCAAACGTCAAATATTTACTGATGGACAAATTCTTATCTAATCAAAGTTTCCATTTTATGAATTGATATATTGCTGTATAAAATTTAAGCAGTGACTTTTAAAACTTTACAAAAACGGAATAGATTAAAAGCAATCAAATGATAACCCTGAAACAAAAATAACTATGCTTTTGTGTAACTTAAGGTGAAATGATTTAAATTCCTTGTGAATTTAAAACATGCAGGTTTTTTTAAATCTCACTACAGTTTGATTTTAAGATTCTATTTTATTTGTGTGTATATCTGATTATTCGTGATTAAATGTTGCATATCATTTTCATAAATGTATTTACTGTTAAAACATGGGTGACATAATATAACATTACTAATAATATTATAAAATATATTTGATTTGATTTATATTAAAGTCATATGAAACGAGTGACTGGTGAAAAATAATGATTATCCAATTCTTTAACGAATGGATTGAATATCATATTTACATACGTATGATTATCAAGTTTACAAATATATGTTAATAAAAGAAGATGTAGAGCGTTCATTAAAAATCTAAAAAAAGAAACAACACATGCATCCAAATTGAAAATCCTTAATCTATTTTTAAAATTCGGATAAACCGAAGACAGGAATATGCCAGCTATTGTTCATTCGTTTAATGTGTTTGCGCTTTTGATTTTGCCATTTGATTAGGGTCTCTCCTTTTGAATTTTCCTCGCAGTTTAGCATTTTTGGGATTTTACTTTTTGACGATAAGTTCCTTGATACGAAGGTAAGTTTGCTTAATATTTGATTAACAACAGTAATGATATATATTAAGTTCACAAAAATACGAAGCAAATTGAGAATAAAATCTTAAAATTTTTTTTTTTTAAAATACGAACGATAACCAGTTGTCTCATTATTCTTTATACCAATTATATCGTTTATACGTTTCTACCGGGCGTTTATACGGTTTATATGTTAGAACGATTACCTGTGACGGGGTTGCAAATCGGAAAAATAATAAATGTTTATCAAGAAACGTAACGGAAGATGTCAGTTAATAAAAGTTTTTCCTTATTTTAAAAATGTGTAACCATAACTAAGAAAAATGCAAAATGTACACCATCAAGCTCAAAAAGTAATTATAATGCAACTCATATTTCAATGTATACGAGACTTCGCATGTCGACCTTTAGTGCACTAAAAGAACAGACGAATTGTTGAGATAACTATTTATAACTTCCGAAAATTCCAAAGCTACAATAACAAGATAAGAAATTTACAACGAGTAAAATAATTTAATTATCTTTGAAAACGTTCTTCATGTCCCCTTGGTTTGTGACTGGTATAAGTTAAAAATATCGTTGATGAAATTCGAAAATATACAAACGACAGTGGGGTCTATATAGATTTTGATTTGCAGGGTAAAGTTAACCGGCTGAAATATAAAAAAAACTTTATCGGAAATACTGACGACTTAACTTGCCATTTTGGATAACTGTTCAATTTGCCTTCTTTCGTTTTTGAAATACATATTCATCGGAATGGTTAAAATAATTCCGATGAAATTCAAAATTATGCATGCGACAAGGGTGTATATGATCATTTAAACTTTGTATTGAAATTTAAACATTATATTTCTATCATCTTGCATATATAACATAATTACTCCAGCATAAACATATGATTTAAACGTGACATTTTTTTTATTCAGATTTTATATCGTAGGAATTTCCCTAACGTCTCAGCCAATTTATTATAGAAAATAAAATTATATAACGATCATGTGTACTAACGCATTAACCGAAAGTGTTACACAATGTTACATGCGTGTTGAAAGAGTTGGTATTGCTTGTTTCGGAAACAAGAATGGTCAACGTAGATACGTGTATCTTGTCTTAGGGAGGGCTTCTTATGAGGCTGATTACATACAGGAAATTTTTTAGGAAGAAACAAAAGAATTTAGCAATAGTCTTTAACGTTAATTTCCGCTATATAGATGATGTTCTCTCACTAAATAATTCAAAATTTGGTGACTACAAGACATGTATGTTGAACGCATCTATCATATCGAAATAGAAATAAAGGATACTACAAATACAGTTAAGTCTGCCTTACATCTCGTAATTGACAATGAGGGTCGGTTGAAACAAAACTTTACTACAAAAGAAACGGGTTATGTTCTTCTCATATATTTCATGATGGTATAATACTTAACCCCGAACAGGAGGAATTGTGCCTGATATTCATATGATGAATACATAATTTGTCAATCAGTATAATTGAGATCTGGAGATGGCATGTCAGTAACTGCTAGTAGTCTGTTGTTATTTATGTATTATTGTCATTTTGTTTATTTTCTTTTGTTTCATATTCTGACAACGGACTCGGACTTCTCTTAAACTGAGTTTTACTGTGCGTATTGTTGTGCGTTTGTTTTTTCAACATTGGCTAGAGGTATAGGGGGACATCATGAAAAAAACATGTTCAACCCCGCCGCAATGTTGCGCCTGTCCCAAGTCAGGAGCCTCTGGCCTTTGTTAGTCTTGAATGATTTTTAATTTTAGTTTCTTGTGTATAGTTCGCAGTTTAGTATGACGTCCATTATCACTGAACTAGTATACATATTTGTGTAGGTACCAGCTGAAGGACGCCTCCGGTACATTGAAGACACATTGGTGGCCTTTGGCTGTTGTGTGCTCTATGGTCGGGTTGTTGTCGCTTTGACACATTCCCAATTTTCATTCTCAATTTTATCATTTCAGCCTTCAAATTGTGAACTTTTCATTTGAACGTAGCAACATTCCAACAGAGCCTGCATATGGAGTATATATCTCCCATTGATACAATATTCCCGTGCTAGTATTTTCTATAATGATGTCTTTGATAAATGATTGCTGCTCACTAGGAAGCTATTAAACCAAGAGTTCCAAATGATGGAGTTGATATCATCCCTTCGTAAATTTTAGGGAGCCATCACGCGTTGGTTGACAGTTATGGAATATCTGTTTCACTGATGATATCGGATATGTTCTTTATGTCGTGAATACAATCCTCTTCCCTTTTCACGAATCTGACCTACTAAATTAGACTATTTCCCGAGTTAGAAATACCATGAGCAACACGACGGGTGCCACATGTGGAGCAGGATCTGCTTACCCTTCCAGAGCCCTGAGATCACTCCCAGTTTTAAGTGGGGTTCGTGTTGCTTAGTCTTTAGTTTTGTATGTTGTGTAGTGTGTATTATTATGTGTCTGTTTGTCTTTTTATTTTTTAGCCATGGCGTTGTCAGTTCATACTCGATCTTTGAGTTTGAATGTCCCTCTGGTATGTTTCGACCCCCTTTTATATAAGATCGTAGCAACAGGACTAGCGACAACGATAATGAAAATAATATAAATTAAGGATTTTCTCAAAGCTTGATTCACTCATCTGTCAAATTTCTGTATCTTGTATTGCTGATCAGTTTTGCTATTTACGGTTTCTACGTTTATATACATATATATTTGTTACATCTTGTGATCAATTTTTTTTGGCAATCTCCAATGACAGTCAGCAGGGTTAAAGGACATCAGTTGCGTTTTGTTTAAATATACTTTTTCACTTTTTTTGGACTTTTCGAAAACGTTGTTTGTGCTGTATTTAGACCCTTCTACAACGAAAATTGTTTTACATGCACACGTATAAAAATTGCGGTTTTTATCCAACGCAATCATAGGTTTGAACGTAGTTTTCAATTTAGACTTGTTTATATATATATATCTTTGTACTCGGATAAATCTATCGCAACACTTTGTGAAAATGGATAGTAAAAGTTTTGTTTTTATGCCCCATAGTAGAGAGCATTATGTTTTCTGGTATTTGCGTCCGTTCGTTCGTTTAATCGTTCACCCGTCCGTTCGTTCGTTTGTCCGTCCTTTCGTCCGTTCGTTCGTTCGTCTGTCCCGCTTCAGGCTAAAGTTTTTTGTCAATGTAGTTTTTGATGAAATTGATGTCTAATCAACTTGAAACTAAGTACACATGTTCCAAATGATATGATCTTTCTTATTTAAGTGCAAAATTACTTAAATGTAAAAAAAAAATATTTTTAAAATTTACAACAAATACAACACATCAAACATACATACAGTAATATTAGTAATACATTTGAATACATATTTATTTATGACAATGAACAAAGCTGAAAATTCATTTTTTATATGAATAAGAGAACAAAAATACGGAAGAATAGTTAATTAGTGTTAAATGTTTTATGTACCACTGTGTGGCACATCATAATTGTAAAGTATTTTATAAAAAAAGAAGGGGTTAAAAATAAAAAAAGATTTTCAGTACATAATTAATTGTGCTATTAGATACAATAATAATTATGTTAGTTTTGACAATAAGTATCTGTAAAAAATATTAATTTTATTCACAACCACAAAAAAAGTTCATAATAGACTCATATCCCTGCAAGATTATAAAGCTTGTACTTCAATTGATCAATTATCAAGGTTTTTTTCATCACTTGTTTTGTTCATGTTTACCTTGAGGCCGTTTCAATATACATTTTTTTCGAATAAAAATGTAGTTGAGTATGCGCAAAGTAATATGAGAATGGTGGTTTTAAATACAAATTCCTAATTTATTGAAACATATATTGTAATTTCATTTTCTTAAGTGCTACATTTACCTTTACAGAATGAAGAAATAAAATATCCACAGAGATCCAAATTGTATTTTCACGTTATTTCAACATGACTGCTAATTGTTTTTCAAATTTGTTTTATTAGATATTGACTTCAAGGAGATTTCAAGTATCAAGACAACCAAAGCTCTTGTATTCGTAATGGCACAAAACTTTGCCTTGCCATATTACGACGGCACTATCGTCAAATGTTCCAACAACGAATCTTGTCTTCATGCAGTACCAGTAAGAAAAAAGCTTGAAACTGTTGGTTTTACAACAACGGATTATGAAATAAACCAATGCCAACCCGTGTTATCTTTAGCCTTACTTAGTACGGTTAAAGATTCGAAGTTTGTTTTAGTGTTTTACTGTAATCATGTGAAATCATCTCTGGAGAAAATACTCAAGCAAGATCTTAAATCATTCCGTAGTAAAGTTATCATTGTAGCAAAGTCAACAGATCGTCTCAGAAAATTGACAGATTTTACGCGTTTTACGGTGTTTGAAAGCAACAAAATTATACAACATATTCAACAAATAGTAGATAAGACAGATCAAGATAGATACCCATCTATAGACCAGCTACATGCAGACCCTCCATCAATTCCGCAAAGAACGAAAAAGCCGTATACTGAACAGACAAATGTTAAAAAACTAGACACATCACCTACTCTAGATAAATTAGAGTTTTCAACGAATATTGTTCCCAGTGGCTTTATACATGCAGATACATTTGATACTAGCGATACAGAAAACAGAGGAACACATGTGCTACGCTCATCTTGTATACCTAAAGGTTTAAAAAAAATATTTTATTTTCATCTATTTCTAAAAATTAATGAAAATAAAATTTGGTAAATATTCACAACATTTGTATACCGCTGTTCAAATGTAATCAATTGATAGAGAAAAAACAAATCCGGGTTATGAACTAAAACTGAGGGGAACAAATCCGGGTTACGAACTTAAACCGAGGGGAACACATCAACTATAAGAGGCAACAGTTGATGAAACAAAAACCCGACAGTACAATGAAAGTAAAAACAAAAAACACACACAAGCTTTATTCTCGGAAACTCAACTAAAATCGTTGAACATGATTATTAACATTGTTTATCAAACTCGATGACGTTTTTAATAATCTGTTTGGTATCTTTTTGGAAAAGATTCCACCCAATACCCAGAATTTTAACTCCACATGTATATTAGTTTGAAAGCAAATGGGATGATCCCCTAGTTGCATTGCTTAATATTTATAAAATTATTTAATTGAACTAATTTTAAGTCGTTGACAAAAACTTCAAACAAGAATACATTACCTTTTGTTCTACAATTAACCATTAAACGTGGTTCGTTTTAGCTTAGTCGAAATGTGTACTTAATCAAGTTCAATTTAACGATTAAAAATAAATACAACTGTGTTTTTTCACTTGTTTATGTCCGTAATCATATCCTTTAACAGTGATAGAATGCGTATTTCTCACATCAAGAAGTTAGAAACCGAAATAAATAATACTATCAAGATAGTGTTAATAATATCAGTAATTACATCAATAAGGATTATTAAATATGTAAATGGTTATAATAATAAGGATACAAATAACAATATAAATAAATAACAACAAAAACACACACTAACAGTTTATATGTAACTCAAAATTTAATTATTTCCTCATTTTTTAGTTTCATACATTTCATCACAAAACGATATAAAACAACGCTTCAATGGTGCAACAGAAGAAGACAGAGAAGACCTCTCCAAACAAATTATGTCCAGTACTATCAAAGAACTTATCAGAAACGGGGATTTTCTTGGGATGATTAATCTTTTAGATATCGATGATCGCAGGATTCAGACGAGTGTTTTCAGCGCAATTGATACATATCAGCTACAAACAAATCTATGTACTCGATGTATCAGGGGTACTGAAATGTTGAAAGGAGTGAAACATTTATTTGAGTTATGTAGAAAATGCTCCGCAAATCAATTTGCCATGGTTAGTCTTTTACCGTTAACTTTAGATACGACTGCTGTGTTGTATCTGGCATCTTGTGTTAGTGGTGTATCACAGTCAAACTTAGCTCCAGATATACAGATATTTACCGAAAATTCATTATCTGTGGTGAATAAGATTATTTCAGACAATACTCTTTCAAGTCAGTGTCAATATTTGCTACTTTCTCTCCGAAAACTGCTGCATTACCTGAAAAAAATCGGCATGAATCCAAGCCCACTACAAATGGGAAACTTCAGAGATGCTTTAATGAACGAGAGCAGCCCGTGATGAACTGAAAAAGAAATTCGCTAAATCAATGACATACTTGGAACAGTACTCCTTACTCATGGTAGTTATTAATCAGGTAAGTTTTTAATTGTAACTTTTTCAAGTTGACATATAATGTAACATTATAAAATAAGGCCTGTTCACATTGACCTAAACTCGATGTTGTGTTAGTGTAACTCACACATAAACAAAACCCAATTACGTACCCATTGATAACACTAAATGTTTACATGTTGTTTAAATCCTGTTTTGTCTACATGCATTCGATAGTCAATGTAGGCCTTGTGTAGGTCGAGTGTACACAAAACTAGGCATTTAGAACATTAATTTTAAGATGTACATTTAAGACAGAAACGATTTTTGAATAGAATTGATATTCATAACAATTGTTTATAAGTTCTTTACAGAAATATTTGTCTAAACTTGATATATTTATTGTTATAAAAGACACTTGGCGTAGCTTACTCACCCCTTATTCAAGACTTAAAGCAAGATTATTGCCGAACATATAATTCAATTGAAAAGGTCTTCCCGAATCGACTGGACGTACACAGAAATATTTTCCACTGGTCTTTACTGAAACAACGATTCACTCATAAATGTATTACTAATAAAGTGGGAGGGAAATTGCTATTGTTTGTCTAGTATCTCAGATCCGTTAAAATACACTCAAAAATCAAAAAAGTATTACCCCATCCTTTTGCAAATCTCCTTGGAGAAGAAATACCATTTGAAACAAACAGAAAAGATAGAAATGTAGTGATCCTTAACATCTCAATCCTTTTTCTTTGTCTGTAAGCACGCTGCTGCAGCCTACGCTTACTAATGCGTAATCGAGACATCTTTATTATCTTTAAACTACTGCAAAATCATCAAAATAACTTTCATAAAGGAGCAACCACATAACTTAAAAAAAGGAGGGGTGGGGGAGGGGGTATTTTTCTTTTCGCGCGAACGGTTTTATACAGTTTTTTTTAATGCTAGCAATCAAATTTCTTTACAATATTTAAACTATAATGTATAGGGAAACTTGGATTCAGAATATTTGTTTTATCATTCTGTATGACAAGAATACTGTTTTTTTTTATGAAACTGGGGATCAGCATAAGTACAAGTAATTAAACAAGGTGTTTTGATGTGAACAAATTTAATGTGAAACCAGTGTATATTACATTAAAACTTATTGTAAATATGTTTACTGTACATGGCGTTTGGTGTGAACTCGGCCTAAAAAGATACATTGATTTAGCAAATGCATAGGTTATAGAATATGAAGTGCCAGTTGTCAGTTAATCCAATTGCCTAATAAAGGCAAACAGTAGTATACCGTCAAAAATCGATAGAGAAAAAAACAAATTCGGGTTACAAACTAAAACTGTGGGAAACGTATTTTATATAAGAGAACTACGACACAACAAAGAAATAACACCAAAATGTAACACACACAGAAACGAACTATAATGTAACAATGGCCATTTTCCTGACTTGGTACAGGGCATTTATGAAAAATGGTGGATTGAACCTTGTTTTGTGGTATGGCAAACCTCCCGCTTTAATGGCAGTGTTAATTATAACATTAAAATGACAACATTACACGACAGGGTTACAATAAATAAACAGATAAATGGAGAAAAATATAGGGCAGAGAAACAAACGAATAATAGCCATCAAAAGGTAACAGGTTAACAAATATTTTTATACACAAGCAAGGGATATTAGTTGTTAGTCCAATGACCAACAGCTAATATCCCTTGTGAACGAAAAAAACGTTAGAAATAGAAAATATCCATTTAATTTATTGCGAATCCTACATTGAAACGTAAACTGTTAACATACATTTGATCTTAACAGGTCTAAAATTTACGTCATTTTTTTAAAGTCGGAACAATTTATTATTAAGCCATGTGTGATCGTCTTTCAAGACCTTCCCTGAGCAATAAATTCAATACTATTCAGACATTTATATTGTGGTAATTTAAGTACTGCACTTTAGGTTTTCAAACAGTTTACATATAGGTTAAAACTAAATGAAATGTTTGCACATCGGCTAAACATATTTTAATTGACTGGAAGCTCGTAAAATGCTGAGTAATACTTTTACATAAGAATACACATATATTTTCTATTTTGAAGATTATGTTGAAGTCAGAGATACAAATTGTTGCCTTCTTGTCAGATTTTTCAGTCAATTTGCGTGACAAGATTTCAAAGAAATCCATACAGACTATATTTCCTCAGCTGTTGTTGATAACGAAAGGCGTTGTACAGCGCTTATGCAAAGGTATAAATTTCACATCATACGTATACGTAAAACATGTTTAACATACTTAGAATACCCAGAGACACTCATTAAGGCAAAAAGAATACATTACGATTAAAACATACTATTTAGAGTCAAGTACGTCTAATTTTTAATTATACGCCATTATTTACTAATCAAAACTTTACATAACTTATTAAATTAAAAAAAATATACTCACAGCAAACGAATGTTTATAGTATTTTGAAATGATTTTTTGTATGCAGCTTCAGACACCTCTTAATAAGGGAAAATAATTCCCAATATATGATATAATGATGATAGATTGCTTAAACATGTTAAAATTTAGAGCAATATTTCATTAAATTGTAATTAAAAACAAAAATCCAGTATCATTGCCACAGTTTTTTGAAATATTTCCAAAGTACGATGGTGAACGGAGAAATATTGGTAGTAGGTTTATAAGCAATATCAAAATAAGGAGATGTGGTATGATGGCCGAATATACAAACATTCACTTAATTTTGAAAGAATCAGCATGATCATATGAAAAGAGTCGCGATGCTGAATCAAGGAAACATCGAAAACTGTAAAGGAATATTATTTTGCAAATTGAAGCATTCGTCATGATGAATAGCTAAAAAGTTGCTGGTCATAATATTAAAGGGTATAGTGAGGCTTGATTCCGATTCTTATAATATTGATTTAGATATTTTGGATTTAGATTGAATATTCTGATAAGTATACTTTTATTTTGATAAAATTATAATAAAAAACATGCTAGTGTCATATTGATTCTATCTAGATAGTTAATTACCTTTTTTTAATAATTCATGCACGCAGTTCCCAAATAGAGGTAAATATATATCACTTATTTTCTAATTCTGTATGTGCTGAGCATGCATGCTTTGTAATTTTTATAGTTGACGATTTAATGTCGCATGCCTATTTTTTGTTTGGACTTACGTAAGATTTGTTCATTAATCTGTTTATAAATATTTGGTGGTGTGGATATATATTGATATTCGTTGGATTAATATTTAAAGATAATTTGGTTGGTATGACGAAACAAGGAGTGAAAATATTTAACGATCTATAAATTTATAATATATTTACGAAGGCCTATTCGGGTCACTAAAAATAATATTATCGTAATACGAGTATATCTCGTAATTACGAGAAAACTATCGCGTATTTACGAGACAATTATCTCGTTAGTACGAGATAATTATCGCGTAATAACGAGAAAACTATTTCGTAGTTACGAGAAAAGAAGTTTTTTTATCTCGTTAATAACGGGATAAAATTTCATTTGGCCATGAAGATTAAGAGGAGATTTTGTAAAAGATTCCAAAAATTTACAAGAAATAGTGAAAATTTACCTAATCGCAGAAATGAATTTAAAGGGCAATAACTACTTAAGGGCTTAATTGACAATTTGGTCATTTCACTTATCTATAGATCTTACTTAGCTGAATATTTTTTGCGCTACAGTTTATATCTATCTATTATAATATTAAGGAAATAACAAAAAAAAAATGAAAAAAATCATTAAAATTACCAATTCATGGCATCATCTTTACAACGGGAAGTCTGATTCGTCTGAAATTATGTAATATTTGCTCTAAAGGCTTTAATTGCAGAGATATTACCCATAAACTACATTTACTCCCCCCCCCCCATTTCTATTTATAGCCATGGTGGCCATATTGGTTGGTGAGCAGGGTCTTTGGATACATTTTAAAACTAGAAATCCTAAGGCCTAAGGCTGATTAAGGCCATTTGGTTCAATTTGGCCCAGTGGTTTAAGAGAAGAAGATTTTTGTAAAAGTTAACGGACGACGAGGACGGCGGACGCCAAGTGATGGGAAAAGTAACTTGACCCTTTGGGTCAGGTGAGCTAATAAAAACGGGCTTTCATCAGGTGACCCGGAAGGTAATCATGATCTGTATATCTATATATATGTTTAGTTTTATCTCGTAATAACGAGAAAGTATTCTCGTAATTACGCAATAGTTATTTCGTAATTACGCGTTGATTATATCGTAATTACGAGATAAAAAAATCTTAACTCGTAATTACGCTATAGTTTTCCCGTACTTACGCGATAATTATGTCGTAATTACTAGATAAAAATATATTATTTCGAAATTACGCGATATCTATCTCGTAGTTCCGCGATTGTTTTCTCGTAATTACGAGATATTTATCTGTAATACAGATAATTAAAAACAAAAACAAATGTGTGACCCTAATAGACTTTGGTATATATTACTGCACAGCCAGTTATTTTTTCTATCTTAATTGATCACTATTCCCAGATACAATTTAAAAGGTACCGAATCAGGAACAATGAGCATGAAAAAAATAGAATTTTTGGTGTGCCCCATATTTTTTTCTGATAAATTCCAAATATTCAAAGCGTTATTTAATAAGAGTTACTCTTTTGCATGTGTTTTTCCTTTAAAAGCAAAATGGTCTAAATTAGATCAATCTTGTGACTTCTCTTACAGTTCATGACACAGTAACATCATTTATGACATTCCAGGGTTTTGTTTTAACGAAAAAATAAAAAAGTTATTCATAGTTACATACATAAAAATGCATATGAATAATATGAATAAAAATATATACTACTTTCCTAAATATGTTTGTTTTGCCACTACTGCTTTCATAATACAACTGCATTTTTCAAATTTGTGATGTGGAATTTTGTTTAATGGAAGAAATGTCTCTAGAGGTCATGTGAAATTTTATATCTTATTACAGAAAATACAGATTTAAAGTTTATATTAGAATAAAAGATTTTTGCCATATGTCATGGAAATACAGTTTGAAAATACAATTAATCAAGACAATATATTGTAATTCCTCACACACGATACGTTTAGATGCATGTAATAAATCAGTATTTTCCTGATATACAGGTTCACATTTGCCAAGAACAACAACCGAATATCAGATGAAGTTATGTAAAATTATAAACTATTCACTGATACTACTAAGTCAGTCAAATGGACAGACTTATATTCTTAATCTCACTGAACCACTTCTCTTCAAAGAATCTAAAGACATCGTTCAAAACATGGTATATTTGTTTTCAAAGAACAATCACAGGTCAAAAGACATAAGAGAAAAGGCCAGCAAACATATTGTCCACCTGTTATCTGCAATTAACTTAAAATAGACGGAGTTATCTATCAGTCAGCCAATGTGGGATTAGAACCGTCATGGGTAAAGTTTGGAGGGACAGTATCTGAAGACAAAAATGTTGTTTTATATGCTTTGATTCCTACACTTCATTGTATAAGTGAAGGAAGCATGACTGACTATAAACATAAAGCAAACAAGGGTGAAACCAGAAAGCATTTGAATACCCTTGATATCCTAAGACATCTGCAAGATGAAAAGGTTCATCATAATCTGATCCAACTGATTGCGTTTCAATGTAGACCACTACCAATATTCTATATAACAGATCAGTCAATAGATTATGACTTAAACGCACATCTTTTAGATGCAAGAAGAGTCTTCAGATGGATTTCTTACAGAGGATTAACAACGATGGTGTCAGATGCTGTTGATGCTGTTGGGTTTCTCCACAACAAGGAAGTCATCCATCGAAACGTGACGACATTTGCCTTTAGCTTGAGGAAAAACAATGTTGTTTTGCACGATTTCAGTGTGTCAAAGGTTTTAGGAAACAACACTGGATTCATATCAGGTCATTTTTATATTAGTTTTTTTTGTATTATACAGCTTTAATTATTTTCTGTTTTTGCCCACAGTTTTCAGCTGTAAAGATTTTTTTAATTCTAAGTGAAAGACTTTGTCTGTAAAACGCTTGGGTCAAATTCGTAAAAGACCAAACGTATATTGTGCAGGATGTTTTTGAATTATTTTTTATTTGTATGCCTTATCTTTCAGCGCGATTATTTACAAATGCATTTTGTATGCAGCTTTGAATACTTACTCCTCCCAATAATGAAATACTTCTGAAAAGTGCAACATGTGCAACTTAAACATATCAATTTCGGATACCTGGATACAAAAAAATATCTAATATAGAGTATGAAATTGCAAAGAATAGGTAAATGCTTGTTTATTAATATTGTTAACGTTGTTTTAAACGAAATGCAGTATTGTTTCTGAACTCATGAAATCATTCTTCAAAAAAAGATGCAGATCTATGTGATTTGAATATTTTTGGCATCGGAGGTCTTTTCGTAAAAAAAATCTGTAATTTTGACAATAACAAACCATAATTTCTTTACTCTTTAACTTGTATTCCAACATTAGTTTTAACCTTATAAACCACCGCAAATGCATTCTATATTAAAGAAATACTCTGCAAACATGACTTTTTTCTTGTCCTATGCAGATTTGGAAAACACTCAGATACCTGTTTTATGGTCAGCCCCCGAGAGTATTTTAGAGGATCACTATGATACTAAAACAGACACGTGGATGATAGGACAGTTTATTTATGAAGTATTCACCCACGGTTGCCATCCTTACACAGAAGTGTACGGACTCCAACTGAACAGCTGTTAGAATATGTGAGTATGTAAGCAAAATAGATGACACAGTTGAATTGTATACATACGGGAATGACCGTTGAATTTTCAGAGGAAGTATCATTACTCTAAATGTACTTTACTTTAGAAGTGATTCTGCAATTTGTTAAGGGACTACCGTTTTCAATTTTTTTTAGTCGAATATTTTTGTAATTTATTTTTTTAGTATGTTAAGTGGTTGTTTGCCTTTGAAAATTCTATCTTTACTGTTGAGTCTTATGTAGACCAAACGAGCTTCTGGCGAACAAAATGCAAAGCCAGGTATTTTTTATCAGTTTTAACTATTTTTTTAGATTGTTTTTCAAGATTTAAAACCACAGAAATGGCCATGCATCCCAAAGACGTACATGATATCATAATAGGATGTTGCATGACAAATCCAGAGGACCGTATAGATATATGTAGGATAGGAAAATTACTTAACAGTATACTAATTTCTCTAAACGGAGGTAACATTCATCAGCATTTTGATAAATTATTTCTTAGCAATGTCATAAACATTCCATTCGATCGCTACAAAACTATTGCATTACAGGTATGAAGTAAGCGAAATCTTAATCTATAAAGTGATGTCGTCCCTAAATAGATTATAATTCAATATATATGAGTTGTAATTCAATCAGTAACGTTTTTGAAGAGTATTTTTTGTTCGTGCAAAAAACCTTATTTTAATTTATTATTCGTTCTGTTCATTTGTTATTTGGGACGAACGTTAATCCTTGTCGAAAGATATTAAAAAATATGTTTGGTGTACTTCAACGAAAAAACGAACAAGTGTGATATCCATGTTCTAGTTTTTACATGTGATATTGCTTGGACAATACGGCATAACTCAGATCACTTTTGGTATAAACTACAAGTGTTAACCACTATCTTTGTTGTTTTAATTGTAACAGGTAAATAACACGAATAATAAGAAACAAAACTTAAAAACGTGAGTTTTAATAACAATCGGTAGATGAAAGTACTGGTGTGACTATTAATTTTCACTTCTGTTTTTGTACTTGGAACAACAAAATTAATTATTTTGTAAAAAATGTTTCCGGTCTGTATTTATACTGTATACATTACTACAAAGTTATTGTCCTTTACCTGTGTACATCATTCTATTTGGCGACATTTTTTTCAAGGTGAGGTTGTTTTTCTGAAATTTTTAAACATCTTACCCCTCATTTTGTAGTAACATTGTGTCATATATCAAATTTATTCGTTCAGTGTACCTTCTTTTGTGTTCATATGTCTTTTGGTTGGAATGAGCCATTTCAATTGAAATGTTATAGTGCGTCTTTTTATATCGTGATGTTAAAGTATTAATTTAGATAAGGGTGAGGTTTGGTACGTTTTTAAATGTTTAAACCTGCTGCATTTGTTTACATCTTTCCTAATTCAGGAACCTGATTTTAAATAGTTGTGGTATGTTGATGTGTTACTCGTTTTTTATATAGATTAGACTGTTGTTTTTCCCGTTTGAATGGTTTTACACTAGTCATTGTTGGGCCCTTGCTGTTCGGTGTGAGCCACGGCTCAGTATTGAAGACCGTACTTTGACCTATAAATTGTGAATTAGATGTAGAGTTGTCTCTTAGACACTCATACCACATCTTCTTATATCTATATAGTAATCTTTAATGCTAGGCTGTTACACCACTGTCCCGTTTTTTGGACCTCAGTGCTCTTCAACTTTATTCTTGTTTTACTTTCTAATTATTTTCATCTGAGCGTCACTGGTTAGTCTTATGTAGACGAAACGCATGTCCGGCGTATCAAATTATAAGCCTGGTACCTTTGATAACCATTTTGAGGGATAACACATGTTATGTTTGCGTTTTTTATAACTTTCTTTACTGTATAGACTTTGATCATTGTTTAAGGCCGTAACAGGGTCTACAGTTGTGTTAAGCCACTTCATTCTGTCGCTAACGAATAATTGGTACTAATACATTTTACTAATAAGTTTTCTATCTTGTATATCAGCCATTAACTTTGTTTGTTTGTATGTTTTAATGTAATGCTTTGTTAACGTATTACTTTAGGAAGACGTAATTTGGTCTCGCATATATTTGAGGAAGACAAAAAATACCCCGAATTAGATCTTCAGCATGATGTACCTGAAAGGGTATGTTTCCAAGATGATTGTTCTTACGTTATTTTTTTAATGCCAATTTATTTATATATTTCAACTGCTTGAATATCTGGTAATTTATTTTAATGCGGTTAGATGTCATACTCATGTTATATCAAGTATTATTTTTTCTCTTGTTTCAAAATACCAGATATGTCCATTTTTTTTTTTAAATGGATTTTTGTGTATTTTTTGCGGCATAAAGATAATTCGGATGATATTGACGCAAAGAACATATAAATTGTTTTTGTTGTTTTTATTAAAGACAATAATATGCTTTACCCAAGATAGACTTTGTATGCCCAATAAAAAAAATACCGAATTTTTTACAATATAAATCAAAAACGTATTCATACTTGCATGCAAAAATGATATTATTTTCATTTTTTAGGGACTGCCTTCCTTGTTTGAACAGCTTAAACATAATAACACACAGGACAGAGGTATGAATGTTTTCCTTAGTTTAAACATATTTATTTAAAGTGGATTGGGAAACAAGTTTTGCAACTTATATTAATCCCTTTCCACTTTGTGGGTGCGAGTGCTGCCTTGTAGCGGCACTAGCCTGCTCTTTTTTAAATCTACAAGTATGTCTTTAACTCGCAAAAGATATGGCCCTCTCTTAACACGGGTCAGCCATTAATCGTCCCCTTCCGACGGACTATCATCGTTTCCGCAAGACCATTCTCGCAAATGGTGTCAAGGGAGAGCCGAAAATTCAGTCCCTGAAATTTTCATCCCTGAACGGGAATCGAACCAGAAACCTTTGGGTTAGTAGTCCAATGAATAACCACTACACAACGGCTCTATACATGTTTTTCTTCATTCGTTTGTGTCCGTGGAATACAATAATCTATCTTACATTGGTCGGTAAATGACTAAGTTTCCCTTATATTTCAAATAATTTGAGGTTAAATACATTTCTAGCTGTATATAAGATTTAATAATAATAATAATTTAATTAATTGTCATTAAATATTTACAAAGTTTGTTGCAATACAAGTTTCAACAAACAATAAACAACAAAATAAAAACAAAATACTACGAAATTTAATCAAATGTTGACACAAAAACAGGTGATATATTTATGATATTACAATATTCAATATCCATGTTACAATAAGACCGCTGTCCTCAGTTCAATGGCCTCTTAATAATGAAGCCTATAATTCGAACATGTCTAAAGGAAGTGGGGTTGAAAATAATTTATGATCATCAGCGAAATGAATAAAATGTTTGTCATCTAATTGTATATCATTTATAAAATTTTGTCTGACATTTTCGTTTACCTTGCAATTGAGAATAAAATGAAATTTGCTTCAAGTGAAGGTTTTAAGTTTTTATACAGAAAAAGTTTGCTACTTTACATTTTTTTTTCTATTTTACTTTTATATAAATCTTTATAATAGTCATTCTTACATATGAAATATTCTTACAATTGGCCGCTTTGTCTTGAGGCTATTGTCTGATAAGACATTTTTTGCATATGTATACCAAGAATATAAACTTGTTAATCAAGGGATTTTGAAAGTTCAAAGGGTTCTTTTAATAATGCGAATGACATTTTCAATATTCAGTGTAACAAGGTATAAAATAGATTGAGTTGTATTAAAATGTTCAACTGGAAGTCTACCTAGTTCCTTTATCACTCATATATTTGATGTATCACGACTAAGAAATAGTAAGTGTTTTAAAAATGTCTGTTTGATAATAATTATAATAATTTTATTACTTGTTAATTAAAACTCTGGTATTGAACTGGTTTTGGTTAATTTCTTCATTGATTTTCAGATGTAATTAGAAAGTCATATTTTAACATAAGAAAATCACAAAGGCGCATATTGAATGTACTACAAATTACGAAAGCCGACATAAAGACACCAGACCTAACCTATCATTCAAGCAAAGGTTAGTGTGAATCTAATTTAATATAATATACATCGACAAAAAGGTATTTCACAAATGTGCTTCTTTAGAAAAAAAATGTATCTTCCTGTCCGCTAACTAACAAGGTTCATAAAAAGTAATGTAAAAACAAACTTTTTTAACTGCAACAATGTGGATTCAGATAAATTCAAAACTGCTTGAGTTATCACGAACGAATACATTTTTCTTTTTTTGTTAATTGGCTTCTATACTATCTTTGAAATGTACTATTCTGTATGATGAAAAGTTGTTTTCATTTAAAAAAAAGTTATCGATTTTTATGAAAATATATACTTTACGGTTTAGTAATAACAATTACTTTAATAGGGGAAAAAATCTCTACATTTCATAGGTTAATTTAAATTTTTTCAAAAATTGAAAAAAGGATTAAAACATCTCCGTTTAGAATGCTTAAAATTACATATGATACTTGAACTATAATATACTAAATATCTTATCAAGTTTTCCTCCTTTATCAGCACAATTTTATTGCGGTTAATGAACCAGTGACTGTTGATTTTGTTCAGTCTTTACCTCATCTCGATAAACAGACATGCACAGAAATACTTCAATTGTTGGATACCCCAAGTAGAGAGGAAAGAAGAAATATGCCTGGAAATTATCAATTAATACTGGTAAGAAATATACCATCTGAGGCAACCCAAATGTCGAGAATGAATAAACAAATTGAGAATATATAAATTAATAGCATAAAAAAATAAAAGATTGTTGGGTAATGGAACGGATTTATTTAAAGTACAGGGATAGAGTTTAGCTTTATATTATTACATTCAAACAAAAATCGCATAGAACAAATTGTGGCATAAACAAGTATAATTTCTTACCGAAAGAATTCTTGAGTATAGCCTGATGGGGAGATTGTTTCCACCATAGCGCGCATTATACGTAAAAGATTTCATGTGTTTTATTAAGTCAAAGATTTGAATAATTAGTTCAAATTGTTTCATTTATAGAAATACAAACTTCATAAAAGTACAAATCTGTTAGAACTAGCGTTCAAACATTTTTGTGGTGATCCAGACGAAAAAGGATATGAATATCTGAAGATAGTACAAAAAATAGTCAAATTCATTGATGAAATGCATAAGCGTAACTGGATACTTAGAGATCTGTGTGCTGATAATATCTTCGTATTGGATGCAAATCAGGAGGTAATTTCTTTTTTCATTTAAGGAACGACTGTAATATATTTTTTTTCTGTCTATGAAGAAATAACATAAAAAAATGTGGTGCACGTTGAATAATTAATCCGCGAAGCTTGTTATTTGAAAATTTAAAATAGACAGAAAAGGTATAACAGTCATTACTTATAATTTAATTCTAAATTCCAATTTCAGCCGGAGTAAATTGAAAAAAAAACGTTGATGACGTCACGGTCATATTACAAAATTAGGTCTATGAGCAGATAGGCAAAACACTGTCAGCAAACCAGAGGATGCGTTACATAATACATTGAATTATTAGAAGATAACAGTAGTGTTCATCATAAAGGTTGAGAGCGTTATTTTTCAGGAACCATCCATAATCTACTTATATCAGTCGACTGATCTTCAAATCTTATAAATTAATATAGAATATAAATATTACGCTAGAACAGAAACTTGTGAAAATGGCATAAATTCTTCAAGGAGCTAAACTTGGAGCGATGACTGCTGTGAATAAATCACTAGCCACCTTCTATTGTGAATATCAGAATGATAATTTTAAAAAAGACGGACACATTACCTTGAAGTTTCAAAATAATAAGCTGGTTCAATTCAAAGTAATGTTCGATGTAAAGTTGGTTATGTTAGGCTTCATTCAGCGAAAGAAACTTTTTGTTGATAAGAAATATGCTTTAAGAAAGATTGCATATACATTAGATTACGTTGAACGTTATCGTTTTGCTCTCTATGTTGATCTATAAATTTCTAACATCTGAACGATATTTTACGAAATGATGTAACATCGAAAACCAATTAAATTGTGAATAAAATTCATGTGTAGAATTAAATTTTAACTTCTTATATTCTTTGGTAGCAATAAGTCCAGTTTGGAAAAACAGATCAAACGCGTTCAATTTAGCACTCTAGACATGCGTTACGACTGCACGAGATCCATCATCTTAACAATCAAAATTGAAATGAGTAGAAAATAAAAAAAATTATTTAGATATGACTAGAAGATACAGACTCTGAGGTGTCTGATTTTTTATTTTGATTTTTTTTAATCTCATTTGGATAAAAAGATATGTTTGATCGATATCTTTATACTATACCCAGGAACTTCATTATTATCTTTAGAGAATGCGATTCGATTTTTTTCTAAACTACATGTAGCAATCTGACTGAATAAATGAAATAACACAGTTCCTATTATAATATCTTAAATGTCAATTTAGTTATGATTACAGATAACTATGCCACGACTTGGTCGAATGTTGTGGTTTGATTCAAATGGCGTATTGGACGATTGTATCATAGATGAAGTAAAAGAGGACAGGCGACGCTGGTGAGAACGTTATACCTTGCATATATGTAGTTCTTATGTCTATGGCTGGTTCAATATCTTTGTCGAGCTCTTAATCTAAGATAACTATAGCGTCACAAACGCCAGACAAACCATTAATCTATGGCAGTTTCCCCCTCTCAATCAATGGCAGAACCTGAAATAATAATAATTTATCCGGGGAAAGATTTAACTATAGCGTTTAGAACGCTAATGATGACAGATTTGTAATATAGAAGAAAAAGAAAAGCAAAGTTTTCATGGCCCATAATCCATAAATTCAAATGTCTTTCAGAAATTCAAGTTCAGGGGACGACTAATTTATCAGATATGTACTGTGACTAGTCTTCTATTCAAAGAAAAAATGTCATTGATATGAAAACTTGAAATCCGTCATAGATAAGATTTTTTTTATAGATTGCATAACGTTGGATTTTCAAACTTCTACCATAGATTTTGGGTGGCTTGACGTCTCATTTATCATAGATAACGAATCTGCCATTACCAGAAACCACCATAGATTTGAGTCATGGAAATTTAAATTTCATTTGCTCTGATAACAAAGTATTTACATCTAAAAACTTCCAGTGTCAGTTTTCACATTCTTGTAGCATACAAGGGGGCAATCTAAAGGACGCCTCTGGGTGCGGGAATTTCTCGCTGCATTGAAGACCTGTTGGTGACCTTCTTGCTGTTGCTTGTTCTATGGTCGGGTTGTTGTCTCTTTGACACTTTCCCCATTTTATGTGATGGCTAATCATAAACAACTTACGAACAACAATAAATACCAAGAGTTGAAATACACATCAAACCTGTATACACAGATCCAAAGAAAGATAGAGATCTTCATTGTAACTTGATGTTACATGCTAAGATGAGTTCTACAAAAGAAATATAACAAAAATTAACGTATTAGACTACATAATTGATTTGTGTTGTTAAACAACTTTGCTGTGATCCTGTCAGTTATATGGACTTGATTTAAAAATTTCAAAGTAATGACATGTTGGTTTGTAATCTGGATTTGTTTTCGCTTAATCGATTTATGAGTTTTAAACAGAGGTATACTAATTGGTGTTTTTATCTATATGCATTCAGATAGAGAAAACAATCACATAATTATAAATGAAATATGTAATCTCATAATGCTAAGTGTTCCACAAGTTAATTAAAGATAGTCAATAAATTATGTTGTATACTAGTTGAGCAGCATGTACCCTTATGCACATAAAAGGTGAACCAAGGTTCTTGATAAAGGTAAGCACACCATTTCACACACGTGTCGTCTTTACAAACTCTGATGAAAATCATAATAATGTGTAATAGAAATTGATTAATAAATCTACTATTAATTAAACATCATTATAGAAGAATAAGAAAATGTGATAGGATTGCCTATACACAGAAATTAACAACGATATGTCACCATACCACTTTCAACAATGATCAAAATCCATACATTGTGCCTGATGTTCATATGATGAAATCATAATCTTTCAGTCAGTTTAATTGAAGTCTGGAGCTGGCATGTCAGTTAACTGCTAGTAGTCTGTTGTTATTTATGTATTATTGTCATTTTGTTTATTTTCTTTGGTTACATCTTCTGACATCAGACTCGAACTTCTCTTGAACTGAATTTTAATGTGCGTATTGTTATGCGTTTACTTTTCTACATTGGCTAGAGGTATAGGGGGAGGGTTGAGATCTCACAAACATGTTTAACCCCGCCGCATTTTAGCGCCTGTCCCAAGTCAGGAGCCTCTGGCCTTTGTTAGTCTTGTATTATTTTAATTTTAGTTTCTTGTGTACAATTTGGAAATTAGTATGGCGTTCATTATCACTGAACTAGTATATATTTGTTTAGGGGCCAGTTGAAGGACGCCTCCGGGTGCGGGAATTTCTCGCTACATTGAAGACCTGTTGGTGACCTTCTGCTGTTGTTTTTTTTCTATGGTCGGGTTGTTGTCTCTTTGGCACATTCCCCATTTCCATTCTCAATTTTATCATAGTCGGCTATAAAAGCTAAAGGTCCATAAAAATCATATGTATTCTGTGGTTGAAAATGGTTTAATTCGTCAGATCGATACAAAGCAGAAAAACATCTTTCATAGATCGGATGTGGCAGGGTATTTATATATCCCTAACAACTAAAGAAAGACACAAAGTACAGTTCTGAGAGTACTTAAAGTTACTGACCGCTGGTTCAAATTAAATAACAACTAATACAAAATATCTTCGTTTGAATATACATTTATTTGTTTCAATTGAAATTCAGTGATTGTAAACATTAAACTATTGCAAAACTTGAACTTTTGATTTAATTGAATATAACTCATAATTTAAACAAAATAGGTTACCAATTGAGGTTCTTCAAAATGGTCAATACTCAAAGGAAGGTGATATCTATATGTTTGCAATGGTAATTTATGAACTTTACATGGCGCTTGATGTTCATCAACATGACAACATGGCAAGCGAGTTAGAATGTGCACCGTTTGCCACCGTTTCAATTTCAGAGGTAAAAGTTATATAATGTTGGATATAAAATCAATTACTTTTATTGACTGATATTAATATAAAATATATAATAAGATAGTGGTGTGTTTTGACTACAAATACTCTCCGACTAGTGTAAAACAGTTGTATATAAAAAAAAAAAAAAACATATGGTACAAACCATAATACTCGATTTGAATGAATTCAAAAATCGTTTCATCCAAACAAAGGAAGACACCGTCAGATGAATAACAAACTTATAAGGTTCCAACTCCTCAATGCAAATTTAACTTAAAAGAATTTGACGATACTTTTATCCTTTCGTTTCTATGCATTCATACATGATTGGGGTTCTCGTATTTGGATGTAATTATTTTCTCAATGACATAAAATCAATACAAAAAAGCGCGTCAGACACATGAAATAAGATAGATTTGTACCCACAAAGACAGTTTTGAAAGATCTTACAACAATAACGGAGGTATATAGCATTACTTAATACGTTAAATAAAGTATTGATGTGCAAATGTTAATATTGACAAATAACAAATGTCAAATGTTAATATTTTGAACATTTTCATTTTAAAATGCTTAAATGTGTAAAGTATGTCCACAAAATGTCGTACCAAATATGGTAGCAGTATACTGATGTCAGATAAAATTACACAGAGTCGGCAATAAACTGACAAACATGGGAGATACACCAACAGACGAAACCACACCGAGTTCCTTACGGAGTACCCCTAATTGCAGCGACAGAGTAGGTAACCCTTGTCTCGCATTTGACGATATACTCAATGACAAACAAGATAATACGGAAATTGTTTTGTTATAACTAATCTCATCTTCCGTCTGTCTTTTGTAGTTACTTAAGACCCCTTTACAGGTGGAGATGTACCAATG
>CM034352.1:77427711-77440694 GCA_019925275.1 Mytilus edulis | reverse complement strand
AAAAAAAATTCCCTTGAATTTGACAGTTGTAGGTAATTTTTTTGGAGGGGATTTCTATAGAATATTTTGTAATCTTGAGGTTACATGGTGACTAAACCTTGTACACAGATAAAATAAAGGGAGAAATTTGATTGATTCATTTCCAGTGACGGTTATTTTCTTATATGCAATGAAATGTTATGTGAATTTTTTTCTATAGTACTGGACAGGATAAAACTTTACTCATGAAAAGTATTTCTTTATTTGAAACAAAGATAATTTCTACACATTTTTTGAAAAGTTCAAACTTAACAAAGACTAATAGGGGGAAAAGCAATGGAAGTATTACACTTATAGTTCCGTGGTCATTCGGTATTACCATCTTCAATATTGGTCGTAAAAATGCAAACTTCATCTTGAATTCGAAAAAAAGGTTGTGTATCGTTTCTTTTGTCGACTAGTATATTAAAACAAGATACAGACGAGAAACATTTCTGTGTCAACATTAACAAATTGATGTAGCGTGGTTCCTGCTACTGCAGTGCAATTGTTTATAAGTCCGACTAATGATTCGGTAAGTCTGTATAACATTATGACTACACAATACTAAACAGTGCCACTTGAATTAGAATAGATGACCAATCTACTAGTAATACGAAATGACAAATAAATGTATGGTTCGTTTTAAAACAGCAGTTTAAGCACACACATATATCATGGTGGTTAGTTTTTGATAGTGAAGAAAGCAAGAAAGAAAACCATCGAACTTTGGAATAACTGGTAATCATAGTCAACTAGAACCGAACAAACTTGCAGAAATGGAGATCATATTCACAACATCAATGTTGAAAGATTGATGATGTGAATACTTTTACCACTTGACCACCAAGGTCCAGTTTACTTAAATTTATAAAATCGCAGAACCGTGTACCCGTCTTTGGTCCTTTGTATAAATACTTTTTCCAATCAGTCTTTTTTCCCTTGATATAACATCTGTCTTTGTATTTTTGGTCGATATGTGAGATTTGAACATTATAAACTAATGTCATTTATCTCTATGTAGGAAATGAAGAGAAGAAGTAGAAAAACAGACCCCAACCATAAGAGAATTTTAGTTATCATACTTTGTCTATTGTTTTGGTATGGAAGTTGAAAGCTTTGGCTTGTGTATACGATGAATATTTATATTTTGCATATAAATCACATTCAGAATGGGTTATTTGTACAATAAATATATGTATGAGAGTTTTACATAAAATTGCACGATTTTATATCATGATGATCAATTTAATGATGAAAATAGCCACGTATTTTCTTCATTACGGTAAAGTATAGTTTATATTTGTATTTTTTTTTTCTCTATCATACCCCTTTTGTCGGCTTAGAGATTTCCAAACAAAAAATAGATTCATATCTATGTTTTTGTAAATTAACCACCACTTATTCATGTACCTTTTTAATGTCAAGGTCAGATGACAAACTCTCAAAACAAACAATTTTGGCGGTCTATTCAGTTTTGTATCTGATTAAAGAAGTTTCAATTGTTTCAATCCAAATGTAACTATGCAAAAACAAAAAATCCGGAATACAAATTTGATGCCTGATAAACATATGAAGGTTGCTTTTTTTTTAGATTTAGTATTTTTGATTTTCGAGTTTAATTAGGAAAAGTCACCTCATCAAATCTTATCCTGTCTTTTCTTTTTCTTGCCTTTATGAAATTGAAAAAAATTCTGAATATTTGTTGGTATTTGTCGAATATTCTTATTGATAGGTAGTTAACCATATATATATAATACACATATTCATCCAGATTGTTTTAATTGATACATGTATGTTTTAAGATTGTTTACTTCGATTATGTTCAATTTAACGCATTAGGAAAAACAGCCATGTGTTAAAATGATCAAGTAAAGCAGAATCTAGAATAATGTATTTCCCTTTGTTCACACTTTTCAAATGTACTATAACATTATATTATATTTAAAATATAGCTATATCAAAGTACAATGAATGGCTACTAATGGAAATTAATGAAATAGAAATCAATATGTGTTGAATGTATGATAGCTGCATATGTTACTAAGATAGCTTTATTTCATAAATATCTTTTTAGTTGATTATGTACACAAGTATACCGATTAATTAATAATGAGGTCTGGTTTACTTTTTTTTTTTTATATCTCATTACGTTCATAATTAATGTAATTATTTTTGACATCTCATTACGTTCATGATTAATGTAATTAGAAAAACACATAGCGCATTTACATACATGACTGGTTACGTCTGTTCAAAGTCTAAACATCGGCATACACAACAGCCAAATAGTTATCTTCCGAACATAAATTTGCATTTGAAAGATATTCAGAATCTTTGTATGATTCACTTCCGGTATCCTCATCCGCAGTATTGTCCATATGACAATACGTGCTGCTTTCTCTCGACTTATCGCTGAACTTATCGTCATCTGCTGTATACACGTCTGTTGTTTTGTTCCTTTCTGTTTTTGATTTATAAGGAGTATTTTCACCATTGATCTTTGCTGGTGTCTCAAAACGATTGCTGCTGCAAGAAGAAGTCGAACTCGTCTCCCTTCCTTGAAAGTCTATTGATCTTATATCACATGGTGTTGTAGATTGTTTGGAAGTTTTACAAGTTTCTGGTTTTCGTGTGTTCTTTGGAGATGTTTCTGTCGATGACTGACTATTTAAATCCATATGACAGTAAAACCTACTTGCGTTAGATGCATTGTTACCGTTAAATTGATCTTCCTTACAATTTTGGTTGATGCCTTCATTGATGTTTTTATCCTTTTCTTTAAAAACAACAGCCGCACCATTCATAGAACTTGCCGAAGCTTCTGCTTTTGAGATGCCGTTTGAATGGAATGAAATACCTTTGAACGTTTGACTTGTTTCTCTGGATTTTGCATCCGTATATTGATATTGATAATCGTTCCGATATTCATATTCTCTTTCTGATGTTATGATATCTGCGAATTTAAAACCATTGCTTGGGAAAGATCTTCTTGATGCTGAACTATGTTTAGATTGCACATTATGATGTTTGAACGTACTCAACTCAGATTCTGTGTCGCTATTAATACACGAAAACTGTACATTGTCTTTAGTAAAAGAACTTGTTCTAGATTCGAAACTACAAGTTTGTTGTCTATTTACTTTAAACGGATTAGTATTCCCATATTTTGGAATCGAAATTATTGGCCAATGGCATGTTGTTTCTACAGATGGATTAAATTTGTCTAAACTGATGTCGTCAAGGCTGTCAAAGCTTTCACTATCAAGGCTGTCATAGTTTTCACTATCGATGCTGTTTGTTTTCTTTAGATGTTCATAACCCTCTTCTGGTTCTGAACCCTCTGGCACCTCGTACTTTTCTTGGTGAGAGTCGATAGAGACCTGATTTGTTGATGTTCTGAAATTATAAACATCAAGTATCTGTATATTCTAGATAAGGATCAAGGATCAAGGATCCATGTACAGCAATATTAATGTCTCTATGACTTACGGTTTATGAGTAGCATCGATATATAACTTATATCAAATGTAAAGACTAGGTAAAAAAAAAGCTATCCATTAGATATCACAAGCCTACTGTGGTCGAAAATGAATAAACCCATTACATGGTATTATGTTCCAAAAATCACTCAGTGTGTGTCGAAACAATAAAAAAAATATCAGTTGAATAATGAAAAAAGAACTGAACAAAACGTTTTTGCACGCAAAATATGTAAAATGAAAGACCTAATAACCAAGTATGCTGATAAGTTCAAAATCAGATAATAAGGTTTTTAGTTATTGTTATTTAGCATTCAATCGTGATTGATAAATTGTTTGAAAAGCGTTACTCAAGAGATTGATTTTATTGTGAATTGTAGTTACGTCTATAACTTACTCCATGTTTCTCTTAATTTCTTTGATAATATAATTAATAGTTGGTCTGCGTGTTCTGTCTCTGTTCCAACAAAGCTTCATAATATTATACAACCAATCAGGACAATAATCTTGTTGCATTGGTACTTCTCCACTGTAAAGGGTCTTAAGTAACTACAAAAGACAGACGGGAGATAAGATTAGTTATAACAAAACAATTTCCGTATTATCTTGTTTGTCATTGAGTATATCGTCAAATGCGAGACAATGGTTACCTACTCTGTCGCTGCAATTAGGGGTACTCCGTAAGGAGCTCGGTGTGGTTTCCTCTGTTGGTGTTTCTCCCATGTTTGTCAGTTTATTGCCGACTCTGTGTAATTTTATCTGACATCAGTATACTGCTACCATATTTGGTACGACATTTTGTGGACATACTTTACACATTTGAGCATTGTAAAATGAAAATGTTCAAAATATTAACATTTGACATTTGTTATTTGTCAATATTAACATTTGCACATCAATATTTTATTTAACGTATTAAGTAATGCTATATACCTCCGTAAATGTTGTAAGATCTTTCAAAACTGTCTTTGTGGGTACAAATCTATATTATTTCGTGTGTCTGACGCTCTTTTTTTTGTATTGATTTAACGTCATTGAGAAAATAATTAAACCCAAATACGAGAACGCCAATCATGTACGAATGCATAGAAACGAAAGGATAAAGGTATCGCCAAATTCTTTTAAGTCAAATTTGCATTGAGGAGTTGGAACCTTATAAGTTTGTTATTCATCTGACGGTGTCTTCCTTTGTAATGATGACACGATTTGAATTCATTCAAATCGGGTATTATGGTTTGTACCATATGGTTTTTTTTTTATATACAACTGTTTTACATTAGTCGGAGAGTATTTGTAGTCAAAACACACCACTATCTTATTATATATTTTATATTAATATCAGTCAATAAAAGTCATTGATTTTCTATCCAACATTATATAACTTTTACCTCTGAAATTGAAACGGTGGCAAACGGTGCACATTCTAACTCGCTAGCCATGTTGTCATGTTGATGAACATCAAGCGCCATGTAAAGTTCATAAATTACCATTGCAAACATATAGATATCACCTTCCTTAGAGTATTGACCATTTTGAAGAACCTCAATTGGTAACCTATTATATTTAAATTATGAGTTATATTCAATTAAATCAGAGGTTCAAGTTTTGCGATGGTTTAATGTTTACAATCACTGAATTTCAATTGAAACAAATAAATGTATATTTAAACTAAGATATTTTTTATTAGTTGTTATTCAATTTGAACCAGCGGTCAGTAACTTTAAGTACTCTCAGAACTGTTCTTTGTGTCTTTCTTTAGTTGTTAGGGATATATAAATACCCTGCCACATCCGATCTGTGAAAGATGTTTTTCTGCTTTGTATCGATCTGACGAATTAAACCATTTTCAACCAAAGTTTAGTAGGTGTAAGTTGATCTTGACCTAATTTTCATGGTTCATTGGTCAAAGTTATTTTTTATGAGGTTATTTCTGAGATACTTTTAGCAATAGGTAAACTCGATTTGTTGTATGGAATGAGTGTATGAACAACATTTATGTCTGAAAGGGTTTATCTCATCTTCATCTCAAGTACAGTTAATTTAATGTAATGCTTGGGGTATACAATGTTTTTTTTATACTTTCATCATAAATTATATTATGAACACGAGACAAACGAGACATTTCAGTGTGTCCACTCTTGTTTTTGCTTTTGAAGAAGATATGACAGAATCGAAGAACCATTTATATAAATTGAAAACCCAAAATAATCATTGATTGAAGATTTAAGAAAAAAAATTAAGGTGAGCTATTCAGGCTTTTGAGAGCCTCTTGTTGTTAATTTCGCCCAATGACGTCATGGAAACCAAAAAAAAAATAGTTTTTTGTAAAAGGATTTTTAGGTGTAAAAGCACCAAATCATGGTACGTCACATTCGGTTGTATACGAAAATAGGTCGAAAAAAATTCCCTTGAATTTGACAGTTGTAGATATTTTTTTTGGAGGGGATTTCTATAGAATATTTTGTAATAAAAATAATAATCTTGAGGTTACATGGTGACTAAACCTTGTACACAGATAAAATAAAGGGAGAAATTTGATTAATTCATTTCCAGTGATGGTTATTTTCTTATATGCAATGAAATGTTATGTGAATTTTTTTCTATAGTACTGGACAGGATAAAACTTTACTCATGAAAAGTATTTCTTTATTTGAAACAAAGATAATTTCTACACATTTTTTTGAAAAGTTCAAACTTAACAAAGACTAATAGGGGAAATCAATGGTGGTATTACACTTATAGTTCCGTGGTCATTCGGTATTACCATCTTCAATATTGGTCGTATATAGTGTAAACTTCATCTTGAATTCGAAAAAAGGTTGTGTATCGTTTCTTTTGTTGACTAGTATATTAAAACAAGATACAGACGAGAAACATTTCTGTGTCAACATTAACAAATTGATGTAGCGTGGTTCCTGCTACTGCAGTGCAATTGTTTATCAGTCCGACTAATGATTCGGTAAGTCTGTATAACATTATGACTACACAGTACTAAACAGTGCCACTTGAATTAGAATAGATGACCAATCTACTAGTAATACGAAATGACAAATAAATGTATGGTTAGTTTTAAAACAGCAGTTTAAGCACACTCATATATCATGGTGGTTAGTTTTTGATAGTGAAGAAAGCAAGAAAGAAAACCATCAAACTTCGGAATAACTGGTAATCATAGTCAATTAGAACCGAACAAACTTGCAAAAGTTGAGATCATATTCACAACATCCATGTTGAAAGATTGATGATGTAAATACTTTTACCACGTGGCCACCAAGGTCCAGTTTACTTAAATTTATAAAATCGCAGAACCGTGTACCCGTCTTTGGTCCTTTGTATAAATACTTTTTCCAATCAGTCTTTTTTTCCTTGATATAACATCTGTCTTTGTCTTCTCGGTCGATCTGTGAGATTTGAACATTATAAACTACTGTTATTTATCTCCATGTAGGAAATGAAGAGAAGAAGTAGAAAAACAGACCCCAACTATAAGAGAATTTTAGTTATCATACTTTGTCAATTGTTTTGGTATGGAAGTTGAAAGCTTTGGCTTGTGTATACGATGAATATTTATATTTTGCATATAAATCACATTCAGAATGGGTTATTTTTACAATAAATCTAAAAAATTGCGAATGGAAATGGGGAATGTGACAAAGAGACAACATCCCGTTCATAGAGAAGACAACAGCAGAAGGACACTAATAGGTCGTCAAAGCAGCGAGAAATTTTCGCACCCGGAGGCGTCCTTCAGCTGCTGTCTCATAAACAAATATATATACTAGTTCAGTGATAATGAACGCCATACTAAACTCCAAATTGTACACAAGAAACTAAAATTAAAAATAGTACAAGACTAACAAAGGCCGGCCAGAGGCTCCTGACGTGGGACAGGCGCAAAAATGCGGCGGGGTTAAACATGTTTATGAGATCTCAACCCTCCCCTAAACCTCTAGCCAATGCAGAAAAGTAAACGCATAACAATACGCACATTAAAATTCAGTTCAAAAGAAGTCCGAGTCTGATGTCAGAAGATGTAACCAAAGAAAATAAACAAAATGAAAATAATACATAAATAACATCAGACTACTAGCAGTTAACTGACATGCCAGCTCCAGACTTCAATTAAACTGATTGAAAGATTATGTCTTCATCATATGAATATCAGCATTAATCCTTCCCGTGAGGGGTTAAGTATCATACCATCATAACATATATGAGAAGAACATAACATGTGTCATGCCAACAACTGGTTTTTAAATGAATGTGTTTAGTTCCGATGCAAAGACCCTATAAGTGAATCAATATTAACGCCAAAATATGCAATCTTTAATGACCTGACAACAGTATCGTAACTATATCCCTTCTTAATAAGTCTATATAAAGGTTTTGTTAGCTGCTGAGGTGAATACTGACATTTTTGTGCTTTATAAAGAATATTTCCATAAAATATCGGATGTGAAATACCTGAACGTATAAGAAGTCTGCATGTTGAGCTATATTTACGAATGATGTCCTTATACCGATGATAAAATACAGTAAATGTTTTGCCTAGTTTGTGATATCGAAAACCCTGGTGTAATTATTTTTCAGTAATATATATATATATATATATGAGAGTTTTACATAAAATCGCACGATTTTATATCATGATGATCAGCTGGTTTAGTTGTTTGTGCTAAATTTAATGATGAAAATAGCCACGCATTTTCTTCATTACGGTAAAGTATAGTTTATATTTGTATTTGGTTTTTTTTCTCTCTATCATACCCTTTTTGTCGGCTAAGAGATTTACAAACAAAAAATAGATTCATATCTATGTTTTTGTCAATTAACCACCACTTATTCATGTACCTTTTTAATGTCAAGGTCAGATGACAAACTCTCAAAACAAAATTTTTTCGAAAAACTAAGGATTTTCTTATCCCAGGCATAGATTACCTTAGCCGTATTTGGCACAATTTTTTGGAATTTTTGATCCTCATAGTGGGAGATATTATGGACATAATTGTGCAAATCGTGATACAAGCATGAAATTTGGTATATGGGTGGACAAAATGATAATTAAAAAAAATCAGCTGCTGGCCATAAAAAATTCTCATTTTTTCAAGATGGCCACCACTCATTTTGCAAATGACGTCATATCCAATTGGTTACATTTAGTAAATCATTTGAAACCTGTGTAATAGGTATAATCCAATGCTTCCTTACAAACAATTTTAATCGTGCCTCTTTAACAGCAAACGGTGATGTGTTCGTACATAATGTAAACAAATACTTTTATGATGCCCATGTCTGTCTCATCATACAAAATCGGGCAAAAATGTCCGTTACATCTGAGAATACTTCAAATGTCTGTCAAGCTGACCTTTTCACTTTCCGATGAAATGCCGACTCAGTGTAACACCCACTAAATGCATGGAAGAAAGGAAAAGATGTACATGAGGACCAAACGCATTTGATATGACATGTTCAGGAAGCAGTCGAAATTATTTATTCCTTCAAAAACCTATCCACAATTTGTCCACACCCAATCTTGCGAGCACTGCAATTCCTAATACTACTACATCTATGTCAGTACTACTTAAAATTACTTTTTACAACCATTTTCAGCAGCATGCTTATCATGGACAATCTTTCGTGTATCTGCCTTTTTACGGTTACTAAAGAAGCAATTCTGTCGGCAAGAAACTTGAACAATTCCGTTTTGTTATCATCTTTACAGAGAAAACTTCTCCAAACCCTTGGCGTTCTACCAGAACCAACAACTTTCCATCTAGCACCAGTACTTAGCCTTTTGTTTTCGTCCAAGCCTTGAAATAAATAATTTAGTAAACAACAAATCGATGTCTACTCTTGGATACTTATCGAATGAAGATTTATGTAAGGCAGTAGGATATCATTTACATAATCATCAAATATGTCTGCCCCAAGTGATGGCAACAGATTAACTATTGCTGCCCCACCAACGATATATGTGTCAGAATTTGAATCAGTTGATGGCAAATCCAAATGTTTCACGTATACCAATTTTCTGCGATTTAATACCACATTCTGACACATAGACGGAGTAGCAGTTTGGTTTTAATGGCTAAAGAAGAAATAAAAAATCTTAAAAAGAGATCGCAATCAGTGTTCAGGTTCTCTAGTTTTGTTTTTGACAAAGAAATTTCCAGTTTCATTTTACGGCTCTTATATGGAAATATTCTTTTTCATCAGGTTAAAAAAGAAGATTCTCTTTCGTTTTGCATTTGCTTCAAAAGATAGTGCTGTTTGGACCCAATATTTTGGAGTTTATATACATATCTTACCTACTTCTAAATCAACAATTTCCTTAAAAGAGTAAATGTACAAATCTGACGACTCTTTTAGAAATGAATTATCAAACTTGTTCATCACTTTAGAAAGCCTTTAAAGTTTTTCGAAGAAATCTTTTTGTGTTTTCGTAGAGCCTTCATGACGTCTTTCTTCTGTTGTAGAATGACTCAAACCACTAAATCTTTCATATTCATCTACCAGTCTACTGACGTCTGGTCCAGCTACCATCTATCGTCTCAAAGGGATCATCGATTAAAAGTATGGTACCAACATCGCTGTTCACGACTTATTATTCTGTGTTTGTGTCTGATCGATTGTAATATAAGAAATAAACTTGCTGGTCTTACGTACAGTAAAAATTACCATTTGCAAATTTCATTGCCACGTATGGGTGATGTTGTTGAAGGAAAGCCATATCTTGGAGATGGATTGGTATCCATCAAGCATGATTTACACGATCAAGACCAACATTGGTATCATGCTTGATATTAACTGTTTGTAAATAACGATATCTGACTCGTGAAATGAGCGTACTACAGAAGGAACACGAAGTTCTTTATTCATAATTGAACGCCAGAAATTAAACTGTGGTCGATATGACTCTCTTTCCTTACACCCGTTGATCACAGTCATACTTGAACATCACAGAGTAATGAACTATATGTTCTGTGTTAACGCTTTCATAACAGCTGGCATTATCAATTCAAGCAAACCACATATGCAGTTATCTGATGCGCCTGTCTATTCATAATTATATGTGAACATACATGACAAGCATCTGCTATTCTAGGTGTTGCAATATCGGCTTCAGTGGAGCACATGTCCATCCACTATCACGCAATATATCACTCAGAATTTTAATATAGTCACCAAAGGCACCAGGATTATAATTTGATACGCCAGTCGCGCGTTTCGTCTACATAAGACATCAGTGACGCACATATCAAAACAGCTATAAAAGTTAAACAAGTTCAAAGTTAAAGAGCATTGAGGAACCAAGATTCCTAAAAGTTGTCCCAAATACGGCTAAGGTAATATATTCCTGGGATAAGAAAATCCTTAATTTTTGGAAAAATTCAAAGTTTTGTAAACAGGAAATTTATTTAAATGACCATATAATTGATGTTCATGTCAACACTGAAGTGCTGACTAATGAGCTGGTGATACCTTCTGGGACGAAACGTCTATCAGCAGTGGCATCGACCCAGTGGTGTGAAATATTCACCGAAGGCACCAAGATTATAATTTTATACGCCAAACAAGCAATTTTAATGTCCAATCCACCAAACATGACGATAAACGTATGTTCTTCGTACATGTCTGGCCATGCATTCCAGTTGTTTGCCCGATATTTAGAAAGTTAACCACCTTTTTCATCTTATCCATCGAATGCCTGATCATTGCAACTGAACGGGCGTGTTTTCAAACATTGGCATTAAAAGCAACACTTTATACTCGAACAGAACCTAGATGCTTAGAGGAATGAATGACGATCAAGATATGTTTAAGAAATTCAAATCCTCATCTGTTAGATGAACTACGATTTCCATCATTGTGCCCTTGCAGTGCGTGTAATTCGTTCTTTATTAATAAATAGTTTGAGCATGCGCGAAATTGTAAAACGCATGTGAATCATAACCTTAAAAAATGTCATCAAACAAATTCATAACATCATTAAAAATTCAAAAGCGCTAAGCATGTAATAAATGATTCAAATGTTTGTGTGTGAATTTTGTAACATTTTTACGCATGCGCAAACCAAGAACATGTGAAATATTTATTTCTAATATAAACGTCACATGTTAAGAAGGTATCCACCAAACCTGGTAATATTTTTTACTCAGAGAAGGTCAAAGAAAACGTTTTCCAGAAAAATAAGTATTTCAATCTGGAAAAAATCAGCCATTTTAGAAAAGGTGGTGGCCATCTTGAAAAAATGAAATTTTCTTATGGCCAGCAGTTTTTTCTTAAAAAGTATATAATAATAATGCTTCGTGCTAATTTTCTTGCTTGTATCATCATTTGCACAATTCCCTTGATTTTGCTTGCTAATATCTTCCACTATCAATGCTCTTCAACTTTTTACTTGTTTGGCTTTATAAATATTTTGATAAGAGCGTCACTGATGAGTCTTGTGTAGACGAAACGCGCGTCTGGCGTACTAAATTATAATCCTGGTACCTTTGATAACTATTGGCAGTCTATTCAGTTTTGTATCTGATTTAAGAAGTATCAATAGTTTCAATCCTAATGTAACTATGCAAAAAAAAAAAAATCCAGAATACAAAAAATGGATGTCTGATAAACATATGAAGGTTGCTTATTTGGAGATTAAGTATTTTTGATTTTCGAGTTTAATTTGGAAAAGTCACCTCATCAAATCTTATCCTGTGTTTTCTTTTTCTTGCCATTTATGAAATTGAAAAACATTCTGAATATTTGTTGGTATTTGTCGAATATTCTTATTAATAAGCAGTTAACCATATATATATATATATTATACACAGATTCATCCAGATTGTTTTAATTGATACATGTATGTTTTAAAACTGTTTACTTCAGCTATGTTTAATTTAACGTATTAGGAAAAACATCCATGTGTTAAAATGATCATGTCAAGGAGAATCTTGAATAATGTATTTCCCTTTGTTCACACTTTTCAAATGTACTATAACATTATATTATATTTGAAATATAGCTAAATTAAAGTAGAATGAATGGCTACTAATGGAAATTAATGAAATAGAAACCAATATGTGTTGAATTTATGATAACTGCATATGTTACTAAGATAGCTTTATTTCATAAATATCTTTTTAGTTGATTATGTACACAAGTATACCGAGTAATTAATAATGAGGTCTGGTTTACTCTTGTTTTTGACATCTCATTACGTTCATGATTAATGTCATTAGAAATACACATATCGCATCTACATACATGACTGTTTGCGTCTGTTAAAAGTCTAAACATCGGCATACACAACAGCCAAATAGTTATCTTCCGAACATAAATTTGCATTTGAAAGAGATTCAGAATCTTTGTATGATTCATTTCCGGTATCCTCATCCGCAGTATTGTCCAAATGACAATACGTGCTGCTTTCTCTCGACCTATCGCTGAATTTATCGTCATCTGCTGTATACACGTTTGTTGTTTTGCCACTTT